>ML783590.1:77537-125006 GCA_009831015.1 Picea engelmannii
TTTACGTGGTTCACCCAGTGTGGGCTACGTCCACCAAAGAAATTTCCAGGTCCTTCCTTTATTATTATCCAGCAAATGAAGGGATACAACCTACAGCAAAACCCGTTGTAACTTCCTCTTCTTTCTCTCACAGTCTCCTCTCTTAGAATACAATATTCACCATCATCCATAGCCATAATACATTTCCCTCATAAAAGAGGGTTTCCTTCTAGGGAAAAAAACCCTAACATAATCTCTATCGTTAGATCTGCGACCTAATAATGAACGGTCCAGATTTACAATGAAATTACAATATACTTTTACAAGGCAATTTTTGCTTCGAGGGCTTTGCCCCCGAACCCCCGCTTGCCCCCAGACCCTGCAGAGGGGGTACCCCCCCTCTGCACTCCCCCGCGTGGAAGAGTGTACATACTTCTGGGGTGTAAATACTTCATGGTGTATAAACACGGCTGAAAGCAAGGACCTCTGAATCAGGAAGATAATCAGGCTCCACAACCAACACAAGTTTCTAATGATGAGGTGGGATAAGTGGAGGTTAGAATGCGCGTGGAGGAGGTAAGTGATTGTTGGAAGGTGAAAGGTAGAGAGGGTGGAAGGAAAGGACATTGTGCATGTTTTCTCACTTTCTCCCAGCTATGCTTGCTTTTCCATGTTCAATGCACTGGGTTCATCTATCCATCAATGCCATTGTTATTGGATAAATCAGTGAATGCGGACATAAACTGATCTCCCTAGATCTACCTGAATCCAGAGCAAAACAAGACAAGACATGACACTTTCCCTAAGCTTTAATCATTGAGTTTACTATCAAACAAGAGATAAATGACATACCTTTTAATATTGCTTCCTTATATCTTTGTTGTCTCTACTCTGCTTCGATGCTCTTGTGATATTGGATCTACAATGAAACACAAACCAACCAAAGTGAAAGAAATGATAGTATATTCAATGAAAACTTACACATGTGATCAAGGATTCATGTAATAAAATGAGAATGGTTTTATGGGAAAGAAACATGCCACTGTATTGTATTAAGTAATAGTGGAAGATACAACCAAATAGCCCTTATGTTGCAAGGTTCCCTTTCGGTGGCCCTTTGCTCCAACACACACACTTTATTCAAACTTGCATGAAGAAGGTCCACTATAATTTGATGGACAGATGAAGACCTCAAGCATCAATTAAGACAGAATCCCTCACACAATTCTCAGCCTATTCCTTCATAAATTCCTTACTTGATCTTTCTTTCTCTTGCTTAACCCTTTCCATGAGAAATCCATTATTATATAGGAGAAAGAGAGATGGTTAAAGAGATTAGGATGATCCCACCAAATCAGAGAATTGAGTAGGATCCCAACCATATCGATGCCACCTCATATTCTAGCATATCCCTTCTAGAACTTTCGTGAACTTCGTTCCTTTTCTCAGTCTTCTAATGCCGCCGCAACTTGGCTATAATGCAGCCTACGAAAATGTCGCAAGCAATTTCATGACAGCCTGCAGAAATCAGGCATTTCCGCACTGTACCTTATGGTTGTCCTACGCTGGCCTTCTAAAAACAAGTTTTGTAGAAGAGGGAGCTAGTCACTTTTCTCATGAAGAAAGGTTCTTTTGGAAGCCTGAACACATATTGTAGAAACATCACCAAGGTGACTAAAATAATGTGTAACAAAATGCCCCCCAAAGTATGAGGCCGAAACTCGTGACAGCTGAAATAATTTGTAGAATAAGTGTGTGTGTGTCGAAAACAAGGAGTGCACCAATCGAAAACCTGCAAACAGCCAAGCATCTGCGCAATATTATACCATCTCTGAGGTAGACATTCCCATGCTCAGATGACAAGTGATTTAAATCATAAATGTTAGTCATGGCCACTAATCATACACTATGGATCCATGTCACCAAGATTCTACATATCCACCAGGAGTACATTGTGGATCTATGCTCATACAAAACTTATATTTGGGCATAGCCACGAGACATACAAAGTGGATCTATGTGTCAATACAAATCATAAATACTCCATCGCAACCTGGACCGAAATAATGAGATCCAGGGTCTTCAATCCCATTGTCCATAAGTATGACTCTATCCATGTGATTACAAGTGTTGAAGTCAAACATGGTAGAAACCACTTGATTACTGACCATTGATGAAAACCATTAACAAGTATCAGGGAAATCACCATTGATGTCAATGACTCCCAAGGTACCTTAGTAAAATCCAACAAATGTGAATAAATGAGCTAAAGTCGAGCACTCGATAGAATCTCTCAATAAGGGGTCAATGATGTGAACCCACTATCGAAAGAAAAGTAACCAACCATTGAGACATGTAGGTTCTAAGGTACTAATTGATTTATACATCTTATTCCTAGATAATGAGTTAAAGTCAACAGGAAAATACTCATCATAGGAGGGCCTTGATGTATCCCCCATAAATGACATGAAACGAGTAACAGATTTGAGGTAGATCAAAGTGTGAATATGATTTGAAACTGACATAGGGAAGGTCATCATGGTAGGAATTGATAACAACAGATGGTCAACTCGATAGAAGGCTTGTGCAAGGTTGGAATTCTCTTGAACATATGAACAACATGACAATGGTCTTGGCAGCATTGACTCAAAGACGACCCAAGATATGAACTTGCAGAAGGTCAAACGAGAGACAAATGAATTTCCCAACCCAGATTCAATGACGAAGGGGGTTTCATGTTCAAGAGCGACTATTACTACCACTAACACAAATATAGAGATACATTTTTTTCCCAAATTTTCCCCCACCATTTCTGGTGAGTACCTCTTTATTTTTACGCAAGCTTGAGGAGGATAACATATGCTTGTTGATGTAAGCTCATCCTTCGGATGAGTCCCTCGGAGTATGTTTAACGAACCCTAAGAAGGAGTGGTTTTGTTCCATATGGGTCTTTCGATGTTTGTTTAATGAGTCCAATGAGAGAAAACTCGGTGGTTTTTCATTTTTAGAGAATCTGAAAAACACTTAAAGAAAAATCCAAAAATAAAAAATTCATAAAATAGTCTGATGAGACCGAAAAAGAGATAAACTACTGCTCAACAGATGTTTTATTCAAATACTTTAATGAGCGTGAAAAGAACAAGATCACTCGGCAATATTTTCATGTTTAGAGAGTCTGAAAAGAGATTAAATGGAACTCCAGGGGGTTCCTTTTTCGTATAACCTTTACGAGTCCAAAAAAGTGATAAAAGTATACTCGGTTACATTCTCACATATTTACAAGCACGAGAAAGAACAAAGACTGACCTCGGTAACTTATCCTCATGTATTCATGAGCATGAGAAAGAACAAATACTAGGCTCTGTAACTTATTCTCATGTATTTACGAGCATGAGAAAGAACAAAGACTAAGCTCGAGATTGTTTTCATTTTTACACAAGCTTAAAACAAAAAAAAATTATGCTTGGGATAGATTTTATTTTTGCACAAGCTTAAAACTAGCCAAAACTATCCTTGAACTTGGTTTCATTTTTACACAAGCTTGAACTAGAGGAAACTATGCTTAGGTGGTTTCATTTTTAAACAATCTTGAACCAGATAAAACTATGTTTGTGATGTCCCAGTGTAGAATCCAGGGATGGTTGGTACGTAGCCCCCAACTTAAGAAGCTAGCGGCTTAACTTCAGCATGAAGTCTAGAGGCTGGAAGCATTGCCCCCCAAGCTTTGGTTCATCCAATGTCATAGGAGGTGGAAAAGAAGCTTCAACTTCTATACATAACGAAGTACTTGACTCAATCGAAGAGGGGGGGGGGGGGAATCTATTTCATTTTTTAATGATCTTGACACGGGAATAAGAACTATGCTTGTGAATCCAGGTTCAATCCTCGGACCTCTATTTCATTTTTTAATGAGCTTAACATAGAAACAGGAACTATGCTTGTAACCTTTGTTTCATTTTTAACGAGGTTTCCACAGAGATGAAAAAACTATCCTCGTAGCTAGTTTCATTTTTTAACGAGCTTAAAATTAGAAAACCATGCTCAAAGATGGTTTCATTTTTTAATGAGATTGAAATCAGAAAACCATGCTCAAAGCTGGTTTCATTTCTTAATGATCTTGAAATCATAAAACCATGCTCAAAGCTGGCTTCATTTTTTAATGAGATTGAAGTCAGAAAACCATGCTCAAAGATGGTTTCATTTTTTAATGAGATTGAAATCAGAAAACCATGCTCTTAACTCTCTTCTTGATCATGGATTCCAAGAGGATAGTGCTCTGGAAGGACACCATGTCAAGGGACAAAACTCGGTCATGGATTCCAAGAGATATTCACTCAATGGAAGAAACACGCTCTGGAAGGAACACATGTCGAGGACAATCGCCAATTTTTTTATTGGATAAATCAATGAATGAAAACATGAATTGATCTCCCTAGATCCACCTGGATCTAGAAAAAAACAAGACAGGACATGACGCTTTCCCTAAGCTTTAATCATTGATTTTACTATCAAACAAGATATTAATGACATACCTTTGAATATCGCTTCCTTATATCTTTGTTGTCCCTACTTCGCTTCGGTGCTCTTGTGATATTGGATCTACAATGAAACACAAACCAACCAAAGTGAAAGAAACGATAGTATATTCAATGAAAACTTACACATGTGATCAAGGAGTCATGTAATAAAATGAGAATTATTTTATGGGAAAGAAACATGCCACTGTATTATATTAAGTAAAAGTGGAAGATACAACCAAACAACCTTGATGTTGCAAGGTTCCCTTTCAGTGCCCCTTTGCTCCAACACACACACTTGCTTCAAACTTGCATGAAGAAGGTCCAAAATAACTTGATGGATAGATGAAGACCTCAAGCATCAATTGAGATAGAATCCCTCACACAATTCTTAGCCTATTCCTTCATAAATTCCTTACTTGATCTTTCTTTCGCGTACTTAACCCTTTCCATGAGAAATCCATTATTATATAGGATAAAGAGAGATGGTTAGAGAAATTAGAATGATCCCACCAAATCAGAGAAGCGAGTAGGATCCCAACCATACAGATGCCACCTCATATTCTAGAAGATACCTTCTATAACTTTCATGAACTTCGTTCCTTTTCTCAATCTTCCAATGTTGTCGCACCCTGGCTATAATGCAGTGTGCGGAAATATCGCAAGAAATTTCATGACAGCCTGCAGAAACGTCGCAAGCAATTTCATGACAGCCTGTGGAAATCAGGGATTTCCGCACTGTACCTTATGGCTGGCCTGTGACGTCCTTATAAAAACAAGTTTTGTAGAAGAGGTCGGAGCTAGTCACTTTTCTCATAAAGAAAGGTTATTTTGTAAGCCTAAACACATGTTGTAGAAACATCACCAGGGTGACTAAAATAATGTGTAACAGCCACCACGAACCTTGAGGGCTCAATCCTTTCATTTACTTCAGAGGAAAATAATTTCTTTTGTATTTGGGACATATTTTCTTGGATCTTGTTCACTTCTTGGACTGTGGCCTGAAACTGTGAACTTGGATTAACTAGCTATTTATTGATCTTAAGAAGATCAATCTGGCTCATTCCTTAAATGGATGCCAAAGTTTCTTCTTTGTTCTTTCTGGAATTTTGCTCATTCATTTCTATCTCAATTTTCCCCAGGGATTATGAGATATTACTCCCCTCAAACTCAATCAACTTTTTGTTTAATGAAGACAATGCCTATAGAAAATCTTCTTTCACCTCTCTGGAAAATTTCTTGCCTTCTTCCATATTTGTTTCCCAGACTTTTGCGGCCATCTCACATCTTAATTGCTCATAATAAGAGAGAAGAGGAAAATCAGGGACATTAGCTTTCTGCATCAATATGAGGACTTATTGAAACTTAGATCGTGCTGAGCAGGCCTCTTTTTCCTTGACATAGATATCCTTTAGGGAAAGGTCTATTGCCCAATAGCATTTCTGGATGGCATCTACTTTCAGATAAAGATCATGTTGGGCAACCTCCAGCTTCTCATTGATTTCCAACACTTGAGTTTTGAAGGCCAATATGTCTATCATTGGCCTTCGGTTAGGGTCAATATGGCTTGCAGTTGCTCTATTAACTCATCACGTTGAGTGACCAGAATTTGGCTATTCTAAGAACTTTGGTGGAGAAACTCAAGGTTATCTTGAAGTTGCTTAATTTGTTGTCAATCACTAGCCCTAATTTGCTCAAAATCTTGGTTTATTATGTTTATGATAGTATGCTATATATATATATATATATATATATATGATTTTGCAAGTGTTCTACCAATAGGCACTTATGTTGCAGTTGTTCAGTCAAATTGTTGATCGACCATTGATTGGCAGTGGAAAAAGCACCTAACGAACCTGCAACTTCCTTGGCAAATTCTATACCGTCCTGGTCATTCCTGTCATACACCAATCTTTTCCTTCTAGTTATGACTCCATCCTTTTGGTGAGATGCTTTTCATTTCTTACTAAAAAATAAATCTGAAGGAGGCATCTCTTAGGGCAAGATGGGGGTAAGATCACCCACAAAAGTGATTTCAGAATTATAATTTTTGAAGCTAGTTTATAGAAGGGTTAATGATGCAATGGGGGAGGCAATTTTGGTGGAATTTTGTTGTCCTATTATTGGGGGTGCCATTCATATTTGTTGGTGTCGAATGAGAGACAATTTGTCCTGGATTCATGAAGGCCTCGAACTGTGCTATCACTTGTGGATCATTTAGTCCTGATAGTGACTTTCTTATCTCCTAAAATAATACCTCTGGGATTTTGGGAACCTTTTTGGCTTTGGGTTTAGTGGAGGAGACCAACTCAAATCCTATAGACTTAGCTTCCTATGAAGGAGGTGTGGCTATTGACTCTCCCTGTAGTATCTTTGGCAGACTATTTCGTCTGTGTTTCTGAAAGCTGACCAAACCAACTTGTTGGTCTGGGGGTAGGGTTAGGAATCTGTTTTGGACTTCATCATAAGATATAACTCCCCTGAATATTTCATCATACGGGAAATTATCATGCGTGTACTGCTTCAAGTTGAACTGAGCCATATTGTTTTCCGCTATCTTATGTGTATCGTGTTTCTTGAACTCAATGTAAACCAATTCGACGTCCTCCAGGTTTGCGGCCTCAACTTTAGAGTGACCAAAATCCAATAATGTAAACATGCCAACTTGAATGGGGAAATTCGACCACACCTTTTTCTAAGTTGGTTTCAGCTCCTTGCTAATACCTCCCGCCATTGTCTAGTATGCCACTTCTCTGCACACCAACCTGTAGGGTAAAAATTGTGGGAGAGCATGAGGGGGAACCTAGAAACCAAAAACTCTGATGTAGGAGAAATTATCCTCAATGAATCAATATGTGATCTTGCCTAGGTTTCCCATAATCCTCTTTGAAATATGGGGAGGCGGGTGACCATAAATGTCTATGTGAAAAGGTACTATGACATTGTGATAGATTTCATAAAAGAAATCCTTAGCTTTTTCCTCCCATAACTTGAAGAGATAAAAATGAATAGGCTCGGAACTGGTCAATGTCCAACTCCAGTCCATTAAGGGAAAAGGGGTCATGAAGCAGATGGCATACATAACATACGCAGGCATGTAAAAAGGGGCAGGCTACCCTTTTGATTTCATTGTTTTATAATCAACAATTTCCTTGTCCATATTACCCGACAGCATTTTGGCCCAATTGAAAGTGTAACCCTCGGCTACCTCGTTCATGATGGCTACCCATTCCACCAAGAAATGTGTAGGGATCTTCTTTCCAAATAGGCAACAAAGCATCATGGCCACATACATCATATGGGCATCTAAATACGTTGTGGTGTATGTACCATGAGCATCGGTTCTGAATTTCTCCATATGTCCCCACCAGGTCTAGATTATATCATGACTGCTTCTGGCATATTGGACAGATTATTTTCTCTCGAACTTTAGAAGAAATGTGGAATTGTAAGTATATTTAGGAGTAGGAGAGATTTTATACATTACTTGCATATGTTCTACTCGAAAAGAGACGACGACAACCTGTTGGTGGTTGATGATGCTCCTAGTTTGGATATTAACATTTTCCAAGGCCCATCTTATGATATCATTGTAAGGCATGATTCTTGGTCATGCAGCTTCGACTGTGCTATATGTCTAATCTTATTTGCATAAGATTCATCATCTTCTTTGGCAAAGTCTTCTGGACAGTTTATGATTTCTCATTCCAGGATCTCAAAAACTTTTGTCCAAGTTTTAATGGTATTTGCAACTCACGGAGTAGTGTCTAAAATAATGTTTGCATTTGGGTTTGAATCCTCGCCTGCTGCATTAGTATTTTTTTCCATTTTCTGCAGTGCCATAATATCTAAGGAAACTGAGTGAGGTTACCTATTACAAGGGAAGTCCGTGAGTTTTTCAATAGATAAAACTGCGAATTGCAAAAGGTGAAAATGATTTTGAAATTGAAGTGCTTTTATTCAAACAAGAGTTTATCGATTTTTATCTAGACTCACTGATGAGGAATTTATTACCCTCAATGGAATTGACTACCTGGAAATCCACAATATTTGTTCAAAATAATTACCTTTAATCGATCATAAATGACATCAATACTTTGACAGTACGCGTTCGGGAGCTTTGGATGTGACAGGGTGGAAATATCCTGAATCTTGAATACGCAGAAAAGTTAATAATTGAATAATCGCTTTTAATACTTAATTAACCATGTTTTTAAACATTGAATTAACTTCAAGTGTTTCAGAATTTCGTACTTCGGGGGTTTTGAATATAGTATAAGAGAAATTCCCTGGAATTCGAAACTGCGAAGTAAATAATTTACGAGTAATATCCCTTAAGTCTTGATTAATCGTGTTTAAATTTTGTTATTAAATATTTTATTAATTACTTTTTACTCTATGAAAATCCCAATGCTTCTGATGGAAACATGTTGGTGGTTGATGATGCTTCTGGTGTGGATATTAACATGTTCCAATGCCCAACTTATCATATCATTGTAAGGCATGATTCTCGGTTGTGCAGCTATCTTATGCAGCTCCGACTGTGCTATATGTCTAAGCTTAGTTTCATAAGAGTCATCACCTTCTTCAGTGTTGTCTTCTAGATAGTTGATGATTTCTCATTCCAGGATCTCAAAAACTTGTGTCTAAGTTTTAATGGTATTTGTGACTTGCGAAGTAGTGTTTGAAAGAATGTCTGCATTCGGGTTTGAATCCTAAATCCGTGAAGAAGTTAATCTTTGAATAATCACTTTTAAAACTTAATTAACCACATTTTTAAACGTTTAATTAACTTCAATTGTTTCGGAAGTTCGGACTTCAAGGGTTTTGAATATAGTATAAGATAAATTCCCCGGAATCCGAAACTGCGAAGAAAATAATTTATGAGTAATCTCCCTTAAGTTTTAATTAATCGTGTTTAACTTTTGTTATTAAATGTTTTATTAATTACTTTTTACTCTTTGAAAAGCCCAATGCTTCAGAATTTTGAAACTTCAGTGATTTGTGAATTCACTCTTTGTTAAACTCCCGAAGGGTCATCTCCCGGAGTGACGTGGCATAGATGATGTCATTCTATATGACATTCCAAGAAGAGATAGGTGCCATGTGTTACTTACGAAATATTTAAAAGATATGTGTCCTATGGCTCATGTTCTTGAGTTCTTTAGGGTTTATCACAAGCTATTAATTTTGGGTTTTGAAGCTTCGGGGTTTTATCGTTTAGACTTATGGGAACATTTGAAGCGTGGAGCTCTGAAGCGACCATTAGGGACTTATTATTTAAAACTCAGTCGACTCCAGAACTATGGAGATTATTAGGATCGCTTGATCACATTAAGGGAACTCATCGATAGCAGATAATGTACATGTTTTATTATTAAATGACAACCAATGAATTTTATTTAAAATTAAAAGGCCATTTTGTGTAAAACTTTATTTCTAAGAGGTGAAAACTATAAAACTCAAAAGTTCAAAATTGTGTCTATTCCAACATAGGCTCCATCTGGGGATTGTGGCTCCTTGTGAGGCGTGAAAGAGCATTAGACCAAGTTTCTTTATTGTTGATTAAAGTTGGTTGTCATTGATGTCAACCCTTGAAGAAAGCCCTGTAGCACAAAGGTTTGGGTAATGAACCCAAGTTTGTTTAATGTAAATATGACTCATTATTGTCTTGTCATGGTTGATAACAATTAAATATGGATGAACTCCAAAGTGGTCCCCTTATGGTGAAAGCCCTCATGGGAAGATGATTTGCAGAGTGGGATAACCCATGTTTAATGGTGGAATAATGAGATGAAGGACAGTGAATTTTTCATTGAAACTATCCTAGATGCATATTTATTGTCACACCATTTCCGGTGGTATGTGGAATGTCACATAACTCCTCACAGTTAGAGAGTTATGGCCATGTGAAGTTGGAGAACCTAGGTTTTGGTAATGGACCCAACTTTGTTTGATGGATAAAGGTATGAGTTTTGATATATTTGTAGGTAATACTATTCTATATGGATAGTACATTTCATTCCATTTTGGGTGGTATGTGGAACGTCACATAACTCCTCACGGTTTGAGAGTTATGGCCTTACAAAGTTGGAGGACCCTCATATGTTGGCTTGAAGCCCCAAAAGGTCAAAGTAGTCAAAGGGGTTTAAGATATTTTAGAAGGTAAATAATAAAGTGAAGTGATGAGTGTACTATAATTCAAAGTGAATACAAAATAAATTATTTAAATAATAAATTTAATGGAGAAATTAGAAGTGGGTTAACCCTAAAATAAGGAAAGTGGGCAAAGTGACCTAGAAGATGTTTTTAAGGAAGCTACTTGGAGAATATAAATAAGAGGCAAGGCTCTCTCATTTGAATCACACTTGAGCATATTGAATACATATAGTTGTATGAGGTAACCAAAGGATATATATAAGCTGAATTTTTGAGGAAAGTGAAGAAAAGAAGGCTGGAATTCAAGGAAGGATAAATTATTTTGATGATGTTTTCTAAGGTATGTTTTTTTCAGGTCATCTCACCATTTTCGCAATAACGTTTTTTTCTAGAATGATTTAGACTATGAAATTTATATACCATTGAGGAAATGTATCCAAGTATCTGTGGTAAAAAATTCAGCTTTTGGGTCATTGTATTTTTGGAGTTACACTCCGTGGAAAATAGTGTTTGTGGCTAGTCCTGAAACAAGTCAAAAATAGGTGTTTTGGGTAAAAATGTCATAACTTATTCATAACAGGTATAAATTCGGTAAGACAAAATGTGTTGGTTATAGTATAGTCTGTAGTATGTTGTGTAATAGTTTCATATCAATTCAACAATTATTTTGTGCGGGACACGCTCTACAAGGTCGCTCTATAGAATAAGCTAGAATTCAGCAAGGTGTGTCATTTTTTCCATAACTCCTTTTCTGAGAGGTTCCAAGTAGTGACACATGGAGGAATTTCATAAAACACACTTAATAACATTCTGTATCAGTTTCAGATATTTATTCATTACAAGTACAAAGTTATGATTATTTCAAGTTAGGGTTGTTGACTAATCCAAAACTAGTCTTGTGAGACTAAAGAAATGTTTGATGAACATGCTAGTCTCTTGTTGTTAAAGTTAAGGAAGGTTTGCAGGTATGTGATCATATACACCAGGTCTATTACAAAGTTACAAATCATATTTGGATGATTAAATTGATGAGGGCATTTGGTTGAGGTACAAGTTGGGTACATGCTTGAGACAAGTAGTTGATTAGTTGGCACATGCATGAGGTGTATAGTTGATGATGTTGGTACATATTGATGATTCATAGTTGATGAGTAATTGACACATGATTGGTACATACTTTTTACATGGTTGGTTGCACTTTTTTATGGTACAGGTTGATTACAGATTGTTTGGTACATGTTGGTGCATGGTTGATGCACTTGTTTATGGTACATGTTGATTACAGATTGTTTGGTACATGGTTGGTTGCACTTTTTTATGGTACAGGTTGATTACAGATTGTTTGGTACATGTTGGTGCATGGTTGATGCACTTGTTTATGGTACATGTTGATTACAGATTGTTTGGTACATGTTGGTGCATGGTTGATGCACTTTTTTATGGTATAGGTTGATTAGAGGTTGAGGTACAGATTGATTCATGGTTGATACATGGTTCAGGTTTATTGGTACATGTTTATAGTGGTATATCTCACAGTGATAGTGTGACAGTGGTTCCATCATTCTACTTTTACTTCAGGGTGGTTGGATGGGGAAAGGACAGGTGGTTGTATCCACCTTCCGATTATAGTCGGATAACTTAGGGGGTTGTATCCTCCTACTGGTTGTAGCCAGAGAATTGGGGATTTGGAGCTTCCCTCAGGTTGTATACTGAGAAACTAGGGGGTTGGAGCCTCCTTTCAGTTGTATCTAGAAAACAAAGGAAGTTGGTGCTTCCAATGAATGTAATTATTCAAGACATATAAGAAAAATCATTCCATGGTTTTCTCTCGATTTGGGTTTCCACGTAAAACACTGGTGTACTATGTATGTGTTTGATTGTTCATTTTTTATTGCTCATTATTGGATAATATTTCTAAATTCATATAACACTTGGATTATTTGGAGAAAAATGATTATAATTACGCTATTACCGATTCACCCCCCCTCTCAGTAATCCAACAATTGGTATCGGAGAAGGTTCCTTTAGAAATCAGTTTAACCACTGAAAGGTAGATCATGGAGAGCAACAACTTGTACAAAAATGGAATACCACAGTTTGATGGACATAAGTATGTTTTTTAGAGCATAAGGATGAATACATATATACAGGCACAAGGATTTCAAGTTTGGCAATCAATTGTAGATGGATACACAACACCAATAGTTCCACCAACAAATGACAAAGCAGTGAAACTTGGTGAGAATAATTCCAAAGCCAAAAATGCACTTTTGAATGGTCTTAGTGATACAGTATTCACCAAAGTTTCACATTGTAAATCCACTAAAGAGATTTGGGACAAGCTTTGAAATATTTATATAGGAGATACAAAGGTCAAAGCAGCAAAGCTTCAAACTTACAGAGGTTAGTTCGAACAACTAAAAATGAAGGAAGATGAAAATATTGCAGCCTACTTCTTACGAATCGATGAAACAACGAATGCAATCATAGGATTGGGAGAAGAAATCGAAGAATTTGTAATTGTACAAAAGGTACTAAGATCTATTCCTATGAGATTCAACCCTAAGATATCAGCACTAGAAGAAATATCGAATCTAAACTCAATGAGCATGGACAAACTGCATGGAATCTTCACAACATATGAAATGAGAACTAAACAAGAAAATATAGATGTTAAAGAAGCAGCCTTAAAATCATCCAAAAGATCAAAGCAAAAGAAATAACAAGAAGAAGAATATAGCAGCAACAGTGACGTCTCAGAAGATGATGAAGAAGTGGCCAACTTTGTTAAAAGATTGAACAAGGGAACCAACGGTAGGTATAGAGGTAAGCTTATTTTAATTTGTTTTAATTGTGATGGTATTGGTCATTTTTCTAACAAATGTCCTCATAAGAAAAAGAGAAATGATGAAGGTTACTCAAAAGGTAAACACACATATAAAGGCAAAATAACTACAAAGAAAGTTTTCAAGAAAATCTTATGCACCAAAGAAGACAACTCATCATCAGATGAAGATGAAGTCAATGAAAGTGAGACAGGAAGAGTTCTATTCATGGTAGTGAAAGACTCTGGAAAAGAAGACTCTGAAGAATAATATGAATAATTCAAAGAAGGATCTGAAGAAGTCGAAGAAGAAATTGAAGAGGCGGAAGTTGACTATCGAGAATAATTAATGTGTGCCATAGAATTTATTAGAAGAGAAAAGAAGACAAACAAGAAACTACAAGAAGAACTAGACAAGAAAATGGACACTTGAGAACTAGGACAAATGAGCACAAAATTGAAGGTTCAAATAGAAGAAGATAAAATAATTGAAGAAGCACTCAAAGAACAGCTAGAAGAAAAGGACAAGATCATTGGAAACTTGGAAGCAGAGATTGTCAAACTAAGAAAGGATATTCAAAAGAAAAATATGAAGAATAGCTCAAAAGTTCTGGATGACATTATCAGCAGTCAAAAATCTCATCTTAACAAGCATGGACTTGGATACAATTAGACAGAAAAGGGATCAAGCTCCAAAACAACAGAGCAAGAAACAAATCCAAAAATCTATGCAGAAACAATCAAAGGGGATAGGAAGATATACAAGGAAGATTGCAGGGACACTCCTCCACCGAGAAGATTCAAATTTCAGAATCAACAATAGACAAATGGGCCTCAAGAAGAAGAAGAATTCATAAGAGCACGTCCTTTCAGAAGATCTTCAACTCCCAAGTATCAAACTATATTTTTTGTTTTATGTTGTGCATGTAATAATTTTGGACATAAAGCTGTGAATTGCAGAGCTAACAACAGGAACAATAACAACTTTGAGATTCATACACATAGGGGTTATTCAAGAAGACCTAGTGAAACACAAAGAAGAAGTTACAACAGGTTTGAATCTTTGAGCACTAAAGTGGAATGTTACAAATGTAACAATTTTGGACATGTGGCCAAAGATTGCAGAATGACAGTCCCTCCTAAAGAACCTTAACAGAATAACAACAGTCACAGACAAGAACCTCAGAAAATGACATGGATAAGAAAGCAAGATCAGTATAGCAATGAAGAATGCACAGTCGCTCTACAAGCTAAGCAAAAGAAACATGATTGGTATGTTGACAGTGGGTGTTCAAAACACATGACAGGTGATAGAGACAATTTTTTTACATTGCAAAAGGAAAGAAATGGACCAGTCTCCTTTGAAAATGATAATTTAGCCAAAATCATTGGAGAATGAACAGTCCAAATTGGGAACAAGAATGAAAAGGCACAAAATGTTCTACTAGTATATGAAACATAATCTTCTAAGTGTGAATCAAATGTGTGACCAAGGTCATAAAGTTACTTTCGATTCACAAAAGTGTGAGATAAGAAGAGAAGGTTCAGAGAAATTGGTCGGTAAAGCTGCAAGAACTTTAAACAACATATATGTGCTAAGTGAAATTGGAAATGAAAAGTGTTTTCTAGGAAAGGAAGATGAAATTTGGCTATGGCATAGAAGAATGGGTCACATGCATTTTGATAACCTTGGCAAAGTCGGCAAAAGCGAAGCAGTCAGAGAAATTCCCTAGATCACGAAACCAACCAACACTTTATGCAAGCATTGTCAACAAGGAAACCAAACAAAGACCAGGTTCAAATCAAAGGAATATTCAACAAGAAAACCATTGAAAATTGTGCATACTAATCTAGTTGGACCAACTACAACAAAGGGCTTAAAAGGTGAGAGATAATTTATGTTATTAGTTGATGATTATACAAGAATGACTACAGTTTTCTTTCTCAAGAACAAGTCAGAAGATTTTGAAAACTTCAAGATCTACAAGGAAATGGTTGAAAATGAGATGGATTCAAGAATCAAATGCTTGAGATCTGATAATGGAGGAGAGTTCACTTCAAAGGAATTTATGGACTACTGCAGCAATCATGGAATAAAAAGGCAATTCTTTGTTGCTAGGACACCTCAATAGAATGGATTTGTTGAAAGAAAGAACAAGACAGTACAGGAAATGGCTCGAACAATGTTAATGGATTCCAAATTGACAAATATATTTTGGACACAGGTAGTGCATACAACAATTCACATTCAAAACAGAGTAATGCTCAGAAACAACACTGATAAAACTCCCTGCGAGCTATGGAAAGGAAGACCAGCAAATGTGAAGCACTTCAGAGTTTTGGGAAGCAAATGCTACATCAAAAGAGAAGATGGCGGAATGGTAAAGTTTGACTCTCGTATGGACAAAGGAGTACTTGTTGGTTACTCAAGTACAAGGAAAGCATACAAGTGTTACATTCTATGATTGAACAAATTTGTGGAAAGAATCAACGTAACAATTGATGAAATAGGTAGACCGGAATCAAAGGAAGAAGAAAACAAATCAATGGAACAACTTTTCAAAGAAGAAGCAAAAGATGAAGTAGAAGAGGAAGATGAAGAGAATATGACATAAATAAAAGAGCAATTTTAGTAAGTATCTCCAAAGACACCTAGCAAACGAGTATAGAAGAATCATCCTTCAGATCATATTATTGGAAACAAAGATGCAGGAGTTGAGACTAGAAGAAAAATCCATTCACCAGAACAAACACACCTAGCACTCTTATCTACAATTGAACCAAATTGTTTTGAAGAAGCCAACAAGGATCAATTTTGGAATAAGTCCATGAATGAAGAATTGGATCAAATAAAAAAAAATGACACTTAGGAACTGGTTCCAAGACCAAAGAATAAGAATGTGATTGGCACAAAGTGGGTATTCGGGAATAAATTGAATGCATATGGACAAGTTACAAGGAACAAAGCTAGATTGGTATGTAAAGGATATGCATGGATTGAAGGAATTGACTTTGAAGAGACATTTTCCCCAGTTGCCAAAATGGAAGCAATCTGTTTGCTTTTAGCTTATGCATGCTCCAAAAATATTAAAGTGTATCATATGGACGTAAAATCAGATTTTTTGAATGGGGAACTTGAAGAAGAAGTCTACATTGAACAACTAGAAGGATTTCAACTGTCAGAGAACGCAGATTATGTGTGTAAATTAAAAAAGGCCTTGTATGGTCTAAAACAGGCTCCTAGAGCATGGTACTCTAGACTGGATAAGTATCTACAGTAGGTAGAGTTCAGAAAAGGAAGTGCAGATAGCAACCTCTACATCAAGGTAAGTCAAGGTAATATTTTATTAGTTGAATTTTATGTTGATGATATTATTTTTGGTAGTGTCGATGACAGGTTAAGCCAGAAAATTACAAAAGATATGCATAATGAATTTGAAATGTCATTACTTGGAGAACTATATTTCTTTCTGGGACTTCAGATACGTCAAAGAAACCAAGGAATTTTTATTTCTCAAGCCAAGTATATAAGAGAAATTCTAAAGAGGTTCGAAATGGAAGATTTCAAACCAGTTATCACTCCCATGCAAACCAGTTGCAAGTTGAGAAAAGATGATGATTTGAAGTCTACATATCAGAGGCAATAAAAGTCAATGATTGGTAGCCTACTATATGTGACAACATCCAGACTAGATGTAATGCAGGCAATTGGACAGGTGGCATGATTTCAAGCAGCACCAAAGGAATCACATGTATTAGCAGTAAAGAGGATTTTCAGATATCTCAAAGGAACAGAAGAGTTTGGATTATGGTATCCAAAAGTAAAATATCTATCACTTATTGCCTACACAGATGCAAATTGGGTAGGTTGTATTGATGACTGATGAATCCCCAGTGGAGTAGCATTCTACTTAGGTGAATGTTTGGTATCATGGCTAAGCAAGAAACAATCATCAGTATCTTTATCTATAGCTGAGGTAGAGTATATTGCAGCAGCATCATGTTGTACACGAGTTCTTTGGATGAAACAAACTCTGATAGATATACAGGTTGAGTATGATGAGCCCATTCGGTATCTCGAAGAACCTTGTGATGCACTCCAAGACAAAGCACATTCCAATCAAGTATCACTTTCTACGGGAGCATATTGCAAAAAAAAACATTAGAGTTAAGTATGTGGGAACAAAAGAACAAGTGGTAGACATCTTCACAAAACCACTTCCATGGGAAGCCTTTGAATATCTTCACCAGAGACTTGGAGTTTTTTCTACTCCAAAATGAATGCTTTTTGAATGTTTATCTTATATGTCTTAGATTTACACGAGGAATCACCATAAGAGGAAAGTTCAGTTAGGGAGAGCAGCCCCGGATGGCAAGATACCTTTTCCATTGATGAAAAAGGAGGAGAGATTTATCATATGTAGAGGACAAAGGCAAAGGACCCATGCTTAATGGTGGAATAATGAGAAGAACCCATGCTTAATGGTTAAATAATGAGATGAAGGACAATGAATTTTTTAGTGAAACTATCCTAGATTCATATTTCTTTTCACGCCATTTCCGGTGGTATGTGGAACGTCACATAACTCCTCACGGTTAGAGAGTTATGGCCATGTGAAGTTGGAGAACCCAGGTTTGGGTAATGGACCCAAATTTGTTTGATGGATAACAGTATGATTTTTGGTATATTTGTAGGTAATACTATTCTATATGGATAGTACATGTCATTTCATTTATGTTGGTATGTGGAATGTCACATAACTCTTCACGGTTTGAGAGTTATGGCCTTATGAAGTTGGAGGACCCTCATATGTTGGCTTGAAGCCTCAAAAGGTCAAAGTAGTCAAAGCGGTTTAAGAGATTTTAGAAGGTAAATAATAAAGTGAAGTGATGAGTGTACTATAACTAAAATTGAATACAAAACAAATTATTTAAATAATAAATTTAAGGGAGAAATTAGAAGTGGGTTAACCCTAAAATAAGGAAAGTGGGCAAAGTGACCTAGAATATGTTTTTAAGGAAGCTACTTGGAGAGTATAAATAAGAGGAAAGGATATCTCATTTGAATCACACTTGAGAATATTGAATACCTATAGGTGTATGAGGTAACCAAAGGATATCTAAGATGAATTTATGAGGAAATTGAAGAAAAGAAGGCCGAAATTCAAGGAAGGATAAATTCTTTTGATGATGCTTTCTAAGGTATATTTTTTTCAGGATATCTCACCATTTTCGCAATAAATTTTTTTTCTAGAGTGATTCAGACCATGAAATTTCTATTCCATTGAGGAAACATATCCAATTATCTTTGGTAAAAAATTAATCTTGTGGATTGTTGTATTTTTGGAGTTACACTCCGTGGAAAATAGGGTTTGTGGCTAGTCCTGAAACTAGTCAAAAACAAGTGTTTCGGGTAAAAATGTCATAAATTCTTCATAACAGATCCAAATTCAGTAAGAAAAATTGTGTTGGTTAGATTACATTCTGTAGTATGTTGTGTAATAGTTTCAGATCAATTCAACAATTATTCTATGTGGGGCACTCTCTACAAGGTCTCTCTCTAGAATAAGCTAGAATTCAGCAAGGTGTGCCATTTTTTACATAACTCTTTTTCTGAGAGGTTCCAAGTAGTGAAACGTAGAGGAATTGCATAAAACACACTTAATAAAATTGTGTTTCAGTTTCGGATATTTATTAATTACAGGTACAAAGTTATGATTATTTCAAGTTAGGGTTGTTGACTAATCCAAAACTAGTCTTGTGAGACTAAAGAAACATTTGTTGAAAATGCTAGTCTCTTGTTGTTAATGTTAAGGAATGTTTGCAGGTATGTTATCATATACACTAGGTCTATTATAGAGTTACAAATAATATTTGAATGATTAAATTGATGAGGGCTTTTGGTTGAGGTACAAGTTGGGTACATGCTTGAGACAAGTAGTTGATGAGTTGGCACATACATGAGGTGTATATTTGATGATGTTGGTACATATTGATGAGTCATAGTTGATTATTACTTGACACATGATTGGTACATACTTGGTACATGGTTGGTTGCACTTGTTTATGGTACATGTTGATTACAGATTGTTTGGTACAGGTTGGTGCATGGTTGATGAACTTGTTTATGGTACAGGTTGATTATAGATTGTTTGGTATAGGTTGGTGTATAGTTGATGCACTTGTTTATGGTACAAGTTGATTATAAGTTGAGGTACAGGTTTATGCATGGTTGATGCATGGTTCTGGTTTATTGGTACATTTTTACAATGGTATATCTCACAGTGATAGTGTGACAGTGGTTCCATCATTCTACTTTTACTTCAGGGCGGTTGGACGGGGAAAGGACATGTGGTTCTATCCACCTTTCAGTTGTAGCCGGATAACTTAGGGGGTTGTAGCCTCCTTTTGATTGTATCTAGAGAATTGGGGAGTTGGATCTTCCCTCAGGTTGTAGCCTGAGAAACTAAGGGGTTGGAGCATCTTTCGAATTGCAACTGGAAAACAAAGGAAGTTGGTGCTTCCAATGAATGTAATTTTTCAAGACATATAAGAAAAATAATTTTGTGGTTTTCTCCCGATTTAGGTTTCCACGTAAAACACTGGTGTATTGTGTATGTATGTTATTGTTCATTTCTTATTGCTCATTATTGAATGATAATTCTATATTGATATAACACTTGGATTATTTTGAGAAAAACGATTATAATTACACTATTACTGATTCACCCCCCCTCTCAGTAATCCAACATTTATTGGCTAAATGGAGTCATTATTTCTTTTCTAAAAACATTTTCCAGTTTTACTCAAGAATTAATCATTCATAGGAGAACGAACTTAACCAAATCTCAAGAACCTTCGAAACATACTCAATTAATTGCTCTTAAGCCGGGATATTTAAAATTTCCTTTTCTTAAAACTGATTCTAGAATTGTTTAAGATAATCAAAATATCTTTAACTAAAATATCAGACTCGGACCGACTTTGTTTGCATCAAGGTTAAGAAGATGTAACAGTTTATTTAGGGAGTCCCTAGTTGGTTCGGAGTGTAAATATCGCTTTAGCAATTTGATTTTTATAAATCAGGTTTTTTTCAAGTTCAGCCAGAGGCATTGGGATTTTAATTTTATTAAGTTCATTTTCTAAATTGAAGCCCCCAATTTTTTTTTCAATTTCCCTGGTTTGAACTTTTGCTTCTGTATTTTTTGGCTTCTTAGTTTTCACTGTTCTTATTTCAACTTGCTTTGTTCGGGAAACTTGTGTTTCAGTTGATGGTTTGGTAACTACTGCCTCATTCTCTTTACTTCGTGATAAAATATTTTTTGGTGGAACATTTGTAGAACTTTTCTCTCTGGGCCTTAAATCACATTTATGTTGAAGTTTGGACATTATTGAGTCAACCAGACCTTGATACGTAGAGTCCCCCATATTGTTTATGTTTTCATCATTATTAAACAAGGATTCCGGGTCTAAAGATTTCTCATAATCCTTCATGTTTAAGTGTGGCTCAAGATCATCATCGCTAAGGCTTTTTAGATCTTCTTCTGACTCCTCATAATCTTGCATTTCATCCCTCTGCATAAAATTTTCAGTTTTAAACGGAGCTTGGATATTTTGATCTTCATTTTTTACTTGTATTTGATGGTTACGGTTTCTCATGAATTGATTCCTAACGTATGGATCGGGTTTGGATTGATCTAATTCCATCCTGGAAATTTTGTTTGATAAATCTTTAATAACCTTAGCCATTTCATCTATTTTCTCCTCTGCGGAGTTTCCGGATCTAGAGGGTCCTGCATGTTCTTCGAAATGTTGGGGTTCTCTGGCTCCCATCTCAACCTTATTTTTAAATTTCCCAGATGTCATCATATTGGACTCAATTTCTATAGCATCATCTAGCATTCCTGATAAAGTGGTAGATCTCCTTTCTCTTAAAAGTAGAGCAAAGTCTGAATCAAAAGCCCCTGCAAACGTTACTTTTGCAACTAGTTGAGAAGGTTTGACTTCGGATGGGATTTTGTGATAAAGCTTATTGAAACTCTGGATAAATTCAAGGATTGATTAAGAAGTCTTCTTTCTCAAATCCCTGAATTCAGTTAAATAATAAAGACGATCATTTTTCTCGCCCCATTGTTGTTGTGGCCAAGAGACTAGAGAGTCTCCAACATCAACATTTTCAACCTCTCGCGGGGCTAGACGAGAAGAGACATGAATGTTACCCTAGGCTTTAAGCCCCAGACAATAAAGCGTATTGAACTCTAGGCCAATTTTACCCCAACCTATAGTCCAAGCATGAATTCCTTTGCCTTATAATTTAACCTTTTAACAATATTTAATTTTTATATAATTTTATGATTTTAATGCTATTTACCATTTTAATAACTTCTATGTTGAGTTTATACATTTATAGTGGCAAAATTAAATTCAATAAAAAAAATTCAAAAAAAATGAAATTGATTTTAAATTTTTATTTTTTTTAATAACTAAGACGGCTAACTAAAATCTAATTAAAACAAATAAATTAACTTATTAACAAATGTTTGTTTGAAGGCTAACTAAAATTTAATTAAAACAATTAAATTAATTTAAAGAAAACATATTTTTAACATAAGACTAGTTTGAAGAATATAGAGAAGTAAAGTTTTATGATATAACATTTTAAGTTTTTGTTTATAATTTAGAAAGTAATAAAATAAAAATAGTAAAATAAAAATAAAAAAGGTTTATGCATATTAACAAAGTAAAATTTTATACACATGATTGTAAATAAAATAAAATGTTTTGATTTGTATTATTTTTTTTATCTATTTTCTTTATATTCTGAAATGAAAGTGTAAATTAGAGGTGAGAAAAACCAAGGACTTTAAAGAAAAATCAGTAGATAATGTTGAGCGAGAAAGAAATGATTTTCATTAAAAGACTCCTAGTACAAATTCATAATCTTCAAAATATGTATGTCTCTGCGTAGACTAGGGTCGGGTATATGGTTTTTAGTCCTGTTAGACATCATGTACAATAGAAAGACCAAGCATGAAAAAGAAAAAGAATGCTGAGCCAAGAAGGAATGGAGTCATGATGGTGAATCACAAGGAGAGAACATACATAGTAAAACTAATTAGCACCGAATCAAATCGAGTTTTATTACAACAAACTAAACAAGTAAATCTTTACCTTATGAAGACCATCAAACTCATCCTGGCTTATCTTCTTTGCTACTTTGCAAAACCCTTATTTCAGACGATTCCATCAATCTCTACTAAAAATGTAAAAGAATGGAAACAATCCTCAAGACACTCCCAGCCTGCCATCTTCTAAAAATTCTGCCAAAGCTCTCTCTCTGAATTTCCTATTAAAAACGTATTGTTCAGAAAAAATTCTCTCTTCAGAACCCTCCTCCTCTGCTGGCCGTGCGCTATCTCTTTTATATCGTTTATAAACGGTTCTGGTAATTTAAAGTGGTTAAGGTCGTTCCCAACTGAAGCGAGTATGTTTTAATAAAAATCTTCTTTTAATAATATGAAATGAACTTTTTAAAATCTCCCTCTATAAACAATAAGTGGGAGCTGAAGGTTTTTCCCTCTGTAAACAATTATCGCATCACCTTTGCTTACTTAATCACTTTCAGACTCAGCATAATTGTAGTGTATTTCACCTCTGCCGGAGACCTTTCCTTCGATTCGATTTCCACGACTTCCATCTGTTTCCAGTGCAAGTGGATACTTTCCACTGTACCATCTAAGATTCCTCGTCTCCCCAATAATAAGAATGCCTGCATTCTCAGACCAAGTTTTCGGAAAATGAATCTATCTTCATAAGTTATTGTCTCTTTATCTGAAGTTGGTTTGGCAGGTGACCACAATGCCTCTACTTTGGCTAAAGCTTTCTCAGTTTTTGGACGAGAACTAGCTTCCTCTCAGGCTTTCTAACTATCTCATCTCTTGTTGTTTTTAGTTTCATTTTTCTCCAGCTCTTCACTATCAATGTGCTTTGACCATCGAGCTTTGGTTTCTAAAGATTCTGATAGAGTGCCAGCAATACTGCGTCTTGCTTCAGCTTCCACGGTTACAATTAGAATTGTTGAAGATGCTTTTATTCGTGCCCTCTCTTACTTCAAGATGATGCAGACATGATTGCTTAGAACTGGAACCGATCGTTCATCGAGCAAGTAATTTCTTTAATAAGTTTTTTTTTGTAACACAGTCTGTAATACAGACAACGATATACTCTTTAGAGGGATGGCTTCTGAAATTGACAAGATAAATATTTCAATCTCCATAGGTGACTGCCACCGTATGCATATGTATGCCCGTCTAACCAAACAGATTGCACTCTGCAAGGAGGGGAAGAAAACAGATAATCTGTTTATTATGAGGAAAGGTGTATACCTATTAGAGATGGGCACAATTAATGATCTTTTAATCTTAAGTTCTAATTTGATGGTTATGTATTGAAGATGCTGGTATATTTTTAGTCGTCCTCCAAAATCAATGGATCAGATTTATTGTTGATAACTTCTTTGCATTTATAAATGCATCTGTTACCGTGTTTAAATGCATCTGTTAACATCAATCATATGATTGCCACGTTTAAATGATTAACTTTTGGAATTCTTCAGAGTTTAATTATCTGGCTCAGTTAAAATTTCATTATCTAGCTAGGTTTTATTTTAAAATGAAATTTTTTTATCGACCATAACTCTTTCGACGTTCACCAACCACAAGTTAACGACTGTGCTAGTATAGTACTCAAGAGACATCACATATCACATTACAATCCTATTTCATCTATGAAGCATGATTCCTCATGTATTTAGAATTGCTCTCTATATGAGAAGTCAAAACACTCCTCTCCATTACATTATCATCTTTGGATTTAACATTGTCTGCGCCCGAGTCACTTGAAATTTCTATACTATTGTCAAAATGCGCTGAATGTTTTTCAGTCATACTAATCGGACCACTGCAGAAGCATCTACGGATAATGTGTTCAAGTTTGTTGCCATCAAGCCAATACAAAAATGGTTGTACTGTTTCTTTTTAATACCATTCATCATCATAGTAATGCAAGTTATGCCCATAACGAAGCCGTGAATCAATAGCCTCGAGCCAATGCTGGAAAGCTAATCGCTTGCCTTTCTCATCTCTGGATAATTCGTTTCCAACTTTCGCAGCCTTTACTATTGCAAATTCTATTGCTTGCCACCCTGTATTTATATTGTATGGACTTTAAATGAGTCCACCCAAATCATTAATCAAATGAAACCTTAATGATAAGGTTATCTCTTTATTATGGAGAGGGAACGTACGTAAAGGAGCTCGAATTTAAATAATATAACCAACTCTTTTAAGAATGAAATGAACGTGGTAGACATGATAATATATTCTCTTCTTCATTTGGCATGGGAAAACTCCAAAATATCATTATTTAAATAATGAAGAGGGTTATGGAAAGTGAATTGAAAAAGGGGACATATATATATATGATATAAACATTTAGGTAACTAGTTTAATTTCCCCTTTTTATTAAAAGTTCATGCATAAGATATTACATGGTTATGAGTAAGGTAATGTACATGGGATAAGGCTCACATAAGTGTCTAAAATGCATATTACTAGTGTGTTAATTATAAGTGTAATTATAAGTGTAGGACATGATAAGAGCTAGGAATGTGGAGAGTGAGGGAAGTAAGCAATATGTGTGATAAGTCAAGAGCAGAGTTATAATAATTCAGTTGAGTGCATTGGGTTAATTTTAGTGAGAGTTGAAGAGACTTTGTGCAAGCAAGTTGATTTGAGGGTGAGTTTGGCAATGCTTTGTCGGCTAAGTGTTGTTGAAAAAAATCGTCCTCAACAACGTTCTTAGGAATGCATTTTCTAAATCGTCATATGATCGTATGGAACCTACTAGGAGTCCTCTGAACCAAGTCCTCACTTGTCCTTCAAAAGTCTGTACTAACAACCTTGATTAAACGTCCTCGTGTCCAATGCCAAGGATATCAGCAAATTGATCGAAAAAGGCTATATGTTCTGTTGCGGTTAGATCTCCTTCTCCCATGAATTTGGGGAGGTTCTTCATGTAATTTTCGAGCAAATCATGTAGGACAACATGAAGGACCAAGGGAGCATATCTAGCAGCTACCTTGGCAAAGATTCTAAAAGGTTGGTCTTGTCCACCAGCTCCTGCACCTTCGGAACCACTAGCACCAACACCTCCAACACCGGCCATTGAAAGTCTAGGAGATCGACTTTGGGGGATAAAAAGGAGATTTTCAAAAGCTTCTAAAGACTAAACTGTTGACCTTTCGACTACTTCGGGGTGTTGCGAATGAAGTTCGGGAAAAAGATCGCGAGGAGACGGAAGATCTAAATGAGGAGGAAAAGGGAAACTTGAGTTGGGTTCCTCAGGTTTACCGGATGTATATATATGAGAGGCGATAGGGTATGAATCTAGGTATAGAAAGTACTCTTTAGGATTCCAGGAAACAGAAACTTTTACTTCAGGAAAGGAGAGAATTGGCAGAGTGTTAATGGCAGTGGGGATTGAAAGGGATCCCTTGTTCTCACTGGTAAAAGTATCTGTCAGTTCAATCTCAACTTTTATCTAGGGAATAATTACCTCTGGAGTTTCGAGTTTAACCTCGGGTTTACTAGTTGATGCCTCTGCAGAATGAATTTGTTTAAAAATTTATTTAGGGGTTATTTATTCAGTGGGAACCTTAGCATTAGCTTGTGTAACTCTGTGTTGATAGACCTCACTTGTTGATGCAGTAGTCTGTCTGAGATATCCCTTTGGTTTCAACAATTTTTCGGGATCTCACACTGGTGTAGTCTGCTTTTCGTCTAGGTTTTTCCTAGTATTCTTTCGACCGAATTCCAATTTTGTCTGTGGTGGACTCGCCAAGTGAAAATTAAAATAAGCCTTACTTACGTATTCAATATTTTTTCACCATCAAAGACCAAAATTTATTTTTTCGTTTTCCCAGGGAAAATGAATTCGTTTCTTCATCCCCGGCAACGGTGCCAAAAAGATGTTGCTCCTGAGATTAATCCTAAGGCTCCAAGAATAATGTTAGGCATCAGTAGTGTTTAAAGAAAATGTTTTAATGAGTGCTTTTCCCACCTTCAGTTTTATGAGAAATGATCTTTAAATGAAATTAATAATAGGACAGTACAAAGGTTGTATTTCTTTATCTGAGTCGCAATTATAATATCAAATGGTGTAGAAAAGAGTTACAAAACTATTAAACAAAGTCAGGCATCAATTTTATATGAGTCTCATCTTGTTGGTAGTGGAAGAAAGGTAAAGAACACACCCTTGAATAGGATATAGAATGCAATAATTCACGCAAATCGTAGGTCTTGTTTTACTCACAGTAATAACATAGGAAAAATTGTTTACTGAATGAATTGTTGGTATAATATGATCACAGTAGTTGTAATACTAAATTGCAACCAATTGCTCTTCAAGGAATTACATAAAGAAATTCGAGGAAATGGAAACACAGAGGAAACACATGACTCAAATTGAACAAAAATTATAATCTATGTCTGCACTTGTATTAATACTCAAAAAAGGAGTTTATCTATTACATTCAGCAGGAAGCAGCCTTGAATAGATCTTAATTCTATGTATTTATACAAAATCTGTCACAACTGAAAATCATTGGACTTCTTACAATATTTAACTAAAAATAGCATCCATCTGAATAAAACAACAGTGTGTAAATTTTGATGAGTTTCGTTGGCGATCTCCTCTGTATCTTCGTCTGTTGGTAGAAACTCTCATTTTCCTTAGTCCTTTGGGTTGCATACACATGTCATTAAGGCCACCTTAATCATTTGGCATATTGTCTTGGCCCTTTAATTTCGTTTCCATCTGTCCCTTCAGATATGTTTAGCGAGGCAATGAATTACAATCGAGGTCACGTGGGGAGGATAATCAGACAAATAGCATAGCATTGGCTCGTCAAGGGATGGATAATGGTCACAGGGAAGAGTAATTGTCTATGGAAAGAATGGTGAGGGAACAAGTGTTTGATTATGAGGTGGGATAAGTGAAGGTTAGAATTTGGGTGGATGAGGTAAGTGATCGTTGGAAGGTGAAAGGTAGAGATGGTGGAGGGAAAGGACAATGTGCATGTTTTCTCACTTTCTCCCAGTTATGTTTGCTTTTCCGTGTTCAATGCATTGGGTGCATCTATCCATCAATGCCACCATGAACCTTGAGGGCTCAATCCTTTCATTTACTTCGAAGGCAGATAATTTATTTTGTATTTGGGGCAGCTTTTCTTGGATCTTGTTCACTTCTTGGACTGTGGCCTGAAACTGTGAACTTGGATTAACTAGCCATTTATTGATTTTAAGAAGATCAATCTAGCTCATACCTTGAATGGCTTCCAGAGTTTCTTATTTTTTCTTTCTAGAATTTTGTTGGTTCATTTCTATCTCAATTTGCCTCGGGGCTTCTAAGATATCACTCCCTTCAAACTCAATCAACTTTTTGTTTAATGACAAAAATGTCTCTATACAAGCTTCTTTCACCTCTCTGGAATGGCTGCCAGAGTTTCTTCTTTTTTCTTTCTAGAATTTTGTTGGTTCATTTCTATCTCAATTTTCCTCGAGGCTTCTAATATATTACTCCCTTCAAACTCAATCATCTTTTTGTTTAATGACAAAAATGTCTCTATACAAGCTTCTTTCACCTCTCTGGAAAATTTCTTGACTTCTTCTAGATTTTTTTCCCAGAATTTTAGGGTCATCTCACCTCTTAATTGCTCAGAATAAGAGAGAAGAGGAAAATCAAGGACATTAGATTTTTGCATCAATATGAGGACTTCTTGAAAATCAGACTAGGTTGAGCGACCCTCTTTTTCCTTGACATAGATATCCTTTAGGAAAATGTCTACTTGTTGATATCATTTCTGGATGGCATCTACTTTCAGATAAAGATCATGTTGGGCAACCTCCAGCTTCTCATTGATTTCCAACGCTTGAGTTTTGAAGGTCGAGATGTCTATCGTTGTGACTTTGGTTAGGGTCAATCTAGCGTGCAACTGCTCTATAAACTCATCGCATTGAGTGACCCGAATTTGGCTGGTTTGAGAACTCTAGTGGAGTAGCTCAAGATTATCTCAAAGCCGTTTAATTTGTTGTCAATCACTAGCCCTGATTTTCTCGAAATCCCGGTTCATTCTATTTTTGATAGTTTGTTTTGTGGTATATATCTGATTTTGCAAGTGTTCTACCAATAGGCACTTATGTCATAGTTGTTCGATCAAATTTTCCACCGACCATTGATTGGCAGTGGAAAAAGCACCTAACGAACCTGCAACTTCCTTGGAAAATTCTGGACCATCCTGGTCATTCCCATCATGCACCAGTCTTTGCCTTTTAGTTATGACTCCATCCTTTTGGTGAGATTCTCTTTTCACGATGGATTTTCGTTTCTTACTAAATAAGAAATCTAAAGGAGGCATCCCTTCGGAAAAGATGGGGGTAAGATCACCCACAAAAGTGATTTCGGAATTAGAATTTTTGAAGCCGGTATGTAGAGGGGTTAATGATGCAATGGGGAAGGCAATTACGATGGAATTTTGTTGTCCTATTGTATTTGGGGTGCCAGCAAGATTTGTTGGTGTCAAATGAGAGACAATTTTTCATGAATTCATGAAGGCGTCAAACCGTGCTATCACATGTGGATCATTTAGTGCTAATAGTGACATTCTTATCTCCTGAAATAATACCTTTGGGATTTTGGGGACCTTTTCGGCTTTGGGTTTAGTGGAGGAGCTCGGCTCAGATCCTGCAAACTTAGATTCCTATGAAGGAGGCATGGCTATTGATTCTCCCTACAGTATCTTTGGCAGAAAGTTTCTCCTGTGTTTCTAAAAGCTGAGGAAACTAGCTTGTTGGTCTGGGGGAAAGGTTAGGAATTTGTTTTGGACTTCCTCATAAGATCAAACTCCCCTGAATATTTCATCATACAGGTAATTCACATGCGTGCACTGCTTCATGTTGAACTGGGCCATATGTTTTTCCACTATCTCATGTGGATTGTGTTTCTTGAACTCGATGTCAACCAATTTGACGTCCTCCAGGGTTGCAGCCTCAACTTTAGAGTGACTAAAATCCAATAATGTAAACATGCCAACTTGAATGGGGAAATTTGACCATTCCTTTTTCTGAGATGCTTTCATCTCCTTGCTGATACCTCCTGCCACTATCTGGTACGCCACTTCTCTGCACACCATCTTGTCGGGTAAAAATTGTGGGAGAGCGTGAGGGGGAACCGAGCAACCAAAAACTCTGATGTAGGAGAAATTATCCTCAATGAACCAATATGCGAGCTTGCCTAGGTTTCCCATAATCCTCTCTGAAATATGGGGAGGCAGGTGACCATAAATGGCTATGTGAATAGGTACTATGACATTGTGAAAATTTTCATAAAATAAATCCTTATCTTTCTCCTCCCATAACTTGGAGTGATAAAAATTAATAGGCTCAAAATTGGCGAGGGTCCAGCTCCAGTTCATCAAGGGAAGAGGGGTCATGAAGTAGATGGCATCCATAACATATGCAGACAAGTAAAAAGGGGCAGGCTTCCCTTTTGATTTCGTTGTTTTATAATCAACAATTTCCTTGGCCATATTATCTGATAGCATTTTGGCCCAATTGAAAGTGTAACTCTCGGCTATCGTGTTCACGATGGCTACCCATTCCACCGAGAAATGTGTAGGGCTCTTATTCCCAAACATGAAATAGAGCATCATGGCCACATACATCATATGGTCGTCTAAAGACATTGTAGCGTATGTACCATGAGCGTCAGTTCTGAATTTATCTGGATGTCTGCACCAGGTATTAATTATATCATGACTGCTTCTGGAATATTGGACGCATTCTTTTCTCTCAAACTCTAGAAGGAATGTGGCATTGTAAGTATATTTAGGGGTAGGAGAGATTTTATACATTACTTGCAGATGTTCTGGTCAGAAAGAGTCGATGGAAACCTGTTGGTGGTTGATGATGCTCCTGGTATGGATATTAACAAGTTCCAAGGCCCAGCTTATCATATCGTTGTAAGGCATGATTCTCAGTCATGCAGCTATCTTTTGCAACTATGACTGCGCTATATGTATAAGATTAGTTGCATAAGAGTCATCGTCTTCTTCGGTGGAGTCTTATGGACAGTTGATGATTTCTCATTCCAGGATCTCAAAAACTTGTGTCCAAGTTTTAATGGTATTTGCGACTTGCGAAGTAGTGTTTGAAAGAATGTCTGCATTCGGGTTTGAATCCTCGCCTGCTGCATTAGGATTTTTTTCCATTTTCCGCGGTGCCATAATCTCTAAGGAAACAAAGTGAGGTTACCTGTTACAAGGGAAGTCCATGAGTTTTTCAATATATAAAACTGCTAATTGCGAAAGGTGAAAATCATTTTGAAATTGAAGTGATTTTATTCAAACAAGAGTTTATCGATTTTCGTATAGACTCACTGATGAGGAATTTATTACCCTCAATGGAATTGACTACCCAACGATCTGCAATCTTCGTTCGAAATCATTACCTTTAATCGATCATAAATGCCATCGATACTTCGATAGTTTGCGTTCGGGAGCTTTGGATGTGACAGGGTGGAAATCTCTTGAATCTCGAATCCACGGAGAAGTTAATCTTTGAATAATCTTTCTAATACTTAATTAACCAAATTTTTAAACGTTGAATTAACTTCAATTGTTTTGAAAGTTTGGACTTCGGGGGTTTTGAATATAGTATAAGATAAATTCCCCGGAATCTGAAATTGCGAAGTAAATAATTTACAAGTAATCTCCCTTAAATCTTGATTAATTGTGTTTAACTTTTGTTATTAAATGTTTTATTAAGTACTTTTTACTCTTTGAAAATCCCAATGCTTCGGCATTTTGAAATTTCTGTGATTTTTTAATTCACTCTTTGTTAAACACCTGAAGGGTCATCTCCCGGAGTGACGTGGAAGAAATGACGTCATTCTACATGATGTGCCAAGAAGAGATAGGTGCCATGTGTTAGCTTATGAAATATTTAAAAGACATGTGTCATATGGCTCGTGTTCATGAGTTCTTTAGGGTTTATCACGGGCTATTAATTTCGGGTTTCTGAGCTTCAAGGTTTTTATCGTTTAGACTTATGGGAACATCTAAAGCGTGGAGCTCCAAAGCGACCGTTAGGGACTTATTCTTTAAAAATCAGGCGGCTTTAGAACTACTGAGCTTATTAGGATCGCTTGATCACATTAAGAGAACTCATCAACGGCAGATAATGTACGTGCTTTATTATTAAATGACAACCAATGAATTTTATTTAAAATTAAAAGGCCATTTTGTGTAAAATTTTATTTCTAAGAGGCGAAAACAATAAAACTCAAAAGTTCAAAATTGTGTGGATTTCAACAAGATTCACAATAGGATTACTGCACCCTACCATCAACAAGAAAATGGCCAACTGGAAAGCACTAATAAAGTTATTGAATGAATACTTACCAAAATCATGGCTAGTCATCGTCGTGATTGGGCTAAATGACTACCAAAGGCCCTTTGGGCCTACAAGAAAACATGGCAAAACACCAGAGGTTTTTCTCCATTTGAACTTGTGTATGGTAAGAGCCCCATATTCCCCATTTAATTTGAGATAAAAACATTAAGAACATATTTAGAAGTAAATATGGATCTAACTACAGCACAGAAACACTATTTGAATCAACTCAATGAATTAGATGAAATGCCCTTGGTTGTTATACATCATACTAACCTCGTTCAACAACAATGTGCCAAGTGGCATGATAAATTTATAAAAAAGGTGTTTCAAAAGGGTGATTGGGCATTGTTATATGATTCTAGATTTAAGGATTTCAAGGGGAAGTTGTGCACTAGATGGTTAGGCCCTTATGAAGTGGACAGATTCTTTGATAACAGGACTATCATACTTATAACCATAGACGGCTCATAGATTTCTCTACTTGATAATGGTCATCGTCTTCTGTTGTACCACCAACCAATTTATAAAGAATCATTTGTTTCTCATATTAATTCACATCTAGCTTTCAAAATCATTAGGGATAAACACCACTCTCCTCCATCACGAGTCACTTAAAAAAAAATCAAAATAAATAAATCTAACTGTAAAAACTCTGCCAGAGCACAACTAGATGGGTGTCAACTGAAAATGAGCTTGCTGGCAGTTGACATTTCAAATAATAATAATAATAATAATTTTAATTTTTTTTCTAATATTGTAGTTAGTTTATTTGTCAATATAAGACCATACTTCTACATCTTCATCACACTCGCTTTGGACGATGGAACTTAGTCAACTTCAACTCGCTCATTTCTTAAACTCATTTTGATGCAACCTACTCCAACTCGTTCCTTGTTGAAACTCATTTTGCTACAAATTTTTGTAACTTGTTGCAACTCGTTCCTTGTTGAAACTTATTTTGTTGCAACTCGTCGCAACCTGTTGCAACTTGTTCTCCATTGAAACTCATCCTGCTACCACTTGTTGCAACTTGTTGAAACTCATTCCACCATAACCTTTCCTTCGCTAAAACTTATCTATCGCCACCTGTCGAAACTCATTTTTCACAGGATATAATACAATGATTACCAATTGTAATTCACCCCTTGTCATGACTCATTTGTTATTGCCACGTGTTTTTTGTCACCCATACTTGTTTCAGGATGCAATATTCTACCGTAACTCTTAGGTCGGGTACTGAAATTCTAGTGAAATAATACTACAACTCTACCTCGGAAAAGGTTCTAACACCACACATCACACCATCATTTATGCCTCAACCACCGCATGTACTTAACTACCACCTTGATGCACTTAATGGTAAGTACCCAACATGTATGTCCTTCCCATTTTAATGCATAATTTTAAGTTTCAAGGTGACAATTGGACTTGTGTCATTAACCTTTCCACATCAGTCGAGGACGAATCCAACCATTAGTTGGGGGGGACACATCATTCCATCATGCACCAAATTTATTCCACCAATCATATCATGTCAGCCTACCATAATGATATGGCATTCCTATCGTGAGTTATTATTACTAATTATGGCTCAAATCCTCACACCCTCGATTTTCCTAATTTAGCAATCCACCTACAACACTCAATTGCATGTCAATGCCTGCAACTCACTCATTTGAAAATTCATAGACATAAACCAAGTAGGAATCCGACCATCTATGATGTGGGGCTCAACCATTCTTCATGAACCATAATCATTCACTTTGTTGTGCAACCACCCTGAGGCCTACCAAATATTTGAAAATGTGGGTAGGATGACCTTTTTCGAGAGATTGCAGGGATTTAATGATGATATCGCTCTCAATTTTGCTAATAAATTGGATGGAAAAAGCTCATCAATATGAGGATTTCATGTCGATGTCATAGAGGAAACCATTGCAAATGTCATCGGACTATCGAGGACATGGGTAATCTGGTTCAGCAAGAAAGCGTTCATTATGGCGGCCAAAAAAAACTTTCTAAGAGGGGAAAATTAGGTTAGGAATAAGGGTAAGGGTGTCGAAATAATCTGTCTTCCTTTCCCATGGAAATATGTAGCATATTTTATTCAGCGGTATATTATCTACGAAGGTATATTTACAGTCCTCTATAATTATCATTTTATGCTATTATCTCACATCTGCTACGGAAAAATCATCAACATTCCTTGTTTTCTATTGGAATTCATGAAACCAATGGTGAGCTTTGTCCACCACTCTAAACATCCACAGACTTGTGTTTCAAACCATGGATTGATTAAACTTTTGTTCATTCATGTGTTAGGACAAAGGAATACTACATGGAATGAATTCATCGGTTCCGCAGAAACTCAGGGTTCAGAAGAGAAAGGGAGCATTGACACAGAGAAGTTGGAAGAAGATGAGGAAGCATAAATGGAAGGGGTTAACACTGAACTAGAGCCCATTAATAGAAATAGAAATTCTGGAAATGGAAAGTCTAGAAATGAAGACGAGATGGAGTTATAAAGTATCCATAATGGCATGGCCATTGGAATGGAAATAGAGGAAACTATAGGGGCAGAAACAGAGAAGGAGGACACAGAAGTAGACATGGAGAAAGAAATCGAAGGAGGCAACATAGAGAAGGAACCAAGCACAGGGGACGGATAAATAAACCAATAAGACCCCCGTGAGGAAGAAGAGTTGGCAAGATTGAAGTACAAGGTAAACCCTCCGCTACACAGAATGATTCACAACTTTCTTCTAGTGATGAAATGGAAATCATAGGATAAAACCCTCATGTTGAAGAGTATAAACCCTACCCAACCATAAAATAACACCTATAGCAGAAGAAAAGGAAAAATAGGTCATTTCAAGGAATTAATAATGACCCCCCAAGGAGAAGAACCGGGTCTTCTTCAGCAGCAGCATCAACCCAACCATCTGAGCCACCAATCATGGTTGATTTATCACAAGAACCTACTAAGAAAGAAACTACTGCAAGGAAAGAAAAGATGAAAGAAAGAAGCACCAGTTCTAGGCCAGGTAAAGCTCCATCCTTGCTTAAGTAATTAAATGAATTAAAAAAGGAAAAATTCAGGCTTGAGGAACAACTTAGGGTTTTAAAAGGAAAGTTACAAGAAGGAGAAACTTTTGTAGGATTGGGAGCCTTAGCTGAGATTTCCCAATTAGTTGAAAAATCATGTTCCCCTTTTAATATCAAAGCTAGAATATCATAGGAAAGTAAGTCTAGGGGACAATTATGTTTAGCCTGTGGTGAGATCCTTAACCAGGAAGGGTGTGCACATAATGATGTGTTTCTACCAAAATTTAATTCCGTTGGCACTCAAATGGAGTTTATTGAGGAGGATGAGGAGTTTGTTGGATCCACCCAAAATATACAAGAATAACCTATCTAGGATACTACTTCCACACAATAACCAGTAGTACTCAGTACAGAAACAGTTGGGTTTCCTCGGGATGGCATGGAAATTCTTGCCCAAGAAATTTTTTTTACACAGGAACCAGTAGTAGTGGGTGCAAAGAAATTTGAATCAATTCAAGATGTTGAAACTTCGAGGGGTAAGAACAATGAAACTTCAGAAGATGAGAATGCCCAAACTCAGAGAGAGGGAAATAAATCTAATGATAAAGGAACAAAATATCCTTCACGAGGGGATACACAAGAACTTGACCAGGATGTTGTTGCTACACAAGAACCAACAATGCCTAGAAGTGAGGAAGTTAGACTTTAGGAGGAAAGAATCTAATATACAAACCCTGATGTTGACATGCTAATTGTTGAAATTCACAAGTGTGGAAGCATCTATCTCTCTCCCTCCGGAAAGGGGTGATTTCCATTCAGTAAAATAGAAATTGTATCCATGACCTGAGAGAAAGATGGGCAGAATAATTGGTATTCCAGGAACATATATGGGATAAGTTGAAAGAGGAGAAGCAACAGTTGAAGGGATTAAGAGATCAAATCCAAGACCTATAGGCCTCAAGGGCCACAATGTGTGACCTGGAATATGAACTACTTAAATGGATGGGGCCCTCCCCTGTATACCCACTCTTTCTTCAAGAAAAATTCAACTTGTTCCAACTAACATCCATGAAAGAAGACAGAATTTGTAAGTTGATTCCACCATTTCTTTCCTAATAACTTTATTTCATAGTAGCCTTGCAGATCAACATATTCTCTGTGAATTGTATATGCGCGAGTTTAATTTTTTTGGGAAATGTAAGTTTAATCTTTCTCCATATGTTGGGGATATTTAGTTGAGGGCCTTTACTTCATTTTTTAATAACCAAGCAAAATGGAAGGCAGCCTATGACACCATAAGGACAACACAAATTGAGAAAATGGTATGGTTCAAAGGGTAACCCACCCCTATTGTTGATATAATTAGATCCTTCAACAAGTTTCTCATCTCAGAAGAATGAGTAACCACTATTAATTATACCAGGATCTTCATCTTGGATCTCTACCCTAGATGTATTAATATGCAATTAAAAGAGGCCCTCAATGGTAGTTGACTCAGGTGGGAGACTTATGGTGATGAGCTAAGGAAAATATACCCCTATGGCTATCCAAAATTCATTCTTTCCTTTTCTAGAATAAATAAGTATGTGGATTGTATCATGAAATGTGGATCCAGGAGGCTTGGCCTCAGATACAGATTTATTTTGGTTTGGCTTCCAATAAGGAAATATCAACAACAGTATCAGGTAAAGCAAGGTGAAGCTTGGTAGGTAGAATTTGCAGTGAGTAATGGATATAGGGTTGTTAACGAGTATATTGATGGGCAATACAGCCTCACTACTCTTCATCTACAACATGTTGATGTGGACTCAGATTGATGAGATGCATGAAGACATGTAGTTGATGTAGTTTGGTGGAGATGTTGAGTCTAGGAATTGACACTCTTTTTCTCATCATTTTTCTACTACTCTCTACCCTTTATTTATTAGTCGTTTCCTTTCATAACCACTATGGCCCTAAAATATCACTTCTTCGACCACAGTATGATAAGTCCACTTAAAACCTTGATTCTTTGAGTTTTGCTTTCATTAAGAAAACGATAATGTTTGTTTTGGGTGATTACTGATAAAGTATTAAGAATCCTTACATAACAATTGGTCAATAAAGGTGTTGCTACTCCAAGATGTTGTTTCAGAACTGTTGCTACTACTCTAAGGTATTTTTTCACAACTACTACTACTCCAAGGTGTTGCTAATCTAAGACGTTTTTCCACAAGTGTTTCTACTATAGGGTTATGTTATCTCAATATGATGTTACTCTAAGAGATCATCGTGTTGACACTGACTAGATCGTTGACTCATGAACCTTCATGGTAAAGATCGGCTCTTTTTGGTGATGTGGCTATTTTCAAGTCATGATTTTTATATGTCATGAATACAGTTTGTCGACCTGAATAATAGGACAGTTCAACAGGTGGAATCCCGCAAAATTAATTATGTAGTTGCATTCAGTGACAGGAAATATTTTGTATATTATTTTGTATCCTCTTAATTACGGTAATATGGAACAACTTTAGAATCGAGATATCATCAAGGTTGTTCATAATTCCAATATTCCAAGATTAGATGGGGGAGAGAATTTTAAGAGGTAGAGCATCTTTTCTCCCAGGTCAGTCTAGTTTTGAGAAAGAGAACAATCAGCTTGGCTAATGAAGAACACCATTTTTATATGCACCTCCTGATTTTGAGTAATAAGAATATGGAAAGTTTGTGGTTTAATTTTATGTGCAATTAAGTTGTAGTTCTTGTGGATTCTTCATCCCCTGCTAACGAGGAAGGGCCCTCCTCTTTAGCAGGGTTTTGGTTATTGTACTAGTAGTTAGATTTACTTTTTTTCTTTCTTAAAAGTTGTTTCGTTGTCATTTTCATTAATGTGGGTTGATTGTTTTGGTGCATATTCAAGTTTTGTAACTTAACGTAATCTGATTTTATATGTAGTATTACTTATTACAATGTGATCCAATTGAAGCAGTGTGTCTTTTATTTCATTTCAGAAAGTGTGTTTTCTTATTTCAATGCAAGAGAGGATTGGTTCATTTCCAACAAGTGTGTTCTAATTCAATGCAAGAGAGGACTGATTTCACCTTCAGCAAGTGTGTCTTTTATCCAATGAGGATTGATTTAATTCAGCAGGAGTGCTTCTTATTTTGGTTTATTATATTCAGTAAGAGTGCTTATTATTTTGATTGATTATATTCAGTAGCAGTGTTTCTTATTTTGATTGATTTCATTTCCAACAAGAGTGCTTTTTATTTCAATGAAATATTGAGTTTTATTTAGCAGTGAGGTTTGATTTCAATCACAGCTAGTGTGTAAGGTTTTAATTGATTGATAGCATAGTGTTCTATTCAATTAAGATTGAGGTACAATATGCCATTTTACACTAGCATGGTAGAAGAATTGTTTCTATTTGAAGTAAACGTATTTATGCTTCGGCAAAAGTGTGGGTTGATCCTTTTAAGTATTCATTCTTTCTTCTCAGTAAGAATGATATGATTCATTTTATAGCATTAAGTCCTCCAATTTATTTAAGTCAAGAATTTATTTAGTTAACAGTCGTTTATTCTCATTCCTATGAGATTTTGATTGGTGAGATTGTATTCTTCATATTGCATGATAGTGTTAGTTAAGGGTTTTCACCTGCATATACTTTGCATAATAACCTTTCAATAAAATAACTTACCCTGGGTTGAAAATTGACGTATTGTATGTTTAATAAAGACAATTAAACACAGCAACACCGACGACAAAGAAATCCTAGAGGCACTGACTGCCGCTAATTTGGCATGATGGGAAGATTGGGAGAGTTCATCGGGAGACAACGTCAATAAAGTGACCAAGAGTTGGATCAAGGATATGTGACGAAGATGAGGGAGTGTCAACAATCATGAAGGCTTTGGGGAAGAACGAGAACCGTAGATTGGTACTTGGGCGAGATTAGATCTCAGTCGTAGATCATTGTGGGTCTTGCTTAAGTAAGGAAAAAGGGAGAGTGGCGATATATTGATGAGGATGTCAACATGGTAGTTAGTCTATTTTGAGGGGTGACACATGTCAACATTTGATTGGTCGATAGGATGAGAGTGGTCGTGTGTTAGAAAAACAAGATTGTGGAGCAATAAAAAAAAAAAAAATGTGGAAATAAAACATAGAAGATACACAATACAATAGAGACAAAGATATACGTGGTTCACCCAGTGTGGGATATGTCCACCAGAGAAATTTCCAGGTCCTTCCTTTTTATTATCTATCAAAATGAAGGGATACAACCTATAGCTTAGCCATTGTAACTTCTTCTTCTTCATCTCACAGTCTTCTCTCTCATAATACAAAATTCGAAAAAATACACAGTTGCAATACAATTCCCTCATAAGAGAGGGTTTCCTTCTAGGGTAAAAAACCCTAAAAATGACTTCTACAGTCAAATCTACGACCTTAGAATGAACAATCCATATTGAATATGAAATTACAATATTTTACAAGGCAATTTTTCCCAATAATTCGCTTTGGGGGCGTTGCCCCCGAATCCCCCGCCAGAGGGGGGATACAAAAAAAAATTCCTCCCCCCCTTGAACCCCTTGGTGACAGTTGTGGGGGGGAAATCCCCCACACACCCCCTTTTAGGGAATGGGGTCCAATCACTGCTGAAACAAACCTCTGAATCAAAAATATTATCAGGCTCCAACACCAACAATCTCTCACTTGGAGATTGATCACAACAACTCCAATGTTGTTGTACCTACTTGACTATACTCCACCTTGGACCTAAACCATTTTCATATTCACCTTCATATTTGAAGACCAACTGAAACTAAGCAAGAACTCAGTTTCTCCCTAGTTATTCCCTTTGCTAACATGTCTTCAAGATTATGGCTAGTATGTATATTTTTCAACTTCAAATGTCCATCTTCCAAGACGGATCATATGAAATGGTACCTGAGTTGTATATGCTTAGTATTTGAATGGAATTTTGAGTTCTTTGCAAGATTAATGACACTCTCACTATCATAGTACAACCTGTTATTCTCCTAATTCTTTCCAAATTCCTCCAAAAACCTATGTAACCAAATCATTTCTTTACTAGCCTCTGTAGCAACAACATACTCTACTTTTTTTATTGAAAGTGAAACAACATTTTGTATTTTTGAAATCCAGCTTATTGTTATTCCACCTACAGTAAAAAAATACCCTGTGGTACTGGTGCTCCTCCTACTATATTTATCACCTACCATATCTGAATCAACATATCCATGTAGAATAGTGTCTAAACCTCAAAAACATAATGCATGAGTAGAAGTACCTCTCAAATACCTGAGAATCCACTTTACTACCTCCCAATGTTCTTTACCTGGATTGTTCATATACCTGCTCACAACTCACATTGCATGTGCAATATCTATTCTTGTGAAAACCATTGCATACATCAAGCTGCCAACTGTTGATGAATAAGGGACCCTGGACATGTATTTTATCTCCTCATGTGTCTTGGGACACATTTCCTTAGTTAATTTTAAATAGTTGGCCAAAGGTGTACTAATTGGTTTTACATTATGCATTCTTTGTTAGACAACATAGGTATTCCAACAAAGGACGAACACCTTCAGTAACCACTCACATAACCATATAAAATATCAACACATTGATGTTTTCATGTGGTAAAACCCCTATGGGGAAACATCCACGGCCCCAGCCAATGCAGCCACTTGGAGCAGTTTATTAATGAAAAATAAAATTATTACAGAGAGATTTTACAACAGAGTTTCTTACAATCGATCATCGGAAAATGACCCTCCATGCTCTTTAAATAGATATCATGGACCAATTGGGTGTTAAGCCATAGATCAATGGCCATTAAGATTGAGGAGAGTATGAACCGTCGGATCACTCTATGTCGGGAACATATCGTGATCGTCGAATTTCCTAACTACAAATGCATAGTAATGCATACTAAAGAAACACACTAGGAAACACACTTTTACCTAACGACACATTAGACCAAGTAGATATTAACAAACTCATAAGTGTATAAATATCCTAACATCCCCCCTTAAGAACAACTTGGGATAGGATTGAAGGATTTACAATAGTGACACAATAGGAGAAGGAAGGAGGCATTAGAGCCTATCCCCCCTTAATGACAACTTCCTAAACTCCTAACATAGATCGAAGTTTGGAAAACTTCGCTTTTGTAAGAGACTTTGTGAAAATGTCTGCAACTTGATCTTCTGTAGAGAAAGAGATCACTTCAATAACTTGATCATGAATGAGCTTTTTGATGAAGTGCATGTGTAGCTCAATGTGTTTTCTATGCTGATGTTGAAATGGGTCTTTGGCAAGCTTGATGGCACTTTGATTGTTACACCAAATATTGGTCGGATGCTTTTGTTGGAATCCAAACTATGAAAGGATCTATTGAAGCCACAAGGCTTCCTGACTTGCATTTACCGTTGCTCGGTACTCTGCTTCTACTGAAGAAAGTGCAATAGCCTGTTGTTTCTTACAGGCCCAAGTGACAGGTCATGAACCAAGGCTAAAAACATAACCTGCAGTAGACTTATGATCATCAGGGTTGTCATCCCAATCTGAATTAGTGAAACCAACCAATAAAGGAGTCCCCCCTAAACTGTAATGTATCATGAACTGAACTGTACCACAGACATAGTGAAGTATCATTTTATCTTCTTTCCAATGGCTTTCATGGGGTGTTTTCATATACCGGGAAACAAGACCAGCAACAAAGGAAATATCAGGACGAGTATCAGTCAAGTATAAGAGTCTACCAACTAACTGACAGTACATGGTGGCATCAACTTTGGGATAATTACAGGTGGCAGTAAGCTTGAATCCAGACTAGAAGGGATAAGGGGTTGATTTACAATCATCCATGTGAAAGCGACGAAGAAGGTCACAAACATACTTAGACTGGGAAAGAAAAATTCCTTCATTGGTTTTCAAAACTTGGAGGCCAAGGAAATAGTGCAAAAATCCTAAGTATGTCATTTCAAATTTCTTCTTAAGGTTGGTTTTCACATGGTTTAAAAGTTTTGATTCACTACCAGTAAGGATAAGGTCATCAACATAAAGAACAAATATTATGAGATGGCTTTCTACTTTCTTGGTATAGACATTAGGATCATAATGGAATATAGATAATCTAGTGGCAATAAGAAAGTTGTCCATTTTGGCATACCAAGCTCGGGGAGCTTGCTTGAGACCATGAACAGATTTCTTAAGGTGAAAAACAAGGATAGAGTCATTCTGGACATAGCCAGGAGGTTGTTCCATGTATATTTCTTCTTGTAAACCTTTGTGCAAGAAGGCGGATTTAACATCCATCTGATGGACCTCCCATTTATGTGAGGCAGCAAGGGAAAGAACAAGGCAGATGGAATTCATTTTGGCTACAGGGGAAAAGGTTTCATTATAGTCAATTCCTTCAACTTGGGAAAATCATTTGGCAACTAATTGAGCCTTGTGTCTTTCAACACTTCCATATGATGAATACTTAGTTCTATAAACCCATTTACATGTGACAAGTTTTCTTCCTTTTGGAAGAGGTACAAGATCCCAAGTATCGTTTGCCATTAAATAATGATACTCTTCATTCATTGTTGTATCCCAATATGGATGTCCTGAAGCTTCTGCAAATGTCTATGGATCATGAGTTTTTGAAACTTGATCCAAAAGAGAAGAGGCTCACTAGAACTATGAACGTGTCCGGCGTTGATCTGAAGGATCACCGACAAGATCACCAACTGCTTCTCGTGTTGAATAGACCCATCTAGGAAGCGGTGGAGCTAGTGCTGGTTCAGGTTCAAAGGACTCATCTGGAGGAAGGTGAGTAGGTGGAGGTGGATTTTCATCCTCATTGTCATCATCTAAAGAAGAAACCAGAACAGAAGAAGGCACAAACGTTGAAGATGGCTCGCAGACCGAAGAAGGCACAGCCGTCAAATTAGGCTCATAGGCCAAAGAAGGCACAAATGCCAAAGTAGGCTCGTAGGCCAAGATATTTTCATCAAATTTAACATCTCTTATAATAATAATTTCATTACAATGTGGTTTAAGAGGTCTGTAACCTTTGGCATCTTCAGAATAACCAACAAATATACACTTCTCACTTTTAGGCTGTAATTCTTTCTTTTTCTCATCAGGAATGTGAGCCCATGTTATACTTCCAAATACACAAAAGTGACTTACATCTAGTTTAATTTTAGTCCAAGCTTCTTCCAGTGTTAAATTTTTAAGATCCTTTGTGGTAGTGTGATTTACTATGTAATTTGCATAGTTGATTGGTTTTGCCCAATACTTTAGACTTAATCCCTTAGATTGGATCATACAATTAGCCATTTCTTTTAATGTTTGATTCTCTCTCTCAGCAACACCATTTTTTTGTGGTGTATATGGAACAGTGTGTTGCATTTGGATGCCCTGTGTAGTGCAGTAACTTGTAAAATTATTATTCACATATTCACTTCCATTATTTGTTCTTAACCTTTGAATTTGATATCCAGATTGCTTTTCTACAAGGGCCTTGTAGGCCAAAAAAAATTCTCTTAATTTTTAAGAAGTAAACCCGAGTACGTCTGGAAAAGTCATCAATGAAAGTTAAGAAATACTTGCACCCAAAAAAAGAAGGAGAAGAAAGTGGACCACACAAATCACTGTGAACAAGTTGCAAAGGGCTTGAGGCGTGCCAAGAGGCACAATTTTCAAAACTGTCCTGATGATGTTTTCCAAGAACACAACCATCATAAACACCATATCTACATGAAACAAGAGGAAGAGCAGTCACCATCTGTTGATTACATATTTGTTGCAATGATCGATAGTTTAGATTACCAAATCGCTCATGCCAAAGTTTTATCAAGTCATCGCTATGAGCAAAAAAAACTAATGAAAAAGATGATGACCCAAAGTTGTCAAACTTGTACAACCTGGTAATATCATCAGCAATTCCAGTTGCAAGAATATTCTTAGGATCTTTTAGATCCTTGATTACAACTTGGTGAGGTGAAAACTCTATGGTTTTACCTTCACCTAAATGAGTGATTTGATATACTGATAGAAGGTTACAAGAAATACTTGGAACACATAATACATCATTGAAATGACCATTTTCTACTTGAGTTGTTCCAGATCCTTCAACACTAAGAGATCTATCTGTTGGATTACTGAGAGGGGGGGTGAATCAGTAATAGAGCAATTAATCATTTTTAACCATATAATGCAAGTGTTATACCAATGTAGTATTATCATCCAATAATTGCAGAGTAAATAAACAATGAACAAATGAACAATCATACACATACACAGTACACTAGTGTTTTTACGTGGAAACCCAAAGCGGGAGAAAACCACGAAATGTTTTTTCTTATTTGTCTTGAAGAATTACATTCATTGGAAGCACCAACTTCCTTTGTTTTCTAGCTGCAACTGGAAGGAGGCTCCAACCCCCTAGTTTCTTAGGCTACAACGTGAGGGAAGCTCCAACTCCTCAATTCTCTGGCTACAACTAGAAGGAGGATACAACCCCCTATGTTCTCCAGCTACAACCGGAAGGTGGCTACAACCACCTGTCCTTTCTCCATCCAACTGCCCTGAAATATAAATTACAAATGTGTACAACTCGTCACTGTCACTGAATCAACCACTATCACTATCAACTTGTCACTGTTAGCCTATACCAATAACTTGTAACAACCTATATTGATCAACCTGCACTAAACAAACTATACCAATAACTTGAACCAACATGTACCATGCATCAACTTTGACTCATCAATATGTACCAACTGTTGTACAAGATAAGTCAACTAAGAGGGGGGGTGAATAAGTTGTATAAAATCTCTTTCATTTAATAAGAAGATTACTTATTAATCAATAAATCATGCCTTTAACATTTAACTTGCAATAATATATTTAACCAATAAATATACAATCACATAAATGAAACAGTGACACAGTGACTTTTCATGAGGAAACCCAAAAGGGAAAAACCTCTTCTTATTATCAATGAAAGGCAAGCTCCAACTCCTCTTTACATTCTTATTTTATCTAAGCTACAACCCAGATGAGGCAGCTACCTCTGTTTCTTCAGCACCTACTGAATGGAAGCTACAACTCCCAGATGTACAAGCACCAACTTATACAGGAGACTTTTACAGTCTCCCCTTGCTCCTCCCTACCACCCTGGAATCCTTCTCTGTCACTAAGAACCTGCAAACCAACTCTTTATCTTCTCTGGCAAAGGATTCATCATTCAAGTCCTCTTTGTTTATATAATCATATCAAAATCCATTCTTCTCCCCTTGATCTCTACTATATCTTCATCATATCTTCTCATTGTCCCTGTATGATTTTATTTCGGTTTTATATTCATTTACAGAAATGAATTTTACCTTAGAGCTACGGTTGTACCATTAATTCCATACACACCAACTTTCATCTCACCCAATTTCACTTATTTCTACCTTGTACATTCAAAGCGTACACTCAAACCCTCAGGCTTCGAAGATTTAGTTACAATAACTGAATAACTACCTTACAGTTATTATTATTGGTCAAGGCCTCAAGAAGAAGAGTAGCCACACGATCAGTTTAAATATTTAACCAGCACCGTTCGATGATCATACATTTGTTTTGTCTCAGCATAGAATAACCCTCGAGCACTTCAGCAAGACACTTGTGCTTAAACCATATGCCCATTGGATATGACCACGGGCTTAACTAAAATGTGTTTTTCATTTCGGCATTTCGGCATTTTTGTGATGAAATGTTTCGACACACCAAGTCGTGATCCCCAAAATTATTCGACGTGTGTCCCTTTTGGTATTTCGGCATTCGGGACTTCGTGATGGTGGAGTTTTTGCTTGCTATGTAAAACCCCGAAATAGAAAGTTTTGATGTGATGTAAACCTGCTGATGTCACATGTGGATTGACACGTGCTGAATAGCTGCAACGTGTCACTCTGATTTGTGACTTACATGTGCCTGAAATGTTGAATCATCTTGACACTTGTCATTGCCTGATTGTGCCACGTGTCCTTAGCTGATGTGGTTTACTGACATGGTTTGTTGATGTGTATGTTTCTGGATTTCGAGGTTCGTTACTTCAAAGGTTAAAGTTCCATTGATCTTTGATTTCCCGGTCTACGAAACTCCAAAATGGAGTCTTTGACATGCTCTGATCTTTCGCATTTCGCGATTTCATCATTCTTGTCATGAGTGTCCTTGACACCTCCAACTCGTGGTATCCAAAAATATGAAATGAAGATTAAGTCGTGGTTTCACATTTCGTGATTTCATCATTCTTGTCATGAGTATCCTTGACACCTCCAACTCTTGGTATCCGAAACTCTGAAATGGATATTAAGTCATGGTTTCACATTTCGCGATTTTCTGCCGTGAGTTGCTTCCTTGACTCCAACTCCCGGTATCCAAAACTCTGAAATGGAGTTTACGCTTCTGATCTTGCCATGTGATCATCATTGTGTTGTTCGTATTGCCACTTTCGCTTATTTGTCATCATCGGGTTGAGCTTGCCATCAATGACAAACAAATACTTTGCCTTCTGTCTGCCTGTAATAAATATGCCAACAATCTCCCCCTTTGGCATTGATGGCAACCTTGAAGACACTACTCATAGCATCCTTACCATTACACTTTCTCCCCCTTTGACATCAATGTCAAAGAAGTAACACGTTGCCCCTGAGTTGTTGCAATACATACTCCCCCTGTCAACTATGAGAAACTTAGAAATACAACAGATATTCAATAAGTACTCCCCTTGTCAATAATAGTCAATAAACTTGTGGAGTCTGATTTTTATAATGAAGCCCGTGCAATATTTGAGAATGAAATGAAATTACAGAGGGTAAACCTCCAACTGATCCCTGAGACTTTCAAATTGCATTTTAGATAAAGGTTTAGTAAATACATCTGATATCTTATCCTTTGTGCCAACATATTCCACTTTAATAACTTTAGACATAACTTGCTCTCTTAGAAAATGAAATTTAATGGGAATGTGCTTTGTTTTGGAATGCATAACAGGATTTTTAGAAATACTAATTGCACTGGTATTATCACAGAAGATAGGTATAGGTTCATTATAATGAATATGTATATCTTCCAGCATTTGTTTCATCCATAAAGCCTGAGTGCAACAAGTTGCATCTGCAATGTATTCTGCTTCAGCAGTAGACAGAGAAACTGCTGATTGTTTTTTACTTGACCAACTTACAAGACATCCTCCAAGAAAAAAATTTGCTCCACTAGTACTCTTCCTGTCATCAACACAACCTACCCAATCAGCATCAGTGAAAGCATATAAATCAAGTTGATTACCTGTAGGATACCATAAACCATACTCTGTTGTCCCCTTAAGATATCTGAAAATTCTTTTGACTGCAAGTAGATGAGAAGTTTTTGG
>ML783590.1:131480-149746 GCA_009831015.1 Picea engelmannii
ATTCATCACTCTATCCATAAACCAAATACCATAAACCCTTACATCAAACCATGTGCCACAACCTCACTGTTATGTAGCCTCAAGCTAAACCAACAACTTCAGCAACACATCACAACCAAAAGACCAATACCCATATGCCAAATTCCAACAAAAAAATACCAATTGTATCCCTCAACAAATATGATATATGAAGCAATATTGAACATCCAATACCATCTCAAGAGCTAAACCCTAGCTCACAAAACATACCTCAAACAAGATGTGTCATATCTCTCATAAATAGACCCCAACCATGTTGATGTCACGATTTTTCTGACGTGATTTTTCTACCGCATTTTTTCTATTGCGATTTTTCTACCACACTTTTTCTGTCGCGATTTTGCTGCCGTGATTTTTCTGCTGCACTTTTTCTATCATGATTTTTCTGCCGCAATTTTTCTGTCATGTTTTTTCTGCTGCACTTTTTCTTTCAATTTTTTTCTGCCGCATTTTTATGCCACACTTTTCTGCTGCAAATTTTTTCTATCAATAATACATGCCCAAATAACCTTTCACAAAAATAGATATTCAATGATATTCAAGTGTGTTTAAATGAGAGAGCTTTGCCTCTTATTTATACTTTCATGTAGCATTACACTTTCCTTATTTTAGGGAGTTCTCCATTTACTTTATTATTTAAATAATTTCTTTTGCAAACACTTGACTTTTGGGGGCTTCTATATGACTCATGAGGGTTCTTCAACTTCATGTGGCCATAACTCTCTAACCATGAGGAGTTATGCGATGTTCCACATACCACCGAAAATGGCATGACAAGCATTATCCATCTAGGAGAGTTTCACTGACAAATTCACTGACCTTAATCTCATTATTCCACAACTAAGCATGGTTCTCTAACCATGCTTCTAGGATAACTCAATCTACAAAGCATCTTCCCGTGAGGGATTTCACCATAGGGGGACCACTTTGGAGTTCATCCATTTGTACTTCTTATCAACCATGACAAGAAAATAATGAGTCATATTTACATCAACCAAACTTGGGTCCATTACCCAAACCTTTGTGTTATCGGACTTTCTTCAAGGGTTGACATCAATGACAACCAACCTTAATCAACAACCTCCACCTTTGGCATTTTTGGAAAAACTCGGATGAAATACTGAAATCATATCACTCTTTCTCCCCCTGGAACCATGCCTCTATCATCTACATCTTTGTGACCATTTCTCCCCCTGGTACCATGCCTCTGTCCTCTGCATATGATAAATCTCTCCCCCTTTGTCATCAATGGCAAAGGTATATTTCCATCTGAGGTTGCTCCCCCTGACTGAACTATCCTCTTTATGGTGCTTCCTCGTGTACATATAAGACATATAAGACAAGAATTCAAAATCATTCATTTTGGAGTAGAAATAACTCTGAGTCTCTGGTGAAGATACTCAAAGGATTCCCATGGAAGTGGTTTTGTAAATATGTCTGCCACTTGTTCTTTTGTTCCCACATACTCAACTCTGATGTTATTTTCTGCAACCCGTTCCCGTAGAAAGTGATACTTGATTGGAATGTAATTTGTCTTGGACTGCATCACCGGGTTATTTGAGATACTAACGGTGCTTGCATTATCACAATAGATTGGAATGGGCTCATCATACTCAACCTGTATATCTTTCAGAGTTTGTTTCACCCAAACAACTTGTGTACAACATGATGTTGTTGCAATATACTCTACCTCGGTTGTAGATAGAGATATTGATGATTGTTTCTTGCTTAGCCATGATACTAAAAACTCACCTAAGTAGAACGTTTCTCCATTGGTGCTTCGTCGATCATCAATACAACCTGCCCAATCTACATCTATGTAGGCAATAAGTGATAGATCCTTTCCTTTTGGATACCATAATCCAAACTCTTGTGTTCCTTTGACATATTTGAAAATCCTCTTCACTGCTAATACATGTGATTCCTTTAGTGCTTCTTGAAATCATGCCACATGTCCAACTGTCTGCATTACATCTAGTCTGGATGTTGTCACATATAGTATGCTACCAATCATTGACCTGTATTTCCTCTAATCTGTAGACATTGAATCATCATTTTTTCTTAACTTGCAACGGGTTTGCATGGGAGTGATAACTGGTTTGAAATATTCCATTCCAAACCTCTTTAGCATTTCTCTGATATGCTTGGTTTGAGAAATAAAATTTCCTTGGCGGCTTTGACGTATCTGAAGTCCCTGAAAGAAGCATAGTTCTCCAAGTAATGATATTTCAAATTCATTATACATATCATTTGCAAATTTATAGCTTAACTTGTCATCATCACTACCAAAAATAATATCATCAACATAAACTTCAGTTAATAAAATACTATATTGACTTACCTTTATGTAGAGGTTGATGTCTGCACTTCCTTTTCTGAACCCTGCCTACTATAGATATTTATCCAGACTAGAGTACCATGCTTTAGGAGATTGTTTTAGACCATACAAGGCCTTCTTTAATTTACACACATAATCTACGCTCTCTAACAACTGAAATCATTATGGTTGTTCAATGTAGACTTGTTCTTCAAGTTCCCCATTCAAAAAAGATGATTTTACGTCCATCTGATACACTTTAATATTTTTGGAGCATGCATAAGCTAAAAGCAATCAGATTGCTTCAATTCTGGCAACTAGGAAAAATGTCTCTTCAAAGTCGATTCTTTCAATCTGTGCATATCCTTTACATACCAATCTAGCTTTGTTCCTTGTAACCTATCCATATTCATTCAATTTATTCCTGTATACCCACTTTGTGTTGATCAAATTCTTATCCTTTGGTCTTGGAACCAATTCCCAAGTATAATTTTTATGTATTTGATCCAATTCTTCATCCATGGCCTTATTCCAAAATTCATCCTTGATGGTCTCTTCAAAATAGGTTGGTTCAATCGTAGATGAGAGTGTTATTTGTGTTTGTTATGGTGAACGGATTCTTCTTCTAGTCTCAACTCCTGCATCTTTGTTTCCAATAATTTGATCTTAAGGATGAGTCTTATGTACTCATCTGCTAGGTGTCTTTGGAGGCACTTGTTGAACTTTCTCTTCTGCTTCTGTCGGATCTTCTTCATCTTCCCCTTCTACTCCATTTTCATCTTCTGCTTCTTCTTTTTAAAGTTGTTCCATTGATTCATGTTCTTCTTCCTTTAATTCTTGTCTACCTGTTTCATCAATTGTTACATTGATGTTTTCCACAACTTTTTTCAATCTCAGGTTGTAACACGAGTATGCTTTCCTTGTACTTGAGTAACCAACAAGTACTCATTTCTCCACACAAGAGTCAAACTTTCCCATTCTGTCATCTTTTCTTTTGATGTAGCATTTGCCAAAAACTCTGAAGTGTTTCACATTTGTTGTTCTTCCTTTCCATAGCTTGTAGGGATTTTTGTCAGTGTTGTTTATGAGCATTACTCTGTTTTGAATGTGAAATGTTGTATGCATTGCATGTGTCCAAAAAATATCTGTCAATTTGGAATCCATTAGCATTGTTCGAGCCATTTCCTGTAATGTCATGTTCTTTATTTCAACAACTCCATTATGTTGAGGTGTCCTAGCAATGGAGAATTGTCTTTTTATTCCATGACTGTTGCAGTAGTCCATAAATTCCTTTGAAGTGAACTCTCCTCCATTATTAGATCTCAAACATTTAATTTTTGAATCCATTTCATTTTCAACCATTTCCTTGTAGATATTGAAGTTTTCAAAAGCTTATGACTTATTCTTGAGAAAGAAAACTGTAGTCATTCGTGTATAATCATCAACTAATAACATAAAGTATTTATCACCTTTTAAACCATTTGTTGTAGTTGGTCCAACTAGATCAGTATGCACAATTTCCAGTGGTTTTTTCATTGAATATTCCTTTGATTTGAATTTGGTCTTTGTTTGTTTTCCTTGTTGACAATGCTTGCATAAAGTGTTGGTTGGTTTCATGATCTGGGGAATTTCTCTGACTACTTCTCTTTTGTTGACTTTGAAAAGGTTATCAAAATGTATGTGACCCATTCTTCTGTTCCATAGCCAACTTTCATCTTCATTTCCTGGACAACACTTTTCATTTCCAATTTCACTTAACACATATATGTTGCTTGAAGTTCTCCCAGCTGTAGCAATCAATTTTCTTGAACCCTTTTTTCTTATCTCGCACTTTTGTGAATTGAAAGTGAATTTGTGACCTTTGTCGCACATTTGAATCACACTTAGAAGATTATGTTTCATATCTTCTACTAGTAGAACATTTTCTGCGTTTGTATTCTTGTTCTCAATTCTGACTATGTCTTTTCCAATGATTTTAGTTGAATCATCATTTCCGAAGGAGACTGGTCCATCTCTTTCCTTTCTTAAACTAAGAAACATGTCTCTATCACCTGTCATGTGTTTTGAACAGCCATTGTCAACATACCAACCACATTTCTTCTGCTTAGCTTGTAGAGAGAGTGTGCATTATTCATTGCTATATTGATTATGCTTTCTTATCCATGTCCTTTTCTGAGGTTCATGTCTGTGATTGTTGTTATTCTAGTGTGGTTCTCTATGAGAAACTTTCATTCTGCAATATTTGGCCATGTGTCCAAAAACATAGTTACAAACTTAACGAGAACTCTACAGAGTTCTCGTTTTCTTGGGGGTCAAGTTTTTTACCCCATTTTTAAAAATGATGCTATCGGTAGCACCCCCCTCCCATTTTAGGTGGTTTTTTGATATTTTAAATTTTATGATACATAAGGTTTCTAGTTTTTTGTTTTTAAATGCTTGTTTTTTCATTTATTTTCAAATTGTTCAAATTTTTTATTTTTTATTTTTTTCTCAACGGTGTTTTTTCATCTATTTTCAAACTTTCCTATTTTTATTTTTTTATTTTTTTTTATTCAGTGGTGTTTTTAATCATATTTTCATGCTCAATCCAATGTTAAAAAATGTTGTACACCATTTATTTATTTTAAATTAAGATTTTTCATGTAATTATGTGTCTTTAATTAAATTATGGTTCCATACTTTTTAAATATAGTGGAAAATATCATTTTTAACACATGTTTTACCTTTACTTCAATACATAGAAAATAATTGTACTTAAATAAAATAATTTTTAAATATTTACCAAAAATATATAATTCAATTTTTTTTGGATCAATTAAAATCTAAAAAAAATAAGAGAACAAAAATAATTGAAATTAAAATTAAAAAAAAAAAAAACATTTTAAAAACAAATATATATTTAAAAAAACCATTGAAAAAAAACCTAAAAAATTAAAGAGAAAAAAAAACCATAAAATTTAAAATATATATATCTAAAGTAATAGAAAATGAGAAAAAAAAAATTTAAAGGTAAAAAATAAAATTATAGCGGAAAAAAACATTGAAAAAACAAAAAAAATCCAAAAAATTTAAAAATATGTATAAAAAAAAATTCAAATTAAAAAACCTAAAATTAAAATTTTAATACAAAAATCAAAAAACAATTATCAAAAATAAGTTAGAACGCATTAAAATTACAACAAAAAAGTTAAAATTTATATAAAAATTCTTAAAAAATAAGATTTAAACGAAAACAAATTCATGAATATATTAAAAATATTCAAATTTATATAAAACAGAAATATTTTATGTATATGTAAAACATATAAGATATATATATATATATATATATATATATATATATATAGAGAGAGAGAGAGAGAGAGAGAGAGAGAGAGAGAGAGAACACACACATATAACATATATATGTTACAAATATAAAACACACACATATATATGTGTGTGTGTGTGTTTTATATTTGTAACACATATATGTGTTCTATATTTAAAACACATATATCTATATGTTTTAAATTTAAAACATATATAATATATATGTTTTAAATTTAAAACATATATATTATATATGTTTTAAATCTCGGAACCTGGGTCAGGCTCGTGGTGGGGTTAGCGGGATGTCAGCATCACGCCAGCCCCCTCGTGGACCTGGCCCAGGTCCAATAGGTATGTATTAACATATGTTTTAAATCACGGGAGCTCGGCCAGGCCCGCGAAGAGTTGGTGCGATGTTGACCCGCTGGCTTGGCTTAGATCCCATGGGCACCCATGAAACTTGGGCCAAGCCCGCGGGTCGACATCGTACCAAACCCCATGGGCTTGGGCCTGACCCAAGTCCCATGATTTAAAACATATGTAATACACATGTTTTAAATTTAAAACATATGTTAATACATATATTTTAAATTTAAAACATATGTTATTACGTATGTTTTAAATTTAAAACATATCTATTACATATGTTTTATATTTAAAACACATATAATATATATGTTTTAATGTATAAAATATAAATGTTATATATATATATGATTTTTTTTTAGATATTTATCAAAAAATATTTATAGAATTTTGTTTTTTTAGTTTTTTTTTTCTTTTTTTTTTTTTAAGTTTGAAGGTTTGTTCATTTTTTTAATAAAAAAACTTATTTTTGTTTTAAATTATTGTTTTTCATCAAATTTTAAATTGTTTTTAGTGTTTCTTTGGTTTTCACCATTTTATTAAGTTTTGTTGTTGTTTTTTTAATTTGGATTCTGAATATATTTTTTTAAATGTGTTTTTGTCTTCATTAAAAATATATATGTGTGTGTGTGTGAAGATTTTTTCTTTTCTCTTTATTTATTTTTTAATGTAAATTTAAGAAAAGAAAAAAATAGTAAATAAATTTTCAAGTGACCATTTAGGATCTAATTTTGGGTTTTTAATTCGTGTAGGGATTTGTTGTCAAGGCTACAGTTTGAATTAGGTCATAATTAGCTATAATTTTAGTGTTTAGAAAAACATTTTTCTTTAGGTAGCATCAAGTGTTTATTTAGGTGTTGATTTTAAGGTTTTTCTAAGCAACTATTTTATGTTTTAAGGCCATGCTTGAAAAAAGTTGTAATTTTGACCTGGTCAGAAAAATTGGTGCGATCGATAGTACCACGTTTTGATTTGGAGGTTGATTTTAGAGTTTTTCTAAGCAACCATTTTATCCTTTAATCCCATGCTTGATAAACGTTGTAATTTTAACCCAGTTACAAAAAATGGTGCTACCAATAGCACCACTTTTTTATTTGGGGGTTGATTTTAAAGTTTGTTTGAGAAGCCATTTTATCATTTAAGCCCATTCTTGAAAAAAGTTGTAATTTTGACCCGGTTACAAAAAATGGTGCTACCGGTAGCACCACTTTTTGATTTGGGGGTTGATTTTCATGGTTTTTATGCAAAAATATGGGTTTTAAGGGCTAGAGTTCTCGTTTTGAGGTCACAGTTCTCATTAAGTTGGTAACTATGTTGAAAGTTGTTACATTTGTAACATTCCACTTCAGTGCTCAAGGATTCAAACCTGTTGTAACTTCTTCTCTATGTTTCACTAGGTCTTCTTGGATAACCCTTTTGTGTATGACTTTCAAAGTTGTTTATGTTCCTGTTGTTAGCTTTACAATTCACAACTTTATGTCCAAAATTATTACATGCATAACATAAACTAAAAAATATAGTTTGATACCTAGGAGTTGAAGATCTTCTGAAAGGAGGTACTCTTATGAGTTATTCTTCTTCCTGAGGCCTATATGTCGGTTGGTGATTCTGAAATTTGAATCTTCTCAGTGGAGGAGTGTCCCTATAATCTTCCTTGTAGATATTCATATCCCCTTTGATTGTTTCTACATAGCTTTTTGGATATATTGATTGTTTTTTTGTTTTGGAGCTTGATCCCTTTTCTATCTAATTGTATCCAAGTCTGGACTTGTCATGATGAGGTTTTTGACTGTTGATAATGTCATCCAAACCTTTTGAGTTGTTATGCATATTTTTATTTTGAAGATCATTTCTTAATGTGACAATCTTTGCTTCCAAATTTCCAATGATCATGTCATTTTCTTCTAGTTGTTCTTTGAGTGTTTCTTCAATTATTTTATCTTATTCTATTTGAACCTTCAAATTTGTGATCATTTGTTCTAGTTCTTCAGTGTATTCTTTCTTGTTTAGTTCATCTTGTAGTTTCTTGTTTTTCTTATTTTCTCTTCTGATAACTTCTATGGCACACATCAATTCTTCTCAGTAGTCAACTTCTGCTTCTTCATATTCTTCTTCGGGTTCTTTATATTCTTCTTCGAAATCTTCTTTATCAGAGTCTTCTACTTCCATGAATATAACTCTTTATGTCTCACTGTCACTGACTTCATCTTCATCTGATGATGAGATGTCTTCTTTGATGCATAAGCTTTTATTGAAAAATTTCTTTGTGGTGATTTTTCCTTTATATATTTGTTTTCTATTTGAGTAACCTTCATCATTTCTCTTTTTCTTATGAGGGCATTTGTTAGAAAAATGACCAATACCATCACAATTAAAACAAATCAAAGGAAGCTTACCTTTATACCTGTCATTGGTTCCCTTGTTCAATCTTTTGACAAAGTTAGCCACTTCTTCATCATCTTTCGAGACATCACTATTGTTGCTAAGTTCTTTTTCTTTTTTCTTTGAATTTTTGGATGCTTTGAAGGCTACTTATTTTGTATCTGAATTTTCCTGTTCAGTTCTCATTTCATATGCTGTGAATATTCCATGTAATGTGTCCATGCTTATTGAGTTCAGATCTAATCTTTCTTCTAGTGTTGATCTCTTAGAGTCAAATCTCATAGGAAGAGATCTTAGTACCTTTTGAACAATTACAGATTCTTCGATTTCTTCTCCCAATCCTATGATTGCATTTACTATTTCATCAACTCGTAAAAAGTAAGCTGCATTATTCTCATCTTCCTTCATCTTGATTTGTTCAAACTTACCTATGTAAGTTTGAAGCTTTGATGCTTTGACTTTTGAATCTCCTTCATAAATATTTCAAAGTTTGTCCCAAATATCTTTAGCGGATTTACAATGTGTAACTTTGGTGAATATTGTTTCACTAAGACCATTCAAAACTTCACCTGTGGCTTTGGAATTATTCTAACTGAGTTTCACTGCTTTGTCATTTGTTGGTGGAACTGTTGGTACTGTGTATCCATCTACAATTGATTGACAAATTTCAAATCCTTGTTCCTGTATATATGTCTTCATCCTTAAGCTCCAAAATGCATACTTTTGTCCATCACACTGTGGTATTCCATTTTTATACAAGTTTCTTCTCTCCATGATCTTCCTTTCAGTGGTTAAACTGATTTCTAAAGGAATCCACTCTGATACCAATTATTGGATTACTAAGAGGGGGTTTGAATCAGTTATAGAGAAATTGATCATTTTTAACCATATAATGCAAGTGTTATATCAGTGGAGCATTATCATTCAATAATTGCAGAGTAAATAAACAATGAACAAATAAGCAATCATACACATACACAGTACACCAATGTTTTTACGTGGAAACCCAAAGCAGGAGAAAACCATGAAATGTTTTTTCTTATATGTCTTGAAGAATTACATTCATTGGAAGCACCAACTTCATTTGATTTCCAGTTACAACTGGAAGGAGGCTCCAACCCCCTAGTTTCTTAGGATACAACCTACGGGAAGCTCCAACTCCCCAATTCTCTAGATACAACTAGAAGGATCCTACAACCCCCTAATCTCTATGGCTACAACCACTTGTCCTTGCCCCGTCCAACCGCCCTGGAATATAAATGCCAAATGTAGACAACCTGTCACTATAACTGAATCAACCACTTCCACTGTCAAATTGTCACTTTCAAACTGTACCAATAATTTGTAAGAACCTATACCAATCAACCTGCACCAAACAACCTGTACCAATAACATGTAACAACCTGTACCATTCAACCTGCACCAAACAACCTATACCAATAACCTGAACCAACATGTACCATGCATAAACCATGCATCAACCTTGACTCATCAAGATGTACCAACATCATAAACTATACACCTCATGTATGTTCCAACTCATCAACTATACACCTCATGTATGTGCCAACTCATCAACTACTTGTCTCAAATATGTACCCAACATGTACCTCAACCATATACCAAAGACATACACCAATATAACCATCAAAAGTTATGTAACAATTCATCACTCTATCCATAAACCAAATACCATAAACCCTTACATCAAACCATGTTCCACAACCTCACTGTTATGTAGCCTCAAGCTAAACCAACAACTTCAGCAACATATCACAACCAAAAGACCAATACCCATATGCCAAATTCCAACAAAAAAATACCAAATGTATCATGTTCGACAACGCGGGTATTTCAACAGAGGACCAACACATTTAGTAACCACTCACATAACCAGAGCAAAGATCAACACACCGATTTTTTCATGCGGTAAAACCCCTACGGGGAAACATCCACGGCCCCAGCCAACGCGGCCACTTGGAGCAGTTTATTAATGCAAAAGAAAAATATTACAAAGAGATTTTACAAGAGATTTTCTCACAATCGATCATCGACAAATGACCCTCTATGTTCTTTAAATAGAGATCATGGACCAATCAGTTGTTAATCCACGGATCAATGGTTGTCAATATCGAGGAGAGTATGAACCATCGGATCACTCTATGTCGGGAACATATCGTGACCGTTGGATTTCCTAACTACAGATGCATACTAAAGAAACACACTAAGAAACACACTTTTACCTATCGACACATTAGACCAAGTAGATCTTAACAAACTTCTAAGTGTCTAAATATCCTAACATCCCCCCTTAATAACAACTTGGGATAAGATTGAAGGATTTACAATGGTGACACGATAGGAGAAGGAAGGAGGCATTAGAGCCTAACCCCCCTTAATGACAACTTTATGAACTCCTAACATAGATCGAAGTTTGGAAAACTTTGCTTCTGTAAGAAACTTTGTAAAAATGTCTACAACTTGATCTTTTGTAGGGAAAAAGAGCACTTCAATAACTTGATCATGAATGAGCTTTATGATGAAGTGCATGTGTAGCACGATGTGTTTGATACGTTGATGTTGAATTGGGTCTTTGGCGAGCTTGATGGAACTTTGATTGTCGCACCAAAGGCTGGTCAGATGTTGTTGCTGGAATCCAAACTCTGAAAGGATCTGTCGAAGCCACAAGGATTCCTGATTTGCATTTACCGTTTCTTAGTACTCTTCTTCTGCTGAAGAAAGTGAAATATCTTGTTGTTTCTTACAGGACCAAGTGACAGGTCTTGAGCCAAGGCTGAAAACATAACCTGCAGTAGACTTCCGATCATCAGGGTCGTTGACCCAATCTGAACCAGTGAAACCAACCAATAAAGGAGTCCCCCCTGAACACTAATGTATCCCGAACTGAACTGTACCACGGACATAGAGAAGTATCCTTTTAGCTTCTTTCCAATGGATTTCATGGGGTGTTTACATATACTAGGAAACAAGACCAAAAGCAAAGGAAAGATCAGGACGGGTATGAGTCAAGTATAAGAGGCTACCAACTAACTGACGATAAAGGGTGGCATCAACTTCAGGAGAAGTACAGGTGGCAGTAAGCTTGACTCCAGACTGAAAGGGAGAAGCGGTTTGTTTACAGTCATCCATGTGAAAGTGACGAAGAAGGTCACAAGCATACTTAGACTGAGAAAGAAAAATTACTTCATTGGTTTGCAAAACTTGGAGGCCAAGTAAATAGTGCAAAAAACCTAAGTCTGTCATTTCAAATTTCTTCTTAAGGTTGGTTTTCACATGGTTTAATAGTTTTGAGTCACTACCAGTAAGGATAAGGTCATCAACATAAAGGACAACGATTATGAGATGGCTTCCTACTTTCTTGGTATAGACTTAGGATCAGAATGGCATCTAGAGAATCTAGTGGCAATAAGAAAGTTGTCCATTTTTGCATACCAAGCTCGGGGAGCTTGCTTGAGACCATAAAGAGATTTCTTAAGGCGAAAAACAAGGCTAGAGTCATTCTAGACATAGCCAAGAGGTTGTTCCATGTATATTTCCTCTTTCAAATCTCCATGCAAGAAGACGGATTTAACATCCATCTAATGGACCTCCCATTTATATGAGGAAGCAAGGGCAAGAACAAGGTGGATGGAATTCATTTTTGCTATAGGGGAAAAGGTTTCATTATAGTCAATTCCTTCAACTTGGGAAAATACTTTGGCAACTGATCGAGCCTTGTGTCTTTCAACACTTCCATATGATGCATACTTAGTTCTGTAGAACCATTTACATCTGACAAGTTTCTTCCTTTTGGAAGAGGTACAAGATCTCCAGTATCGTTTTCCATTAAAGAACGATACTCTTCATTCATTGTTGTATGCCAATATGGATGACCTGAAGCTTCTGCAAATGTCTCTGGATCATGAGTTTCTGAAACTTGAGCCAAAAGAGAAGAGGCTCATTGGAACTGTGAATGTGTCCGACGTTGATCTAAAGGATCATCGACAATATCTTCAGTTGCTTCTCGTGTTGAACGGACCCATCTAGGAAGCGGTGGAGTTGATGCTGGTTCAGGTTCAAAGGACTCATCTCGAGGAAGGTGAGCAGGAGGAGGTGGATTTTCATCCTCACTGTCATCATCTGAAGAAGAAACCAGAATAGAAGAACGCACAAACGTCGAAGATGGCTCGTAGGCCAAAGAAGGCACAACTTCCGAATTAGGGTCGCAGGCCAAAGAAGGCACAAACATCGAATTAGAATCACAGGCCAAGATATTTTCATCAAATTTAACATCTCTTCTAATAACAATTTCATTACAATGTGTTTGAAGAAGTCTATAGCCTTTGACATCTTCGGAATAACCAACAAATACACACTTCTCACTTTTAGGTTGCAATGCTTTTCTTTTCTCATCAGGAATGTGAGCCCATGCTATATTGTCAAATATACAGAAGTGACTTACATCTGGTTTAATTTTAGTCCAAGCTTCTTGCGGTGTTATATTTTTAAGAGCCTTTGTGGAAGTGCGATTTACTATGTAATTTGCACAGTTGATGGTTGTCGCCCAATACTTTAGAATTAATCCCTTAGATTGGAGCATACAATTAGCCATTTCTTTTAATGTGTGGTTGTTTCTCTTAGCAACACCATTTTGTTGTGGTGTATATGGAACAGTGTGTTGCATTTGGATTCTCTTTGTAGTGCAGTAACTTGTAAAATTATTGTTCACATATTTGCCTACATTATCTATTCTTAACCTTTGAATTCGATGTCCATATTGTTTTCTACAAGGGCCTTGTAGGCCAAAACGTTGTCAAAAACTTTTCTCTTAAGTTTTAAGAAGTAAACCCAAGTATGTCTAGACAAGTCATCAATGAAATTTAAGAAATGCTTGCACCCAGAAAAAGAAGGAGAAGAAATTGGACCACACAAATCACTGTGAACAAGTTGCAAAGGACCCGATGCGTGCTAAGAGGCACGTTTTTCAAAATTGTCTCGATGATTTTTTTCGAGAAAACAAGTGGCACAAACACCATCTCTGCATGAAAAAAGAGGAAGACCAGTCACCATATGTTGATTACGTAGTTTCTGCAATGAGCTATAGTTTAGATGACCAAACCGCTCATGCCAAATTTTACTCAAGTCATCGCTATGAGCAACAAAAACTAATGAAAAATATGATGACCCAAAGTTGTCAAGCTTTTACAACCTGGTAATATCATCAGCAATTCCAGTTGCAAGAACATGCTTAGGATATTTTAGATCCTTGATTACAACTTGGTGAGGTGAAAACTCTACGGTTTTACCTTCACCTGAATGAGTGATTTGATATACTGATAGAAGATTACAAGAAAGACTTGGAACACATAATACATCTTTGAAATGACCATTTTCTACTTGAATTGTTCCAGATCCTTCAACACTAAGAGATTTATCATCACCAACAAATATTTTCCTGTTACATTAATTTAGAGTAGAAAATATGTCTTTATCCTTAGCCATATGATAAGATGCTCTAGAATCAATAAGCCACACACTAGAAGTATAAGTAGAAGTAGAAGTTGTATTGAAGGAGAAACTAGAAGCTGCAAGTGCATGTCCATGAGAAGAAGAAGAAGAAGTAAAATCGATACTGATGTTGTGCTTCTTCATCGCTGCTTCTAAAGATACCATCTTCTTGAAACATTTGGACTCATCATGAACATCTTTATCACAAAAGTTGCAATGTCTCTCAGTATTCTTATTTTTATGTTTTGCTCATTTATCTCCATTAGGAGTGGAAGTTATCTTAGTGGGTTTGGGACCCTTATATTTCTTGTTTTTGTGGTGAGAATGTTGCTTCTTGAGATTCTTGGGTTTATATTTCTAATGGACAACTAAGGCTTTGTTGGAGGTACCTGCAGTGTTGATCACTCCAAGTTGTACTAGCTTATCTTACTCTCTAATCAAAGCATCACAAAAGTTATCAAGATTGGGTTTTTGATAAGATGCCCCTAGAGCCTCTTACATGGCATAAAAGGTAGATACAAACATAGAATATGCACTACCTAGCTTAGAAAGAATAAGACAGATGCAATGATCTTCGTTTATCTTTATCTTACATTCTTCACATAAATTTTTGAGTTTTTTAAACTTAGATAGATAGTCTTCAATGCAAGAAAAATCACTTGGACTTAAAGTTAGTACTTGATTTTCTAATTGTTGTGCTCGAATAATATTGTGTTTACCAAACACATATTCAATCTTTTCCCAAGCTTCTTTGGGTTTATCAATTGATTGAAGGTGGAACCTTAAATCAGGAGAGATGGACATTTTGATTAATCCACGTGCTTTGTCATTCCTATTATCCCATTTGGATTTCTTATCAGCATCGGTGGGTGTTGTTTCTTTTCTCAAGGCAATCTGGTACAAGCCTTTACTTCTTAATAAATCCTCCATATCGGATTTCCATTGGAAGTAGTTGGTGCTCGAAAGTAAGAGATTACTTGTAGAATCCATATTAAATATGTAGATAATAAAGATTTAAAAATTGAAACTGATGATCTGAATGGAAATAGATCGAAAAGTTATGCGGTTTTAAAAAAAACGGCACTGAAAATGGACTTCGGATGTGAGAGTGATGTCATTTTAAAAAAAAATCATAAATGGTAACCAAATAACCACGTGATAGTGTAAGTTGTTTTACGAAGTGACCTACTTTTATAAAGAGAAGTGGGGATCACGTTTACAATGAAGTTACTTTATAACAGAAAAGTTGCATGCAAAATAAATAACTCTAAAATAAAATATTAAAGCTACTTATAGTGATTCACTTTTATACTTGAAGTGAAATACACTTTACAATTTTAGCATGAAAATTTTCAAAAAAAGTAACACAAGAGAGACTTGAACACAAGACCTCTTACTTAATAAGGCAACTTTTAACCAAATGGTCTAGCAAAACATGTTGTAATGTTCAAAAGGAGGATTGGGGATGTTTTTTTTGTTGTGGTGGTGGTGGTGGAAGATGACCTTGGAGAGCGTGCTCAAAAAAAGATCCTTTCACACAAGAAGAAATTTTGCTTCTCGGTGACAACAAGGGTTATATCTCGGTTAGCTTACCCAAAAGATGCACCTTTTCCTATCTATTTCTGATTTTCCAAGATCACACAGGGAGCAGGGCAAAGAGCATATGAAAATCTAAAAGAGTAGCAACTCGGAAACAAATAATATCAAATTGAAATAAAACCAAAACACTACTCTGCAAAAATTTAAAAAAAATGTGTATTCAAACTTTATACCTCTGGATCTGACTGTAATGCTTGTATCTTGGGAAAATGGAAACATTTTCGAGTGAAACGAAAAGTGTTCCTAAATGAAACAAGTGCTTCGGATGCAATGGAACAATCCTCTAAGCCTAGAAATGTACACAAATTACAGAAAATGGAGATGAATCAACTAGGCTTCACAATCTCGATCTACAACAGGAACGGATCTTCAAACAAGCGTTGATACCATGTTCAACAACACAGGTATTCCAACAGAGGAAAAACACCTTTAGTAGCCACTCACATAACCAGATCAAAGATCAACACACTGATGTTTTCATGTAGTAAAACCCCTACAGAGAAACATCCACAGCCCCAGTCAACACGGCCACTTGGAGCAGTTTATTAACTCAAAAGAAAAAGATTACAGAGAGATTTTACAAGAGATTTTCTCAAAATCGATCATAGGCAGGTGACCCTCCATGATCTTTAAATAGAAATCATAGACCAATCAGGTGTTAAGACACAGATCAATGATCATTAATATCGAGGAGAGTATGAACCATCAGATCACTCTATGTCGGGAACATATCATGACCGTCAGATTTCCTAACTACAAATGCATACTAATGCATACTAAAGAAACACACTTTTACCTAATGACACATTAGACCAAGTAGATCTTAATTAAATCCTAAGTGTCTAAATATCCTAACGTATCCCTCAACAAATATGATATATGCAGCAATATTGAACATCCAATACCATCTCAAGAGCTAAACCCTAGCTCACAAAACATACCTCAAACAAGATGTGGTGCAAACCCCCTTCTCTCCAAAGGGTTGCTCAACCTCTTGGTCTAGGATCGTTCAAGTCACCGATCCGAATGGCTCGTCGGGCTCCTAATGGGAACCAGTTTAACTTGTCATAGGCCCTCCAACCTTTTCGACGCAAGTTGTGTGGCAACCATGGACCCTCCCCTTAGCGCTCTTCAATATTAACGCCAACAGGTACTATCTCTCTATGCTAGGCTCTCCCTTTGATGTGACCATAGATTACGACCATGGGCCAGCTCCCTTCATGAATCCATGCTTTGGAACTTTCACGAGCTGCTTGCTCCCTTTTTCCCAATTCACGAATCGACGACTCCTTCAAGATCAAATCTACGGTCCATGCTCTCCTTGCGCTTGACGGCCTCGATCAAATCGTGAGTTCAAAATTCGTGAGTCTTCTCTTCTCTCAACTCTATTCCAACCACATAATGGCGACCTTATCTCTAGCTTGTGCGAAGGCACAACTTGGCTCTTCCAACCTATCATCATTAAATGCCTTGATCACTCTTTTGATTCTCGAAGGTAAAAATGAGAGGGTGGAACCTCTCCCTTCCTTGAATGTGCACCGTGTGTGTGAATCGGCTGGCATGTTTTGAGGTGGAGCAATGCTCCTGCATCATACTCCATGGCTATAAAAAATCATGAGCTCCTGCTCATGATCTTTCCTGCTTGGATGAAATCCTCCTAGATTCCAAACCTTCTCCTAGAGATGTCTTTTGGTTCCTCTACCTTGCTTCTTCTACTCCTGCATCTTTTTTGTGGCTCGTAGAGATTCCTTTCTGTCCAGCTTCTCCTTGCTAAATACTCCTTCTAATGACCCTTATCTCCTCAATCACCTCGTCCAACTACTCCATTGGTTGACTCTCCTTTTGCAGACCAGCTTGTTGCACTTCCTTGTCAATGGGTAAATCACATCGATCTCCCAAGTTATCCTCTTCATCTCTTGTGGCCTTAGCTTTCCACTCTGCTACATCCTCCACTCTTGCAAGATTCTCATTACTGGGATGTTGCTTAGTTTCTCCTTTTGACATATTTTCTCCTGTCAGTTTCCCTTGTGTTGGTTCAAATTCCACTGCTTCCAGATGTTCCTCAAGTTGGTATTCAGCTCCCTCTTCTATTGTGTGCTTCAGCATTGCATTCATCTCCTGTTCAACTCCTCGGCCGAAATTTTTGAGCAATTATATTTGTTAGAAAACAGGACCGTGGAGAAATAAAATAAAACAAATGCAGAAACAAAAAACACAGAAGACACACAATACAAGAGAGACATAGATTTATGTGGTTCACCCAGTGTGGGCTACGTCCACCAGAGAAATTGCCAGGTCCTTCCTTTATTATTATCCAGCAAATGAAGGGATACAACCTATAGCAAAACCCATTGTAACTTCCTCTTCTTTCTCTCATAGTCTCCTCTCTCAGAATACAATATTCACCCTCGTACATAGCCGCAATACATTTCCCTCATAAAAGAGGGTTCCCTTCTAGGGAAAAAAAACCTAACATAATCTCTACCATTAGATCTGCGACCTTATAATGAACGGTCCAGATTTACAATGAAATTACAATATACTTTTATAAGGCAATTTTTTCTTCGGGGGCTTCGCCCCCGAACCCCCGCTTGCCCCAAGACCCCGCAGAGGGGGTACCCCCCCTCTGCACTCCCCCGCATGGAAGAGTGTACATACTTCTGGGGTGTAAATACTTCATGGGGTATAGACACGGCTGAAAGCAAAGGACCTCTGCATCAAGAAGATAATCAGGCTCCACAAC
>ML783590.1:153276-235027 GCA_009831015.1 Picea engelmannii
ATACATAGCCGCAATACATTTCCCTCATAAAAGAGGGTTGCCTTCTAGGGAAAAAAACCCTAACATAATCTCTACCATTAGATCTGCGACCTTATAATGAACGGTCCAGATTTACAATGAAATTACAATATACTTTTATAAGGAATTTTTTGCTTCGGGGGCTTCGCCCCCGAACCCCCGCTTGCCCCCGGACCCCGCAGAGGGGGTACCCCCCCTCTGCACTCCCCCGCGTGGAAGAGTGTACATACTTCTGGGGTGTAAATACTTCATGGGGTATAGACACTGCTGAAAGCAAAGGACCTCTGCATCAGGAAGATAATCAGGCTCCACAACCAACAATATTGAGTTCTCTTCTCCCACGATCTACATGATTGTCCCCTGGCAGTCATTTTCTGGTTCTGGATCATTCAACCAATCCTCTAGTATCCCCAATTCCTTCTCCCATGAGGTGAGAATATTAACTGTATGCTCTTCTTCTTCTACTGGGGCAGACATCAGTATCTTCTCCTTCTCCTCCTCTATGACAATTACTACTAGTTGTCTTTTTGTCGCATCCGAAACACATTCTCTCACCTCAATTGGGTTATGTGGTAGGAATACCTCAATTCCCCCGATGAACAGAATACTCCCCTGATCCTTCTCCTCGATGGTGGAATTTTTTAACTTCTCATCATCTTCATTCACACGGTCCACAATTCCGCGTGAAATTTCTCTGGAGTGAGGTCTTCCTTCTTCCTCCTCTTCATATATCAACACCCCCTGATGTGAACTCTTGGCTAAGCTCACCTCTTCTCCCTTTCCCAATTGGAAATCTTAGATGTCTCCTCTTCCCTCCTAGAAGTTTATGAGATCCACTGATCCCTTCTCATTGTTCATCTAGTAACCTACGAGACTCTTGCCAGATCTCTTTCCCTCATCACTGAGGTTTTCAGCATACCTCAACCACCTTTTTAACACATGTTGTTTCCCTCTGACCAACAACTTCCAAACAGGCCATTTAGTTGTTCTCTTCAAGGTCCATTCATACCTCTAGCATACCCTTGCCTCCTGCTGCATTTTCAATGTTAGCATCTCCATTTATGCCCTGATTTCATTGAGCTCCTTGTCTATCTCCACTTTGCTTTTATGAGGGAATACTTCTCCTCGACCGTGCCCATAACTTCCAATGGCCATCTGGCTTCAACTATAGTCTTGTTGTGAGTGGGAAATCCATCTACGAACTAGCAATTAGGGTTTTATCATGCATGCAGAAAATACCTAAAGATTCCTACTTTCTACCGTCATCCCAAACCTAATCCCCATTATTCTTAAGCAAATACGTATTTAAGAAGATCAAGTGAGCATACCTTATTTCAGGCGTTTAATATCGATCCTTCTTCACACTTGATCTCTCTTTGACTACAGCTCTCCTCCCAAGGCTGACCTACATTCACACAAGACAAACAAAGAAATCCACATGCATTTGATCTACAGATTAATGGGTTAGAGATTCAATCAACATGTATGCAATAAACCATGAAAACCTCATATGGTAGGATGGGAAAAGTACTTCTTTATTATTAAATTCAATAAATCAACTTAAAATGATGAAGCCATCCACTACTCCATGAACCTGGTCCTAGGCTCCTCTTCAACTGTCCTCCAACTTCTTTTCTCTATACTTCTCTTTGCACAAGGATGGCTAAAGGTTGGGACAAAGGGAATGCACAATCGGGTATAGCTTCTTTACTATGATTCTCCTCTTCCAAATGGGACCCCTAACCCTTCTTTTATAGGCTAGAAGAAGCTAGGTATTTGGTCGAACTTTTGGCTATGCATGGCAGAAAGGTTTAGTTAACTTACCCAAAGTTCTGTGTTCCTTCAGCAACTTTCCTTTTTTTGTGATTTTGTAGGTACGCGTGGGCTGTCTTGGGTCATCTAGTGTGTACACACATGCAGTAATGGAGCAAGGCACGTGGGCCTTTATAAAAGGGGTTTTTAAGAAGAGTTGTTCAGCAGTGTTTTGGAAAAGAAGGAATCTGAGATGGCCTGATGCCAGGTAAGTATGTCTGGTGCAAATTAGGGTTATAACAGATGCCCCCTAATGTGTGAGGTTAGAAGAGCATCTGATGGACGAAAGACATTAACAATATTCATCGATGTGCCGAACAAGTCAGCCCAGGGACCAGAAATTAGGAGGTGTCATCTGTAAAATAATAATTGTCTCACCGAGGCGGGCATACCCATGCTCGGGATAAAATAAAATCATGGCTACCAAGAAAATACATTGTAGATCCATGTCATATAACTATATAAAGTGTAGCCATGAACAATACGTAGTGGAGCTACATCTCGAAATCAAAAAGATATACATGTAGAGTATCCATCTTCTTAGAAGTTGATAAGGCCTGATGGCTAGAGATGACGTCTTCATAGCTCTAGCAACAACTTCAAAATATTCAAAACTCGGGTAGGAGTGTAATATGAGTGTACGACTTCACTACCCAGAGGTCTTCAACGGCTCGTCAGTCATGGACTAGAGAATCTTGATGATCAGACTGAAGGCTTCATTCATTTCGAACAAATACTTGATTGGACATTCAGGATGGATGGGTATGAGGGTAAGAGACAAACTGTAGAGGGGCCAACTCAGGCTTGGTAAAAACTTCCCTTGGACAATAGCACGAAAAATTATGAGACTCAGGCAGCATGGCATTGACATAAGTTTATGAGGTAGGAGGCAACGCAAACTCTTCATATGTTTGGAAGAATAACCAAACGGAGGAGGAAACATCTCTATGTAGCGAGAATAGCTTCCTAAGGTCGTATTAAAGCCCAGAGTTTGACAAACAAATAGACAGATGTTCTTTATCCAAGGGCGACTCATTATGCTGCCAATAAAGAAAATACTTTTCCTTTCCTCTTTTTGGGGTATATTTGATTTTTTTGTCTTTTTCAATAATTTTGGAAAAAGAATAAAAGAATGTTACATTACAAAGGAGGAACGAGTGTTGCAAACATACAATTTTAGGGTGCAGGGACAAGACTGATGTTCAAAGTAAGGACACTCAGGAAAAATCCTCCAGGGGCCAAAGGTGTCAAGACGCAGAGGCAAAGTGCTACAGGGCTTGCGTATAAGGCATGCTTTAGATGGTTCAGTTTTAGAGCAACATGGATCCGGCATTAGGCCAAATACGTGGGTATACAAATGCAATTAATACAACACACAATGGTAACATCCTTTGATGTGAATTTAATGAGCCCAAAGAAGGTAAACTCGGCGGTTTTTCATATTTAGAGAGCCTGAAAAAACGTAAAAGGAGACTCCACTGGGGTACCTTTTTCGAAGGTAGTCTAGTCGGTTCGAAAAAGGGGTAAACTAGCACCGAAAAGATGTCTATTCAAAACCATTTTAATGAGTGTGATAAAGACAAGATCACTTGGCGATTTTTTCATTTTCAAGGAGTCTAAAAAAAGATTAACTATGGACTCCATCAGGAATGTTCTTATGGACCATTTTAACGAGTGTGAAACAATAATATCACTTGACGATCTTTTCAATTTTAGGGAGTCTGAAAAGAGCTTAACTATGGACTATGTGGGGGTTCCTTTTTTCGTACATTTAGTCCCTCAGGCCCGAAAAAGGGTTAAAATGATACCTGAGAGTACTCTTCTAGAGAAATGAAGTTCCTTAGAGTATACCTTTGTTTGTACAGTTGACCATCCGGACCGAAAAAGGGGTAAACTACCGTTGGACAGGCGTGACTTCAAATTTCATTTTAACGAGCGTGAAAGGCCACAAGATCGCTCAGAAATATTTTCATGTTTAGAGGGTTTGAAAAGGGATTAAAAGAAGACCCGTTATGTTTTTTGGGAGTCCCGAGGGTGAGGTCAAGAGTGAAAAGGAATCATGCAAATGAGGCTCAAACTCGTAATCAAGAAAAACAACAAGGACTCCCAAGACTACATTCATTAGTGACAGCATGGAAACCATAACGCAACCAAGATCTACCTAGGGCATCCATGTTTCGGTAAGCTCTACCACCAAATCGTGACACTTCTAAAGAAGCAATGATGGTTCTATGTCGCCACCTGATGGGATCGATCCTATGGCAAAGGGATAAAGACAATGAGATGCAAAAGTCAGGGTGGAAACCTAACCTACATGCTCAAGTTGATCATATGAGGTTTTTCCACGGACCATCAAAAGTTACCCAAAAATCCAAAAAAAATGTCCTAATACCCGATCATACCTTTCCAATGCAACTCCTGAATCACTCTAAATGGTTTTTGGTTTAAAGAAAATGATAAGGGGGGCCAAAAAAGTGACAAAAAGGGGCCAAAAGTCTATAAATAGAAGCTTCCAGCTCATTATCACCATTGTTGATTTGGAAATTGACTCTAGAGCAAAAACCTCATTTGATAAAAGTGGTTATTCCGAGAGCTACACTGGACGAAACGACCATCTGTCTGGACCAAGTAAGTATAAACTCTCCCCTCTTGCAATTTAAATCTGTATTTATGCTTTTGATTTCAGGTTTTGGGGGGGAGTCAACCTTCAAAAGGTTGGCCCTAGGTCCACATGGGCTTTCTTATGATAGGACGCATTTACATTCGGGCAGAGGAAAAACTGCACACATGTACACGCGACTGTCATCATTACAACCCGCGTGGAACCCCTTATTTATTGAAAAAAAAATTAAAAAACAAGGGTTAACCCTCCTAAACTTGGTGTTTTGCAAGATGTATGTTCACTGGAGGGAAAGAGAGCATGAGGAGGTTAGTGAGTTGGTCAAGGAAGACCCCAATGATGTTGTTGCCTTAATGCAATGTGGGCTTCTCAAGTTCTTCCTATGTCCTTTTATGCGAGCACAACCTAGGCTACTGAATGCCTTGGTTGATTATTGGCATCCCGACGCAGAGGCATTTATGTTAGAGAGGAAGTCACTGGTGCCTACGACAGAGGATGTATATTTTTTGAATAGCCTCTCCAAGAGAGGGGAACCATTCAATTTCCGGACATTTCCTTCAGGGCCTCATAACATATCGAAATTGATAGGACTTTATTGTGAGGCTGGTACAGATCGATCGAGCTCACAGGTGCCCATAAGAAAGATCACGGAATTATCACTACAAGCGATATTGTTGCTTATTGGGTGGATGACTGGTTCTATTTATCTACATCAAGTGTCTCGTGCACAAATGAACTATGCAGTCTAGTGCTTAAATGCACAAATATTTGACCGGAGCACTACACTTCTAGATTGTATGAAGAGGCAGCTGACAGATTATCGGTCGCGGACGCAAAGGAAATTTGGGTTTGGGATGATTCTATGCTCTTTATTCTTTGAAAGAGTTCTGATTTTTAGTCCTCGAGTGGTGGTACGAGGACATCAGGCCTCTCTTCTTGTGGTTTTCATATGGGCAGTGTTACTGCCACAACAGGGTGGTGGAAGGACCAATGAGTCCTTTGATGATGATTTCTTCACTTGGTTGTCACGACAAATCCCACTCATAGAGGATTAACCTTATGCTGGGATTGATTTCTCGAGATATCCTGAGATACCAGTACCTCCTGGTGAGGAGCGAGGAGAGATGGGTAAGTTTGCATCGTTGTTTTGTTTTGTTTTGTTTTTTTGTGAAACATATGTAATTTTTATGTTGTTTTTTTTTATATGTCATTTTTTTATACGAGAGTATTTGACGGATATGTGTCTATTATGTGAAGATGTGGGACCAGTGTGACCTACGGATTATGCGAGGAACAGGCATCATCCTCGGCCAAGGACCGCACCTTCTGTCGCAGGGGGACCGACAGCAATAGGAGAGCTTCCAATCAGTGAGGCTAAGAGGGTTTTGTGACGAATTGAGTGAAACTTTACCTCACTCACCCACATAGTCCCTATGGCAGAGATTGAGGATCTTCCACCATCTATGCAGCCTCGTGTAGTGGGGGCACCACGGACGTGGTTCCAATTGTTTCAGTGTTTGGCAAATGCTGTTGATCATTACAACAGGGCCCATAGGCCCTGACCTTAGTTAGTCTAGAATTTTCATGTGCCGATAGCACTACTTGTATATATATTTTGAGGGCATAAGCCCCATGACTCGTTACTGGTCATACTTTTGAGGCACTTGCGTCCACCTATGTACTCTGATGATTATGATATTATATATGGATTTTTATGTCTTTTGTGTATTATGGATCATATTTTCCTTTAAAAATGTATTTACATGTTTATGTGTATGTCCTTTCATATGTGTGCGAGATGCCAATCTAAAATTTGATTAGCTAGAGTATCTGTAACTTGGCTTAATCTCGTAGGAACATGAAAATATGTAATATAATCAAATATTCGTTCTTAGAGATGTACCCTAAGGAATCGTCGGTGTAAAGTCGGATCATGAACACGGTAGACTCTATTTAACTGAGACACAACCAGCTGAGTGTCTAAATAGACCCGGAAATGAGAGATACCAAATGATAGGGCGTCATGAAGCAACTCAATAACTGCACTGTACTCGGCGACATTGTTTGTGGTGTCACTTAAGCATATACCTCCGGAAGATAATAACTGGCCTCGAGGTGTAAAAATTACCCAAGTTGCGGAGGCAAGCCTCCGAGTGTGTCGGATACCACCATCTGCGTACCCAATGAACACCTCTGATTCACTTGACATCTGCCACAATGATGAAAGATAACATCAAAAATGACACGTTCATAATACTAAAAGAAACTATAAAGTAATAGTACAAAGACTATACATATGTTACAAAAAGTTACCCAAGGTGACCTACCTATGAGTAATACTTCTTGAGGTGGAGCCCATTTCTAGGCTCTGCCAAAGCAATTCCCTCAAAGTCGACCAGACGATAAGCGCCCTTTTTTAGAACCTCTTTTATGATGAAAGGTCCGAACCACATGGGTTTGAATTTTCCTACCCCTAGGGGGTCCTTATCTTGGTCATAGACCAGGACAAGGTCACCTTCATAGAAAATCCAAGGACGAATGGACCGATCATATTGACACTTGACTTTATGTTTGTGAGCCTAGTTGTCCAGGGCCGCATCACGACACTGCTCATTGAGCTACTCAAGGTATAATAACCATTCTTTGAGTGGAGAAGTTTTTGTCAATAACTGTACTGTCAACTTTAGGGACGTGATCTAACATTCGATAGGCAAGACTGCTTCCAACCCATAAATGAGTTGAAAAGGTGAGAAACCGGTTGCAGTGTTAACAGACATTCGGTAAGCCCATAATGTTGAGTATAACATCAAATGCCAATTTGACTTGGATAAGTTGATCGCTCGTTGTAGGATGGTCTTAAGAGATTTATTTACAGCTTCCACCTGACCATTTGCTTGGGGGTAGTAGGGTGATGAATTTTCTTGCCGCAACCCAAGATTTGATGTTAACTTGGTCATCATCTGGTTCTGAAAGTGACTACCATGGTCAGTGACAATCTCTCTCGGGATGTCGAAACTTGCTATTATCTGGTTGAATAAAAAGAGAGTTGCAGTCTCTCCATCATCTTTAATCGTTGGCATAGCTTCGACCCACTTCGTGGAGTAGTCTACGGCTACAATGATATAACAGTGCCCCCTTGCTGAAGGAGGGTTGCATGTAGTGTAATCAATCCCCCACTTGGTGAAGGGACCAACTGTGATGACAGGAAACATCGATGTCTACACCTCTTCAATATAATGTATCATCGAGTATGAGACAATTCTTGGCCTGATGGAGTATACGTCGATGCTCATCACGAGAAGCAGAGGTGGGGCACTTCAAATTCTCGAGATAGATAAGTATATCTCCGTACGAGGGATAGGAAGATGTGATCAAAAACATATCTCCTCTGATAGGCGACTCTTTTGGCACAACATCACCTGACTCAACCACAAGTTCCAAAATAATTTCTGCGAAGACCAGTGACTTTTTGGATTTCGTTGAAACGAAATCTAATTCAAATTCCTGGAGGACGACTATCCATTTACTTATCTTTCTTCCTATTACCCGTCATTTCAACATGTACTAAAACGGATTCACAACAGCAATGATAGTGGTCTTGCGAAACAAAACATAATGACGGAATCATTGAACAACATGGACTGTTGCCAACGCAAGTTTTTCAATATGAGAATAATTGAGTTCTGGTCCGACTAGGCCTCGGCTCAGGTAATAGATCACATATTCTGAAAACAAATCATCTTCCTAAACTAAGACCATGTTGATGGTTGACTCTATTGCAGCTGGGTATAATAAGAAATCTTTGTTATAGTTAGGTGGTCGAAGCAGAGGGGCAGTTGTGAGGGCATGTTTCAACACTTCGAAAGAGCATTGAGCGGCATCGTCCCAATGAAAAGGAACATCTTTCTTCAATAAATGCATAAATCCCTTTGTGATCTCGGCATAATTGGCGATGAAACGTCTTAAAAGATTCGCCTTGCCCTGTAGACTCTGAAGTTGAAGGATTGTATGTGGGGGAGGCAATTGAATTATGGCCTCAACCTTGAGAGGATCGACCATGATCCTTATTGTTGACACTATGAAACCTAAAAAACGTCTTGATGTTATGCAAAAGTTGCACTTGTTTGGATTCAAATGAATCTGGAAGTAGCAACATCGCTCAAAGATAAGCTGGAGTTGTTTGGGATGATCCGTTCTCTTGCGAGATCGAGATCCTAAATCATCTAAATAGGCCTCGACTATATGTTTGAGATCATGGAAAGAAAAAGACATGGCCCGCTAAAAGTTCACTCCAGCATTTTTGAGACCAAATGGCATCTTACGATACGCAAATGTACCCCATGGAAAAATGAATGTCGTTTTGTGATGGTCTTCAGGTTTTATTTGTATTTGATTATATCCCGAAAAACCATCCATGAAAGAGAAGGCCTCGCAACCTGCACATTCATCAATTATCTGGTCAATGAATGGTGTGGGAAAATTATCTTTTGGATAGGCCTTGTTCAAATCAAAGAAGTCCATACATACATGAATTGTGCCCTATTTCTTATTGACCGGCACAGGATTTGACACCCATTGGGTCAAATGGATAGGATAAATAAAACTGGCTTTTAGCAATTTCTCAACTTCAACATTAATGGTTGCTGCTTTCCTGGGATTAACTGGACGAAGCTTCTACCGAACAGGCTTGGCATCTAGATAAGTTGTGATTTCATGTTCGACTATTTTTTTATCGATGCCTGGTATTCCCTCATAAGACTAGGAAAAAACGTCATGGAATTATTTAAATAGATCTGTGTAGATTTGAATCTCTCCGAGGGAGCAGTCATCTCCAACGAAAACATTCTCCACGACGCCAGGGGTTCTAGAAATATTGATCAGTATGATTTCAGCGATGGTTTCCATATTACCCTCGGCATAAACCTCATGTGTAGATAAGGGATTAATAGGACAAGACCTATCTCCAGTCATAGTCAAGGTGAATTCTCTAGCTTTGATTATGCTTAACTCTGGGAGGAATTATGATCTGTGATGAAGATCGTCCTAGGTTTTGTCCGGACTAGTCATTTCTTCAATTACTACTTCGTTGGAGGGAAAGACTAAGTCTAACGAATCGGTGTCAGCGAGAAAACCTTGAGCCCAAATAGGCTCTCAAAGCAGATCTAACGCTTGTGTGGGAGTTGGATCTGTGTCGGCCAAAGCTTGTTGGACTAAAGAGTATGCTACTTCAGCTATGTACAAAGGCATGGACATGCCCGGGTGCCCTGTCCCTTCCATCGTGGCTGATGGGGAAGGAAGTATCCATGGATCGTTGAAGTAAGTCGTGCAAAACGACAAAACTTGGAAAATCTCATCATTATGGTGGTCAGATATGAATTTGACATCGCCTTGAGNTAATCGAAGGTACCCATCAAAGATGGGCACAAACCAACCCCTACATTGACTACGCCTGGTTGGGGATTATCAATCATCGGGACCGCGGATACCCCCAATGAAGGGTCAGGTCTGGAGAAAGACAATTGATCAATGGTCACAATCCAGTCCTCGTGTGGAAACAATAAGACCCAGAAAACTGTAGCAACCACTGCTTTCATGGCGTAAGTCCAACTCCTTCCTAACAAGAGATTGTAGTCGAGGGACATGTCGACTACCTCTACCTCAACACACACGGTCTTCCCTCCTAATTACATAGGGAAAGAGGGAATGATACCATGTGGTTAGAACAAATGACCGTCGAAAGTAGTGAGAAGAGTAGGTCACGGAGACAAAACGGGCTAGCCAATGGCCTTCCAACATTCCAACAACATAATGCATGTTGAGGCGCCCTCATCAACCACTGTGCGGAAAATATTCCGAGTAAAAATTTTCGTGGGGTGAGCCACTACTATCTGAAATGCTACGTGGTAAGGCAGATGAGGTTTTAAGTCAGTTGTATCCAGCATGATGGTACCCGGATTACAAGTCTCAGTATATCCTAAAGTGGCTAACAAGGCTTTCCTCTGGGAAGGGAAGCTTTGGAGGACCTCCAAAGTAGACATCGCACAAGGGGTTTGAGACAAATCCTCCACCATAGAATAGTTCTAGGCAACCCTTGCATTTGGGTTGTGAGAATATTTTTTGAACATGCCTTTTGGGATGCGTGTCATTGTTTCACCCAACGTCTTCTCAATTTGTAGAGGAAGAGATGGGAGTTCAGCTTCTTTTCCCTTCTCAGAATTGTTTGGTTTACTGTAGTCATGTGCTCTAGTCGATATAAAAGCATCACCCTTCAGCATATACACATTCGCAGATGCGGGATTGTTCGAAGATGGAGAGGGTCCTTGACTGCCCCTTCCGCGCTTGTAGAGGCTTGGGTTAGGTTTTTCCCATGTTGAAATGGATTGGTTAACACGGCAGGTTGTTGTTGTGTCACAAACTTTTGGGCCTCTGCAAGCCGAGGACATTGGTGGGTCGAGTGGTCTTCCACGCATAGGTTGCACAGATACCTCGCCTTTTGTTTCTCAGTGGTGCCCCCGCCAGCATTATTAGTGGGTTTCTTATCCCTTTTACCCTTCTTACATTGTTTTTTCTTTCCTTCAGGCTATTGGGTGGCCTTTGGATTTGTCGATTGCACTATGTGTACATACGACGTTTGGGTAGTGGGAGCAACCAAAATAGTAGGTTGGTTGGCCGTTGTGTGTTGTATAGACAATTGTTGCAATTGGTTCATCAGTTGCTCAGTGGGCTTTGTTTGTGCTGAACCAACAATACCATCAGCATGTGGTCCAACTCTCTGTCTGGTTTTATCAAGTATTGAGTGTGGCACATCTAGCAAGATCTCATATAATAAACCAAACTGAGAATAGATTAGCTCAAGATGTTGAGCTCTCATGATGGCATCTTCTTCGGAAAACACTCTCGACGTCACGACATATTTGAATAACTGTGGGACCAAATACTTAAGGAACCACTTGAGAAGGAATGTTAGTGGTACTGGCACCTTAATTAAACTCTTTCGATGTCTCCATTCTCGGATGCGATCAGAGATATGGTCTGCTTTTGTCTGTGCGAAATTGGCCAGCAATTCTTTGCCAGCGTCGTATCTCATAGGTAATTGGAAATGGTTTAGGAAAGCCATTACCAATTCGCCAAAGGAAGAGTATCTTGAGCGGTTGAGCTCAATGTACCATTTTGCGGCACTACAAATGAGAGTACATTGAAACAATCACAACCGTACGGAGTCATCTTTCAACGAGTTAGACGAGCACCAAAAATGGAAGGTGGTCACATGATCTCCTGGATCTTCGTTAGGCTTGGCTTCGAACTTTGGTATGTCTGAAGGCAACTTCGTCCGCATAGGGGGCCAACACAGATCGTGGCAGATAGGTTCATTCAACAACCTCATCAGGTCTGGCAAATGCAAGGTTATCAGGAAAGGTAGTTTGGGTTGTTGGTGATAACCATGGAAAAAGGGACCTGGATTTTGACTGGCACTAGGTTTCCAGGAAAAGTTCGGTTGCTGGCCTAGGTTCTGGTAAAAACCATGGCCATGACCAGCGTATGGATTCTACGTGTGAGGAGACATCATTGGCTAATTCCCAAAATAGGACGTAGATGGTTGGGCATGCATTACATTCGGAGGACTTTGGGAAGGGTTGCCCCATGCTGATCCCATGGGGATAGGAATAGTACCTTGTTCAGAGTTCCATTGGTTATGAAAATAATTGCCCCAAATCGGCATTCCTGACAAAGGAACTGATCCTTGCCAAGAATTCCAAGGCCCTGATGCGGAAGAAGTTCCTGGGTTTTCCCCCTGTGCAAGAATAGTACCCTTCATAGGAATAGGTTGTCCATAACCAGGATTACCCCCAGTTGGGAAAGAAGCTGACGAGAAAGCATTGTTACCAAATGAACCGAACAAAGAAAACAATGTCGAACCTACTGGCACATTATGCGAAGGTGGTCCTTGACTCCCTGCTCCAAATAAACTATGGTGTGCAGGTGGCCCGGCGGATTGTTGGTGGGTGCCATCGAGCAAAGGGGACGAAGGAGGTATATGACCTCCCCCATAAGGGAAATCATTAAAAGGAGTTGAAGTTCCCCCCATGTGGCCTTACAAAGGAGCGTTAGAGTTCCCTGCCCCCAGACCTAAAGTCTATGAAGTGGAGTAAGAAAGTACAGGACTTGTACCTGAGCTAGGCATCCCATATGAGAACGGAGGGACTGTCGCACTTGGTGTGAAAGGGGATGTAGTCATCGCCATAGATGGGATCAGACCACTATGCGAGGTAGAGGCGGTCCAGACCATGGTGGCTTAGACTAGTCACAGTGGGTTAGGAGGTGGACACTCTCCTATGATGACAACCGTAGTGGGAATTGAAGAATTCCCAGAAGGAGTGACAACATTTGTTTCTATTGTTGTGTGCGACACTATCTGGCACTTGTAAGGGTGAATCGGTATGATGATGGGTATTGAAAGATCAGTGGTTGGAGTTTCATATGGACCAAGAGCTTTTGATCCAAAGTCTAAAATGGTTGTTTCCTCTAGATGTTGGTCGGGCACAATTTCTTGTGACCTGGTCGCCTCAAAAGACCCTTGTTGGTCTAGCTTTCACCTTAGTGGTGGCGGAGGTGGCTCCAGTGTAACCGGTGATAGGCCTAGAAGCCTTCGTGACTAGTAGAGCTTGTGATCCTCCACTGTGTGAGAAGATCAAAGACACCCTAGGGATTTTTATTCATTCAAAAAACAACACACACTAAAAAATTCCCTCCAAGATAAAACAAGCAAACACTAAACTAATTGGAAGAATAGTTACAACAACCAACACTAGAGAAACTTATCAGTGAAAGTGAAACTCGAACACGGAAGAACCCTTTGGTCATACTCTGCAAAGCATGGCCCGATGTCTGTCCTAGGTACCATGGTATACCCCCACAGTCACATGTGTATGTCTCTAAAAATATAGGCAACTAGGTTGCCAGCGCGCGAACAGTCACCAGGAAGGTACAGTTGAAAGTCGGGTAGACCTTAATGAGCAGGGTATCAAGCCTAAAACCTGTCAAGTGGTCTGGAAGACAACTGAGTACCTCAAACTGATTTGAGACCCACGAAGCTCTGTGGCAAATGCAATCGACGGAATCTCAAGACACACCCTCTATATGTGTTCTCCACTATGATTGGTCCATATTTGGAGGGGTTATCTCCTCTACCTTTCCGCACATGACCTCATTTTTAGCCCCTGTGTTAGAGGAGGGTCTCGGATAACTTTCACGATACTGGACTTTGACACTCCCTAACTCAGACTCCAACGTTTGATTTTAATGGCCTTGAAGAGTTTCCTCTCCAACCTAATTCAAGGCCCTAACCCTAAACTGGTTTGTTGACCCTACAAACACAAAAATTCTAATGAATTTTAGATTTAGCGTTAATTTTCATGGCTTGTCTTAAGTCAAAGGCTATGAAAGTGAAACTAGTGATGTTTGAAAGACGAAAGCAAAATAAACAGAAAGTTGGAAACAAAATACCTTCACTTAACTCAAATCTTAAACAACTTTTCAAACTCAAAAATTTTCTAAGATCTTTGAATAGCAAACTCAAAGCAGGATTTCACTCAACTACAAGCTACTTATGATCTAAGTAAATCGTCAAGAACTTATGAAAGCAAAGACTTTTCCCTGGTTACTAATGAAAAACAACACCTTTTAACCAAACAAAGAAATAAAAGATTTTTTTTTTATTTGAATACTCACAAAGAAAAAAGGAAAAATACCAACAAGTCAAAACCAAGAAAACTTATGGCCTAAGCGCAGATCACAAAGAGTCACTTTAAAAATCACACACAAGCAAATTAAAATTGGACTCTCACACTTGTCTAAAAACCCTATAAATGAAAATTTTGAGGAAAACCTCTTAATGAAAAAGAAAGTTATTTTTTTGATCAAACCTAAGTTACTGACCGCTATGACAGAGACCCAAAAACCTGATAGGTATAACTCTTTTCAAAGGAAAGGATGACTGCCTCACCTTCAACAAAAAATTTCTCCACAAGCACATTGCTGACAGTTCAACAGCAAGCGTGTGCACGTGAGCTGTGGAAAGTTAGAGCATGTGTACATGCGTTCTGGCCTTATACAGGCCACGTGTATCTCTGAAACTCTGAGACAAATGAAAGGCCAAGCAATCCATCCCAGGAAGAGGCTATTGGTACTGAGAACCAGGATCTCTTGAAGACTCGGACACTTACTTTAACAGAAAAAAGAAAACAATTCAAGGAAAACTTCATAGAACAAATCAATATGAGGTGACACCTAAGCTATAGACTGCAAACAACAAAGACTATAAAGAGTTCCAGAAAACCCCTAGGAAGGACTAATTCTGACAAGGAAGAGGATGACTGCCTCTCTAAAAGAAATTTTTTGGAATCATACACGTGAATGACACTTCCTCAGCTAATGTGTACACACGGGCTGTGAGAATGTAGGGCACGGGTACACGCATACAGACCTTATATAGGCTGCGTGTACCTCTGTGGGTCTTGGAAAAAAAAATGCAGTCAAGCAAAGAAACAAAGATAACTGGTATGGAAGACCAGAATCTTTGTTAGCTCAGACTTTTGCAGAAACTTTAAAAATAGGAAATGAAACCAGTTCTTAAAAATACCCAAGACAAAACATTCCCAGAAACCCTAGATAATCCCCAGTATGGTCGCCAATTCTGTTGTGAGTGGGAAATCCCTCTACGAACTAGCATTTAGGGCTTTATCATGCATTCAAAAAAGACCTAAAGATTCCTACTTTATACCGTCATCCCAAAACTAATCCCCATTATTCTTAAGAAAATACGTAGTTAAGAAGATCAAGTGAGCATACCTTATTTCGGGCGTTTGATATCAATCCTTCTTCACGCTTGATCGCTCTTTGACTGCAGCTCTCCTCCCAATTCTGACCTACATTCACACAATAAAAACAAAGAAATCCACATGCATTTGATCTACAGATTAATGAGTTAGATATTCAATCAACATGTATGCAATAAACCATGAAAACCTCATATGGTGGGACGGGAAAAGTACTTCTTTATTATTAACTTCAATAAATCAACTTAAAATGATGAAGTTGGCCACTGCTCCATGAACCTGATCCTGGGCTCCTCTTCAATTGTCCTCCAACTTCTTTGCTCTATACTTTTCTTTTCACAAGGATGGCTAAAGGTTGGGACAAAGGGAATGCGCAATCAGGTATAGTTTCTTTACTATGATTCTCCTCTTCCAAATGGGACCCCTAACCCTTCTTTTATAGGTTAGAAGAAGCTAGGTATTTGGTCGAAATTCTGGCCATGCATGGTTGAAAGGTTTAGTTAACTTACCCAAAGTTGTGTGTTTCATCAGCAACTTTCCTTTTTTCATATTTTTGTAGGTACACGCGGGTTGTCTTGGGTCAGCTAGCGTGTACACGCGTGCAGTAATGGAGTAGGGTGTGTGGGCCTTTATAAAAGGGGTTTTTAAGAAGAGTTGTTCAGCAATGTTTTGGAAAAGAAGGAATCTAATATGGCTTGATGCCAGGTAAGCATGTCTGGTGAAAATTAGGGTTATAACAAGTCCACCTAGTTGTTTATGATCTATTGCACACCTTGCAATAGTTTCAACAAAGTACTGCACTCTGTCCCCCTTGCCTACATAAATGAATTCTACATTAGCTCTAATACTACTCCTGGCGCAAACCCCCTTCCCTCCAAAGGGTTTCTCGACCTCCCAGTCTAGGATCGTTCAAGTCACCGAGTCAAATGGATCATCGGGCTCCTAATGGGAACCAGTTTAACTTGTCACAGGCCTTCCAACCTTTTCGGCACAGGTTGTGTGGAAACCACGGACCCTCTCCTTAGCGCTCTTTAATCTTAACGCCACCGGGCACTATATCTCTATGTTAGTCTCTCCCTTTGATGTGACCATGGATTACGACCATGGGCCAGTTCCCTTCGCAACTATGTGCTTCATAAAATTTTTGAGTTGCTTGCTCCCTTTTTCCTAATTCCCGAAGCAACAACTCCTTCGGGACCAAATCTACGGTCTACGTTCTCCTCACGCTCAACGTCTTTTATCAAATCGCAAGTTTGGACTTCGCGAGTCTTCTCTTCTCTCAAATACATTCTCCCCGATTTGTGAATCAGTGAAGTGTTGATTCCTCGCCACGTTTCCTATCTCAATGAACGGCTAGGATTTATTTGGATTCCAACTCTTCAGGTATTCTCTCCTTGACGTTTCTCCAAAGGGTTCCTTCTCTGAAATACCCGGATCTTTGTCACACGTCCTCCTGGATCCAACAGTACAGAATCACTATGCACTCCGCCCTTCACGAAGTTTGAATTGTTCTCCTTGCAGTTCTTATGAAGTCTGAATCCTTAAATTATTGGATCTGCTTCCAGCTGTCTACCTAGACGATAGACGATTTTACGATCTTCAGGACTTCAGCAAGTCCTCAAATCCTTTTCACACTTAGTGGACTTTTCCCTTTCAATACCTTAGGCTATTCTCAAAATCCTTCTTCACTCCTTGCAGAGTTCTGCACAGACACTTCTATGACTTTGCTCGGCTTGAAAACCTTCAAGGTTCATCGTTCCTCTACGTCCTTTAGTGAACTTCCTCGTCTTCCCTCCTAACAGTTTCTCTCTCTTCCTCCTGATCTTGTGAGATGGACTTACAGTCTCATCAACGCACTCCTTGCCCTTGACCAATATTTTTTATGGCTTCTCCCTTAGCCTACCTGAAGGGTTTAAGGCATCTCCTTTCCTTTGTCGATGCACTCTTGTAAAGCCTTCCTTCCTCAGAATGTTTAGTAATTATGGGGTTCTCCTAAAGATTCCAACACTTCCAACAGTGTTGCTCTTGTACGCTCTCATACTTTCTCTATGCCCTCTTGGAAGAGTGTTTCAGAGTGTTCAGTAACTTTGAATTGTGTTTCCTCCTACATAGTCTTTCTTTCCAAGGTACTTAACCACCTTGAAATTTCCTACCGAGTCTATGAGTTATCCTAGTATGCCCTCCTCACAGCTTCTCTTCTGACTCCATTGAGTTCATAAACGCACTCCTTACATCGTCTCGCAGAGTTTCCACCCTCTGTCACGCACTCCTTTCACTTATCCTAGAGAACCAGACTTAATCTGACACACTCACAGATAGAAAACTGCATCTCTATCCTTGCAGACGATTTCTAACATTCATCTACAATTCACATGCATACAAATGACATTCAACACAAAATATCCATTACACAGAAATTGATAATAGGAAAAACTGTCATTTTATATTAATGGCAGAATGTTCATTACAATATGGGAGTCTGAGCTACAACTGAGTCTCGGCTCTCTATGTTTCTCTCCCTACCTCCTATGCATACATGTCTCCTGGATTACAATGGTTTTTTCATCAAATTCCAGCTAGGCTACAACAACCTCTACTTGGAAACAATACAAATATTTATACAAGAGGGGCTCGACGATCTTCCCTCCAAGCTAAGCTAGTGGTGTCAAATCACCATTCAAAATGCATGTCTAATGGGCAAATTACAATGATGGAAATCTGCTCCAACTCGGATGTAGATCCCTCCTACCGTCAACCACTTAATGGTGACCTTATCTCTAGCTTGTGTGAAGGCACAACTTGGCTCTTCCAACCTGTCATCATTAAATGCCTTGATCATGTTTTTGATTCTCGAAGGAAAAAATGAGAGGACGGTGCCTCTCCCTTCCTTGAAAGGGCACCATGCATGTGAATTGGCTAGTGCATGTTGAGGTGGAGCGATGTTCCTGCATCAAGATGTGCCATATCTCTCATAAATAGACCCCAACCATGTTGTTGCCGCGATTTTTCTGCCGCGATTTTTCTGTCGCGTTTTTTCTGCTGCACTTTTTTTGTCGTGATTTTTCTACCGCACTTTTTCTGCTGCGATTTTTCTGTTGCACTTTTTCTGCCTCACCTTTTCTGCCGCACTTTTTCTACCGCAATTTTTTCTGCCACAATTTTTTTGTCACACTTTTTCTACCATGGTTTTTTTGTCGCACTTTTTCTGCCACACTTTTCCAGCCGCACTTTTCCTGCCCCACTTTTTATGCTGCAAATTTTCTTTGTCAATAATACCTGCCCAAATAACCTTTCACAAAAATATATATGCAATGAAATTCAAGTATGTTTAAATCAGAGAGTTTTTCCTCTTATTTATACTTTCATGTAGCATTACACTTTTCATTTTTTAGGGATTTCTCCATTTACTTTAGGGTTTAAATAATTTCTTTTGCAAACACTTGACTTTTGGGGGATTCTATATGACTCATGAGGGTTCTTCAACTTCATATGGCCATAACTCTCTAACTGTGAGGAGTTATGCGATGTTCCCCATACCACTGGAAATGGCATGACAAGAACTATCCATATAGGATAGTTTCATTGACAAATTCATTGACCTTCATCTCATTATTCCACAATTAAGCATGGGTTCTCTAACCATACTTCTAGTATAACTCAATTCGCAAAGCTTCTTCCCATGAGGGATTTCACCATAAGGGGACCACTTTGGAGTTCATCCATTTGTACTTCTTATCAACCATGACAAGAAAATAATGAGTCATATTTACATCAAACAAATTTGGGTCCATTACCCAAACCTTTGTGCTATCAGGATTTCTTCAAGGGTTGACATCAATGATAACCACCCTTAATCAACACTATCATCACCAACAAATATTGTCTTGGTGTTACATTCATTTAGAGCAGAAAATATGTCTCTATCCTTAGCCATATGATAATATGCTCCAGAATCAATAAGCCACACGTCAAAAGTAGAAGTGGAAGTTGTATTGAAGGAGAAACCAGAAGTTGAAAGTGGATGTCCATGAGAAGAAGAAGAGGAAGTAGAATAAATATTTATGTTGTGCTTCTTCATCATTGCTTCTAAAGATGTCATCTTCTTGAAACATTTGGACTCATCATGACCATCTTTATCACAAAAGTTGCAATTTTTTTCAGTCTTCTTATTTTTATATTTTTCTTCTTTGTCTCCATTAGGAGCGGAAGTTATCTGAGTGGGTTTGGGACCCTTATATTGCTTGTTGTTGTGGCGAGGATGTTGCTTCTTGGGATTCTTGGGTTTATCTTTCTGATGGACAACTAAGGCGCTTTTGGAGGTAATTGCAGTGTTGATCACTCCAAGTTGTACTAGCTTATCTTACTCTCTAATCAAAGCATCACAAAAGTTTTCAAGACTGGGTTTTTGATAAGTTGTCCCTAGAGCCTCTTGCATGGCATAAAAGGTAGATACAAACACAGAATATGCACTACCTAGCTTAGCAACAATAAGATAGATGCAACGATCTTCTTCTATCTTTATCTTGCATTATTCACATAAAGTTCTGAGTGTTTTAAACTTAGATAGATAGTATTCAATGCAAAAAAAATCATTTGGACTTAAACTGTTGTGCTTGAATAATATTTTGTTTACCAAACACAGATTCAATATTTTCCCGAGCTTCTTTGGGTTTATCAATTGATTGAAGGTGGAACCTTAAATCGGGAGAGATGGAATTCTAATTAATCCACGTGCTTCATCATTCATATTATCTCATTTGGCTTTCTTATCAGCATCAGTGGGTGTTGTTTCCTTTCCCAAGGTAATCTGGTACAAGGCTTTACTTCTTAAAAATCCTCCATATGGGATTTCCATTGGAAGTAGTTGGTGCTGGTAAGTAAGAGATTATTTGTAGAAGCCATATTAAATATGCAGGTAATATGGATTTAAAAAATGAAACTTATGATCTAAATGGAAAGATCTTGAAACATTATGTGGTTTTAAAAAAATGGCTCTAAAAACGGACTTTGGATGTGAGAGTTATGCCCTTTTAAAAAAAGGCATAAACAGTAACCAAAGGACCACGTGGTTGTGTAAGGTGCTTTATGAAGTGACCAACTTTTATAAAGAGAAGTGGGGATCACTTTTACAATGAAGTTACTTTATAAAACAAAAGTTGCATGAAAAATAAATAACTATAAAATAAAATATTAAAGTTACTTATAGTGATTCACTTTTATACTTGAAGTGAATACACTTTACAATTTTAGCATGAACTTTTTCAAAAAAAGTAACAAAAGAGAGACTTGAAATCAAGACCTCTTACTTAATAAGGCAACTTTTAACCAAATGGACTAGCAAAACATATTGTATTGTTTCACAAGAGGATTGTTGTTGTTGTTGATGTTGAAGATGGCCTTGGAGAGCGTGCTCAAAAAAAACTATTTTCACACAATAAAAAAAAATTGCTTCTCGATGACAATAAGGGTTAGATCTTGGTTAGCTTACCCAGAAGATGCACCTTTTCCTATCTGTTTCTAATTTACTGAGATCGCACAAGGTGCAGGGAAAAGAGAATATGCAGATCTAAAAGAGTAGCAACCAAAAAATAAAATAATATATAGCCAAAATAATACTTTGCAAAAATTTTAAAAATGTGTATTCAGGCTTTATACGTCTCGATCTGACTGTAATGGTCATATCTTGGGCAAACGGAAACCTTTTCGAGTGAAATGAAAAGTGTTCCTAACTGAAACAAATTCTCCGGATGCACTGGAACAGTCCTCTTGGCCAAGAAATGTACGTAAATGACAGAAAATGGATATGATACAACTCATCTTCATGATCTCGATCTACAACAGGAGCAGATCTTCAAACAGGCTCTAATACCATGTTCGACAACACATGTATTCCAACAGAGGATGAACACATTTAGTATCCACTCACATAACCAGATCAAATATGAACACATCTATGTTTTCACGTGGTAAAACCCCTACAGGAAAACATCCACTCCCCCAGCCAACGCGGCCACTTGGAGAAGTTTATTAATGCAAAATAAAAAGATTACAGAGAGATTTTACAAAAGAGTTTCTCACAATCGATCATCAAAAAATGACCCTCTATGCTCTTTAAATAGAGATCATGGGCCAATCATGTGTTAAGCCACGGATCAATGGCCATTAAGATCGAGGATAGCATGAAAGGTCGGATCACTCTATGTCGGGAACATATCTTGACCGTCGGATTTCCTAACTACAAATGCATACTAAAGAAACACACTAGGAAACACATTTTTACCTAACAACACATTAGACCAAGTAGATATTAACTAACTCCTAAGTGTCTAAATATCCTAACATTCTTAACCTCTCCAACACCTTATATATGTACTCACCTTGAGATAATGTCAATTTATGATTTTTCCTATCTCTTGTTATTCTCATACCAAGGTTTTTCTTTACATCACACAAATCCTTCATCCCAAATGAATTAGCTATTTTCTTCTTCAGCACATTTATATCCTGCATATTAGACCCTACAACAAGCACGTCATCTACATACAATAGCAAAATAATATAGCTTACATTTTCTAGCCTTTTAAAATAAGCACAATGATCAGAATGACATATATTATAACCTTGTTTTGTTATAAACATGTCAAACTTCAAATACCACTACCTTGGAGCTTTCTTTATGCCATACAAGTTCTTCTTCAACCTGCATACCAAAGTTTTCTTCCCTTTGACCTCATACCCCTGTGGATGTTGCATATAAATCTCGTCCTCCAAATCCCCATGGAGAAAAGTTGTTCTACATCTAATTGTTCAATATTCAGATCTTCTACTACCACAAGACTTAAAATAGTCCTAATTGAAGTCATCTTAACAACAGGAGAAAATATTTCATCAAAATCTATACCTTTCTTTTGTGCAAACCCCTTTACAACAAGTCTAGCCTTGTACCTCTTGTTTTCTCCATCTTCTTCCTTCAACTTGTAAACCCATTTATTTTTCAATGCTCTTTTTCCTACATGAAATTGAACCAAGTCCCAAGTTTGGTTATTTACCAAGGAATCCATTTCCTCTTTCATGCCTTGCTCCCACTTCTTTTTAGTGTATAATTGCATTGCCTCTTCATAACATTTTGGTTCACCAGAATCAGTCAACAATAAATAATACAATGAAGGAGAGTATCATTCATGGGGTCTACTTAACCTAGTAGATATTCTAACAAAACTTGTAGGAGTTTGAGGTACATGCTTCTCCTATTGTTGTACATTTTTATTTTTTGATACCTTTGGAATTTCTTTTTCAGTGATCTCATCAAGCACTGTGTATTATGTTTTTTCTTTTTCTTGTTTCTTTCTCTGCAACTGATCTTTGTACATGAACTTCTCATTGAATATGACATCTATACTCCTAATGATTTTGTGATTTTCATAATCACATAAGCGATAACCAAAATCATTAATAGTGTATCCAATAAAGGTACACTTATTGGATTTTGCCTCAAGTTTTGTTCTATTTTCTTTATCAATATGGACAAATGCTTCACAATCGAAAGTCTTCAAAAAATAATAGTTTACCTTTTCACCTTTCCATTCCTCCTCTGAAATTCCACCATCCAAAGATCTTGAAGGTCCTCTATTTATTAAGTAAACAACAGTACCTACAGCATCTTCCCATAACTGTAAGGGAAATCCAACATGCAATCTCATACTCCTTGCACACTCCATGATTTTCATGTTCATCCTTTCTGACACACCATTTTCTTGTGGTGTTCTTGGAACTGTTTTATCTCTACTAATTCCATGGTATAAATAGTAATCATCAAACTCTTTGCTGCAATATTCACCTCCATGTATGATCTGAGACACTTCAACCTTTTTCATGTCTCATTCTCAACCAAAGATTTCCATTTCTTAAAAGTATCAAAACATCATATTTTTTTCAAATGCAATAAACCCAAGTTTTTCTAGTTTCATCATCAATAAAAGTAACATAATAACAAGAGCCACTAAGAGATGATACCAGATTTGGTCCCCATACATCTGTATGCACAAGCTATAACCTTTCACTTGTCTTTTCTTTTCCGACTATGATAAATTTGACTCTCTTATGTTTTCCATAAACACAATGCTCACAGAAATCCAAATCAATTTGTTTAAGATATTGAAAAAAAAAAAAATTGTGAAGTATTTGCATCCCCTTCTCACTTGTGTGTCCAAGCCTATGATGCCACAGTGTTGTATCCACTCCTGTAGAATCTAAAGAGATAGAAGAATCAGTATTACCAGTACATGAATACAATGTACCTACCTTCTCTCCTTTTTCTATCACCAGTGATGTTGGAGCATCGCTTCAAATCAGTGACACGCCAGCTAGCCAGCACATTCAGCATGCATTCATGGAGGAGAGAGGTGCCAACCCTCTCATTTTTAAATTTAAAATTTGTAATTAAATGTTTGTAAGGCTTATAGAGCCAAGCCATGTTTTTGTGCAGGCTGTAGATAGAGTTGAATTAAATGGTTGATAGGCTAAAGATCTAGATCCAATCCAGATTAAACAACTATTGAATGTAATTGAATGTAATTCATGAGAGTAAGTAGCTTGGAGGAAAGAGCTCAAGGAGCCCCTCTTTGTAAAAGATATTTTGTATCTAGATGAGTTAGTTTTGGATAGAGAGAGTTTTGCGAGAGGCAGATAGGTAGATTAGAGAGGAGAAAAGAGAGGAGTCAAGACTTTGTTGTAGTCTGAGAAAAGAGACGTGCTCGGGAGAAGGGCTCTAGGTTATGGAAAAGGGGCACATTGTTGAAGGACAAGGGAGGATCTTGTCACTCGCTAAGCCCTTTTCGGGGTTTCAGGGCTCAGAGGAACGAAGTGCTTTGACATTGGGATCCTCGATATCTCGAAATGCAATGAGCCTTTGTGGGTTAGTCATGTGATCGTGCCAACGGTCACATGGACGAGAGTTAAGGGATGATATATCTATGGTACTAGGTTCTAAATCGAAATTCGAGGAAAGAAGAGTCAAATGGGACTCGCACGTAGAACACCCAAATTCACGAAACGTTAAAGGCGTGTTGTTGAGAGCCTTGGGTCACAGCCCAGGGTCAAGAGAGAAAAAGGGGCAAATAGAGAAAGGAGCCAGCACCATGTTGTATGCGTCAATTCAGAATAGAGAAGGGCACTGAAAGGTGGGCGCACGCGCAGGTTTTTCTCAAGGCCTATGCTAGGGATAAAGGGAACAACAGAAGGACCTGTGGATTTGTTCGAGAGGTTGCAGCAGGGAACCAGGGTGTTGCTTCAGCTCATCAGAGGAAGAATGATCCAATGACCGGGAGGTCGACAGACCCTGCTAAGTTAGGGGGGCTGCATCAGGTGGTATCAGAGCCACTTTATGTCTATAGACTGCAGGCATAGGGAGGCAGAGTATATAAAGAGAATACTCTGATACACACCATAAAGTGGTATCAGAGTACAGATTTGGGTTCTGTAGGAAACGGAGGTAATCAGAAGGTTGAGCCTTGCTTACGGAAAACAGACAGAAGGAAATGAAGGTGATGACTTGATATCATCAGGTGGTATCAGGAATAGGAATTTTTTTGTGAACAGTAGGTGAAGGAAGGAAGAATATCGACATTCTGTGAGGAGGGTTGTTGCATGGACGTACTAACAGAATTTTTTTTTCATCCAAGTGAGTGTAAGAGGACATGGGGATGATCTCAGGCATAGAGTGATCCATAAGTTTTCCAGGAAGGAAAATGAAAGGTATAGATGGATACTAAAGGCCATGGATGTGGTCAAAGAGATGACCGCCAGTAGAAAGGAAAAGCTGAGATGGACCAAGAGTTCAATGAGATAAGGGCAACGATAGAGAAGCTTGCATTTAAAATGTAGCAAAATGTGAAATCCCATTGGGTATACGAATGGCCCATGAAGCAGAAGGTGAAGTGGCCCATTCAAAAATTGTTGACCAGAGGACAACAGAGGTTGTTGAGAATGTGGCTGAGGTATGTTAAAATCCTCAGGGGTGAAGAGGAGATGGTTCATATTTGTGAACCAGAAACTGGGAGAAATCTCAGTGATGAGGAGGAGAAGAGATCGGTTGAGGATCTCATAGACTGCTAGGTGGGCAGTGAGGAACTTTCAAGTTTCTAGGTGCGCAATGAGATGGGATCATTGGAGGATCTCATATAATGTCATATGGGCAGAGATGAAATCCCATACTTCCAAGTGGGCAAGGGAGAGAATATGAGCTCAGAGAAGATTTCATATCAGCAAGGAGAGATGACAGAGGAAGCTCAAAGGAGTGTTATGATATTTGAAGGAATAGAGGTATTTCTGCCATATAGCCCAGTTGAGGCCAAAGCATGTGTTTCTGTTGCAACATCAACAGAAGAAGGACAACCAGATGTGACTATCATAGAGAAGGAGAAAGAGAAGATACTGATGTTTGCCCCAGCAGAAGAAGAGCATGTGAATAAGATACTCACTCCATGGAAGAAGGAGTTAGAGATGCTAGAGGATTGGTTGAACCATCCAGAGATAGTAGATGACTTCCATGAGTAGAGAATCACGTAGATTTTAGGAGAAGAGAATTCAGAGAAATTGCTCGAAAATTTTAGCCAGGGAGCTGAACAGATGATGACTGCAATGTCGAGGCATGCAGTAAGAGATGAATCAGAATTCTAGTCTAGGGAGCAACTGAAGGAGGATGGAGTTGAACCATCTCAAGGAGAAATGGCAGAAGCTAACCTATCAGAGAATGTGACTAAAAATAAGGTCAGTCAAGAAGAGACTGCAGAGCTAAAATCTGCAACAAAGTGGCAAGTCAAGGCCACAAGAGATGGAGAAAATCGCAAGGGGGATCTAGTTGATCTACCGGTCGAAAAGGAGGAAGTGCAGTCGAGAAGACTGCATAAGGAAAGCCATCCATTGGAGTAGCTAGAAGAGGTGATAGAAGAAATTAGGAGGTTGATGTTGAGGTCAACGCAAAAAAAAATCAGTAGGGGGACGCTGAGCAGAGGAAGACCTACAAGAGCAGTAGGGTAGCAGCAATAGTAGCAAGGAAGTGGAGCAGATGGACAACTTCATAAGAGAGTTTGGAATCTAGGTGGATTTCAATAGATATGGGAAGCTCATGAGAAGGAGCTCATGATGTAGGAGCATCGCTTCACATCAGTGACACACCAGCTAGCTAGCACATTCAGCGCACATTCATGGAGGAGAGAGGCGTCAGCCCTCTCATTTTTAAATTTAAAATTTGTAATTAAATGTTTGTAAGGCTGGTAGATCCAATCCATGCTTTTGCGTAGACTATATATAGAGTCAAATTAAATGGTTGATAGGCTGAAGATCTAGATCCGATCCGGACTAGATAGCCATTGAATGTAATTGAATGTAATTTATGAGAGTAGGTAGCTTGGAGGGAAGAGCTCGAGGAGCCCCTCTTTGTAAAATATATTTTGTATCTAGATGAGTTAGTTCTAGATAGAGAGAGTTTTGTGAGAGGCAGATAGGTAGATTAGAGAGGAGAAAAGAGAGGATCCAAGACTCTGTTGTAGTCTGAGATTTTCTAACCTTTGTACAGGCATTCTGAATTTAATAAAAACAGAGCAGTTTTTCCTGCCTATTGTATTGTGTGTGTATGTTCGAATGAATGTCTTTATGTATTGATGCTTATGTTGTAGATGTATGTGATAGGTTCCATCCGTAGGCGATAGATAGACTTCTCTATCTATCTGTGAGTTTATTTGATTTTCATTTTGGGTTCTTTGTGGCTTCATGCAAGAGGTTGCATGAAAGAGTACTGAGGACTCTGTAAGCCAGTGCAAAGAGTGCACATCTGGGTTCTATTGTGAATTCAAGCAAGAACATGTTAGGAGGGCACACCAGTGGAATCATTTAACTCAAGGGAGAAGCCTCAAGGTTGTTGAATACCTTGGAGGTGCGACTATGTAGAGGAGGGAATAGAGAGAAGATAGAATCATTGAAGGTTATGTGAAGCTCTGCTAGGAGGGCATTAAGCGAGTGAAAAGAGTGCACAAGAAGGAACTCTATTTTGAGTTCAGAGATAAGGGAAGTGTCACAGGAAATACACTTACAGAGTTACTAAATACTTTGTTGGCTCAACAAGGCATGCTTGAGTAGAAGTTTCCAAGAGGGCACTCACATATCTTCGAGGGATAGAAGAGATAGAGACCTTTAGAGGTCCGAGCAGTTAAAGCCCAAGAAGTGCACACATAGTGAATTTGTTTCAATTTTAGAAGCTCATGAGTAACAGTGCCTTTGTGCACAGAGTTCCAGCAAAGAGGAGAAGATTGAGAAACCCATCGAGGTTTCAAATTTGACAAAGCTCAAGAGAGACGGAATTTCGAGAACCCATGCGAGACTAATGTTGCAGGCCTCGCAGAAGATAAATCGAAGGTTGAACCTTAGAAGGGTCAAAGTCTTCCAAGTCTGGGAAGAAATTCAAAGCTCAGCAAGAAGATCACAGCAGTCATAGATCAGCTGCAGAGGAATGAATCTGGAAAGTCGGAGCCTACGTCCAAACAATGAAGGAGAGCGCGCAGGAGATTAGATCTAGGTCGTCAGATCCAGTGTAAAGGACCGACATTTGTTGGATCTGGAAGAAGGTGCACGAGGTTTAAACCTCATATGAGCAGGAGAGCGAACTCGTCAAAGTCCCGACATCAACGGGACCATCTATCGTTAAAGGACACGTGGCGAAGAACGAAGACTCGGGATCACCGAAATCATGAAATCATTCTGGACCGTTGGATTCGGGGTGACATGTGGTAGACATCCACATCCATCAGGGATTTGGACACCGGGAGAACAAAGGTGAAGACCAAAGAAAAATCGCGAAAGGAAAATCGTAGATTTAATCAAGACCGTCCATAGAAGAGGAAACATGGAAAGTGGTCGGTTTTTCACTGACTCGCCATTGGAAGGAGTCAAGGGGCAAAGAGTCAAGAAATCATGAGGCTCGAAACAGTGAAAGGATCTAGACTGTCAGATCATAGGAGGATCTGAACCATCAATCCGCAATAGAGGATTTCAGAGTTTCGGACTTTGGGATTCCAAGGGGGAAAGGTTGGAGTTGCATCCCAACTTCAAGAACCACAAAGTCTCGATGCACTCAGGAGAAGGGCCCCAGGTTATGGCGAAGGGGCACATGGTCGAAGGACAATGGAGGAGCTTGTCACTTGCTAAGCCCTTTTCAGGGTTTCGGGGCTCAGAGGAATGAAGTGCTTTGACATTGGGATCCCCAATATCTTGAAATGCGATGAGCCTTTGTGGGATAGGCCTTTGATTGTGCCAACAGTCACATGGACTAGATTTAAGGGAGGATATAGCTATGCGGCTAGGTTCTAAATCAAAATTTGGGGAAAGAAGAATCAAGTGGGACTCTCACGCAAAACAACCAAATTCGCGAAATGCGAAAGGTGTGTTGCTTAGAGCCTTGGGTCATAGCTCGGGGTCACGAGAGAAAAAGGGGAAAATTGATTCAGGTGAACATTGGTGGCCACCCACCTTTTCTGACTAGCTCAAAACAGTTTTCTGGCAATTTTGGCAATTTACTATTTTTATCAGGTTTTAACTTACGAGGCCATTTTGAGGGCCTAAATGAAGGTTTTTTTAGATCAAGTTTCTTAATGATATTTGAAGGAATGATTGAGCCCCTAAAATGAGTCTCCTCAACGATACCTTTCCAACAAGCTATCATACGCCTAAAATGGAGATCGTATGCAAAAGTTACAACCCCGGGAAGTTGATGTACTAACTTACCCAAACTGGGCCCACATGAATTTTGGCGCTTCATCTCCTAGGGTTAGGTTTTTGGATGTCTAGGGTTTTTGGCATTCCTATTTATTGTAAAAATTCCTTTAGAGCCTCATTGTAATCACCTTAGTGTGAATGCGAGTAGCCGTCACATCTCTTCTCAGAGATAAGCTGCCACCATTCTAGCGAATCTTTCACTTTGTATTTTTACAGTCTTTGTACATTTCTTTAATTAATAGAAATCATGTATTACTGTATATATTTGTTTATGGTTGCATCTCTAATACATTTCTTCTATATTATCAAATATTTGTAATATCTCTGTGCATTTCTTTATTATATCTCCGCTCTAGGTCACGGGAAGACAAAGAAGGACACGAGAAAATGGTGTGATTTACACAAAGGCCCCTAGCACAACACTGATGAATGTCGCTCAAAACAGTCATTGGTGGCCAAGATCAAAGACAAGGAGTCGAACCATGATTCTGAATCTGATTCTGAAAATAATGGTAAAGGACAAGTCATTGACGCGGACCCCACTGTTATTGTCGCGACTGCAACAATTCAACCAGAAGAACCAACAGATCCTGAAGAGGGGGAACATATTTTTCATTCATATATGTGGGTGAAGGGGACCCCGCTGCATTTTATTGTTAATAGCAGAAGCTAGAAGAACCTCATCTCAGCAAAGGTCGTCAAAAAGTTGGGATTGTCAACAACACCACACCAACAGCCATACAACCTCGGGCGGGGCTTCAGCAAGGATGAGATCTCTGTGTCAGCCAACAATGTCGATTGTCATACAGAATCCAACCCTTCAAGGATGAGGTATTATGTGATGTTGCCCCACTAGATGTTTGTGATGTTCTCTTGGGCCAACCATATATGTGGAGACGCCATGTTGTTTATGAGTCTCGACCCCGTAGTGTCATTGTTACTTTGGGGGGTCATCTCTACAGAATACCAGAGGTAGTTCCAAATATTGTTCCACCAAAAAAGTGTTGCAAGGTAGTATCTAATATTGAAAAATTCATCTTCTTCACAATCTGTTCAAAAGGGGAACAAAAGGACACTGCAACCACTACAACCTCGCCCCCTGCACCTTCTATCCAACAGAAGCAGGTCGACAAGGTTGCAGCAAAGCACAAAGATTCCTTTTGAACACCTTCCTCTCATGTAGATCAACTTGTTGAACAGCCTCAACTTCAACAGGTTCATGACAAACTTCCACAAACTAAGCAGCACGACGTCTCTAGCAATACAAGCAGCTCACCAAGATGCAGATCTAGCAAATGTTCTTCCCTCTCCCCTGGAAACTTAGCGCAATGGAGACCATTTCTTCCTAAAGAGGGAGGATTTATCCAGGTGGATATTGGTGGCCACCCACCTTTTCCGACTGGCTCAAAATAGTTTTCTGGCAATTTTGGCAATTTACTATTTTTAGCAGGTTTTAACTTTCGGGGCCATTTTGAGGGCCTAAATGAAGGTTTTTCGAGATCGAGGTTCTCAATTATGGATGAAGGAATGATTGAGCCCCCAAAATGAATCTCCTCTATGATACATTTCCAACGATCTATCATACTCCTAAAATGGAGATCGTATGCAAAAGTTACGACCCCGGGAAGTTTATGTACTAGCTTACCCAAACAAGGCCCACATGACTTTTGGCGCTTCATCTCCTAGGGTTAGGTTTTTGGATGTCTAGGGTTTTTTGAATTCCTGTTTATTGTAAAAAGGCCTTAAGAGCCTCATTGTAATCACCTTCTTACGAATGCAAGTAGTTGTCACATCTCTTCTCATTGATAAGTTGCCACCATTCTAGCGAGTCTTTCACTCTGTATTTTTATAGTCTCTGTACATTTCTTTTATTAATAGAAATTGTGTATTACTGTATATTTGTGTTTAAGGTTGCATCTCTGATAAATTTCTTCTATATTATCGAATATTTGTGATATCTCTGTGCATTTTTTTATTATATATCCACTCTGGGTCACGGGAAGACAAAGAAGGACACCAGAAAATGGTGTGATTTCCACAAAATCCCCTGGCACAACACCGATGACTGTTGCTCAAAATAGTCATTGGTGGCCGACATCAAAGACTAGGAGATGAACCCTGATTCTGAATCTGATTCTGAAAATAATGGTAAATGACAGATCATTGACACGGACCCCACTCCTATTGTCACGACCGCAGCAGTTCAACTAGAAGAACCAACAGATCCTGAAGAGGGGGAACGTCTTTTTCATTCACAGATTTGGGTGAAGGTGACCCCGCTGCATTTTATTGTTGATAGCGGAAGCCAGAGGAACCTCATCTCAGCAGAGGTCATCAAATAGTTGGGATTTTCAACAACACGACACCAGTAGCCATACAACATCGGATGCGGCTTCGGCAAGGAAGAGATCTCCATGTCAGCCAAAAGTGTCGATTGTCATATGACATCCAACCCTTCAAGGATGAGGTATTATGTGATGTTGCCCCACTGGATGTTTGTGATGTTCTCTTGCACCAACCATATATGTGGAGACGTCATGTTGTTTATGAGTCTCGACCCGGTAGTGTCATTGTTACTTTGGGGGGTCATCTCCACAGAATACCAGAGGTACTTCCAACTATTGTTCCACCAAAAAAGTATCACAAGGTAGTATCTCATACTGCAAAATTCATCTTCTTCACAATCTGTTCAAAAGGGGAACAAAAGGACACTGCAACCACTACAGCCTCGCCCCCTGCACCTTCTATCCAACAGAAGCAGGTCGACAAGGTTGCAGTAAAGCACAAAGATTCCTTATGCACACCTTCCTCTCATCTAGCTCGACTTTTTGAACAGCCTCGGCTTCAACAGGTTCATGATAGACTTCCACAAATTAAGCAGCGCGACGTCTCCAGCAATACAAGCAGCTCACCAAGATGCAGATCTAGCAAATGCTCTTCCCTCTCCCCCGGGAATGCAACGCAATGGATACCATTACGTCCTAAGGAGGGAGGATTGATCCAGGTGGATATTGGTGGCCACCCACCTTTTCTGACTGGCTCAAAACAGTTTTCTGTCAATTTTGGCAATTTACTATTTTTAGCAGGTTTTAACTTTCGAGACCATTTTGAGGGCCTAAATGAAGGTTTTTTGAGATCAAGGTTCTTAAAGATTTATAAAGGCATGATTGAGCCCCAAAAATGAATCTCCTCTATGATACCTTTCCAACGAGCTATCATATGCCTAAAACAGAGATCGTATGCAAAAGTTTCGACCCCGAGAAGTTGATGTACTAACTTACCCAAACAGGGCCCACATGACTTTTGGCGCTTCATCTCCTAGGGCTAGGTTTTTGGATGTCTAGGTTTTTTGGCATTCCTGTTTATTGTAAAAATTCCTTTATAGCCTCATTTTAATCACCTTCTTGTGAATGCGAGTATCTGTCACATCTCTTCTCAGAGATAAGTTGCCACCATTCTAGCGAGTCTTTCACTCTATATTTTTACAGTCTTTGTACATTTCTTTTATTAATAGAAATCATGTATTATTGTATATATATGTTTATCATTGCATCTTTGATACATTTCTATTATATTATCAAATATCTGCGATATCTCTATCCATTTCTTTATTATATCTCCGCTCTGGGTCATGCGAAGACAAAGAAGGACACCGGAAAATGGTGTGATTTACACAAACGCCCCTAGAACAACACTAATGAATGTCTCTCAAAATAGTCATTGGTGGTCGAGATCAAAGACAAGGAGCCAAACCCTGATTCAGAATCTGATTCTGAAAATAATGGTAAAGGATAGATCATTGACGCGGACCCCACTACTATTGTTGTGACCGCAACAATTCAACCAGAAAAAAAAAACAGATCCTGAAGAGGAGGAACGTCTTTTTCATTCACATATGTGGGTGAAGGGGACCTCGCTACATTTTATTGTTGATAGCGGAATCCAGAAGAACCTAATCTCAGCAGTGGTCGTCAAATAGTTGGGATTGTTAATAACACCACACCAGTAGCCATACAACATCGGGTGGGGCTTCGGCAAGGATGAGATATATGTGTCAGCCAATAGTGTCGATTGTCATACGACATCCAACCCTTCAAGGATGAGGTATTATGTGATGTTTCCCTACTGGATGTTTGTGATGTTCTCTTGGGCCAACCATATATGTAAAGATGCCATGTTGTTTATGAGTCTCAACCATGTAGTGTCATTGTTACTTTGGGGGGTCATATCTATAGAATATCATAGGTAGTTCTAACTATTGTTCCACCAAAAAAGTATCGCAAGGTAGTATCTCATACTGCAAAATTCAGCTTCTTCATAATATGTTCAAAAGGGGAACAAAAGGACACTACAACCACTACAGCCTCGCCCCCTACACCTTCTATCCAACAGAAACAGGTAGACAAGGTTGCAGCAAAGTGAAAAGATTCCTTCTGCACACCTTCCTCTCGTGTAGCTCAACTTGTTGAACAGCCTCAGCTTCAACAGTTTCATGACAAACTTCCACAAACTAAGCAGTGCGACGTCTCCAGTAATGCAAGCAACTCACCAAGATGCAGATCCATCAAATACTCTTCCCTCTCCCCCAGGAACTCAGTGCAATGGAGACCATTGCTTCCTAAGGAGGGAGGATTGATCCAGGTGGATATCGGTGGCCACCCACCTTTTCTGACTGGCTCAAAACAGTTTTCTGGCAATTTTGGTAATTTACTATTTTTAGCAAGTTTTAACTTCTGGGACCATTTTGAGGGCCTAAATGAAGATTTTTCAAGATCAAGGTTCACAATGATATTTGGAGACATGATTGAGCCCCGAAAATGAATCTCCTAGACAATACCTTTCCAACGAGATATCATATGCCTAAAACGGAGATCATATGCAAAAGTTAAGACCCCGGGAAGTTGATGTACTAACTTACCCAAACGGGGCCCACATAACTTTTGGAGCTTCATTTCCTAGGGTTAGGTTTTTGGATGTCTAGGGTTTTTGGCATTTTTTCTTATTGTATAAAGGCCTTTAAAGCCTCATTGTAATGACCTTCTTGCAAATGCGAGTAGCCATCACATCTCTTCTCAGAGATAAGTTGCCACCATTCTAGCGAGTATTTCACTCTTTATTTTTACTGTCTCTGTACATTTCTTTTATTAATAGAAATCGTGTATTACTGTAAATCTGTGCTTATAGTTACATCTCTGATACATTACTGCTATATTATCAAATATATATGATATCTCTGTGCATTTATTTATTATATCTCCTCTCTGGGTCACGAGAAGACAAAGAAGGACACTGGAAAATGGTGTGATTTACACAAAATCCCCTGGCACAACACCGATGAATGTCGCTCCAAACAGTCATTGGTGGCTGAGATCAAAGACAAGGAGCTGAACCCTGATTCTGAATCTGATTCTAAAAATAATGGTAAAGGACAGATCATTAACACGGACCCCATTTCTATTGTCGCGATAGCAGCAATTCAACCAGAAGAACCAACAGATCCTGAAAAGGGGGAATGTATTTTTCATTCATAGATGTGGGTGAAAGTGACCCCGCTGCATTTTATTGTTGATAGTGGAAGCTAGAAGAACCTCATCTCAGAAAAGGTCATCAAACAGTTGGGATTTTCAAAAACACCACACTAGCAACCATACAACATCGAGTGGGGCTTCGGCAAGGACGAGATCTCTGTGTCAGCCAATAGTGTCGATTTTCATACGGCATCCAACCCTTCAAGGATGAGGTATTATGTGATGTTGCCCCACTGGATGTCTGTGATGTTCTCTTGGGCCAACCATATATGTGGAGACGCCATGTTGTTTATGAGTCTCGGCCCTGTAGTATCATTGTTACTTTGGGGGGTCATCTCTATAGAATACTAGAGGTAGTTCCAGCTATTGTTCCACCAAAAAAGTGTTGCAAGGTAGTATCTCATACTGCAAAATTCAACTTCTTCACAATCTGTTCAAAAGGGGAACAAAAGGACATTGCAACCACTATAGCCTCGCCCTCTGCACCTTCTATCCAACAGAAGCAGGTCAACAAGGTTGCAGAAAAGTGAAAATATTCCTTCTACACACCTTCCTCTCATGTAGCTCAACTTGTTGAAGAGCCTCAGCTTCAACAGGTTCATGACAGACTTCCACAAACTAGGCAGCGCGACATCTCCAGCAATACAAGAAGCTCACTAAGATACAGATCCAACAAATGATCTTCCCTCTCCCCCGGGAACTCAGCGCAATGGATACCATTGCATCCTAAAGAGGGAGGATTTATCCAGGTGGATATCGGTGGCCACTCACCTTTTTCGACTGCCTCAAAATAGTTTTCTGACAATTTTGGCAATTTACTATTTTTAGCAGGTTTTAATTTTCGGGGGCATTTTGAGGGCCTAAATGAAGGTTTCTAAAGATCCATGTTCTCAATGATAGTTGAAGGCATGATTGACCCCTCAAAATAAATCTCCTCGACGATACCTTTCCAATGAGCTATCATACGCCAAAAACGGATATTGTATGCAAACGTTACGACCCCGGGAAGTTGATGTACTAACTTACCCATTCTTGTCTAGGGTTTTTGGCATTCTTGTTTATTGTAAAAAGGCATTTAGAGCCTCATTGTAATCACCTTCTTGCGAATGCGAGTAGCCGTCACATCTCTTCTCAGAGATAAGATGCCACCATTCTAGTGAGTCTTTCACTCTTTATTTTTACAGTCTCTGTAGATTTATTTTATTAATAGCAATTGTGTATTATTGTATATATGTGTTTATGGTTGCATCTCTGATACATTTCTTCTATATTATCGAATATCTGTGATTTCTCTGTGCATTTCTTTATTATATCTTCACTCTGGGTCACAGGAAGACAAAGATGGACATCGGAAAATGGTGTGATTTCCACAAACGCCCCTTGCACAACACCGATGAATGTCGCTCAAAATAGTCAATGGTGGCCAAGATCAAAGACAAAGAGTCGAACCATGATTCATAATCTGATTCTTAAAATAATGGTAAAGGACATATCATTGACGTGGACCCCACTGCTATTGTCGCGACCGCAGCAATTCAACCAGAAGAACCAACAGATCCTGAAGAGGGGGGATGTCTTTTTCATTCACAGATGTGGGTAAAGGGGACCCCGCTGCATTTTATTGTTGATAGCGGAAGATAGAAGAACCTCATCTCAGCAGAGGTCATCAAACAGTTGGGATTGTCAACAACACCACACCAGCAGCCATACAACATCAGGTGGGGATTTAGCAAGGACAAGATCTCTGTGTCAGCCAATAGTGTTGATTGTCATATGGCATCCAACCCTTCAAGGATGAGGTATTATGTAATGTTTCCCCACTGGATGTCTGTGATGTTCTCTTGGGCCAACCTTATATGTGGATACGCCATGTTGTTTATGAGTCTCGACCCCGTAGTTTCATTGCTACTTTGGGGGGTCATCTCTATAGAATACCAGATGTAGTTCCAACTATTGTTCCACCAAAAGAGTGTCACAAGGTAGTATCTCATACTGCAAAATTCAGCTTCTTCACAATCTGTTCAAAAGGGGAACAAAAGGACATTGCAACCACTACAGCCTCGCCTCCTGCACCTTCTATCCAACAGAAGCAGGTCGACAAGGTTGCAGCAAAGCACAAAGATTCCTTCTGAACACCTTCCTCTCATGTAGCTCGACTTGTTAAACAGTCTCAACTTCAACAGGTTCATGACAGACTTTCACAAACTAAGCAGTGCGACGTCTCCAGCAATACAAGCAGCTCACCAAGATGCAGATCCAGCAAATGCTCTTCCCTCTTTTATGGGAACTCAGCACAATGGATACCATTGCTTCCTAAGGAGATAGGATTGATCTAGGTGGATATCGGTGGCCACCCACCTTTTACGACTGGCTCAAAACAGTTTTCTGACAATTTTGGCAATTTACTATTTTTAGCAGGTTTTAACTTTCGGGGCCATTTTGAGGGCCTAAATGAAGGTTTTTCGAGATAGATGTTCTCAATGATAGATCAAGGCATGATTGAGCCCCAAACATGAGTCTCCTCAACGTTACCTTTCCTATGAGCTATCATACGCCTAAAACGGAGATCGTGTGCAAAAGTTACGACCCCAGGATGTTGATGTACTAACTTACCTAAACGGGGCCCACATGACTTTTGGCACTTCATATCCTAGGGTTAGGTTTTTGGACGTCTACGGTTTTTGGAATTCATGTTTATTGTAAAAAGGCCTTTAGAGCCTCATTGTAATCACCTTCTTGTGAATGCAAGTAGCCGTCACATCTCTTCTCAGAGATAAGCTGCCACCATTCTAGCGAGTCTTTCACTCTATATTTTTACAGTCTCTGTACATTTCTTTTATTAATAGAAATCGTGTATTACTATATATTTGTGTTTGTGGTTGCATCTCTGATACATTTCTACTATATTATCGAATATATGTGATATCTTTGTGCTTTTCTTTATTATATCTCCGCTCCGGGTCACCAGAAGACAAAGAAGGACACCGGAAAATGGAGTGATTTCCATAAAAGCCTCTAGCACAACACCGATGAATGTCACTCAAAATAGTCATTGGTGGTCGAGATCAAAGACAAGGAGTTGAACCCTAATTCAGAATCTGATTCTGAAAATAATGGTAAAGGACAGATCATTGATGCGGACCCCACTTCTATTGTTGCGACCGCAGAAATTCAACCAGAAGAACCAACAAATCTTGAAGAGGGGGAACGTCTTTTTCATTCACAGATGTGGGTGAAGGGGACCACGCTGCATTTTATTGTTGATAGCGGAAGCCAGAAGAACCTCATCTTAGCAGAGGTCGTCAAACAGCTGGGATTGTCAACAACACCACAGCAGCATCCATACAACATCGGGTGGGGCTTCGGTAAGGACGAGATCTCCATGTCAGCCAACAGTGTTGATTTTCATACGGCATCCAACCCTTCAAGGATGAGGTATTATGTGATGTTTCCCCACTAGATGTCTGTGATGTTCTCTTGGGACAACCATATATGTGGAGACGCCATATTTTTTATGAGTCTCAACCCCGTAGTGTCATTGTTACTTTGGAGGGTCATCTCTACGGAATACCAGAGGTAGTTCCAACTATTGTTCCACCAAAAAAGTGTCGCAAGGTAGTATCTCATACTGCAAAATTTAGCTTCTTCACAATCTGTTCAATAGGGGAACAAAAGGACACTGCAACCACTACAACCTCGCCCCCTGCACCTTCTATCCAACAAAAGCAAGTCGACAAGGTTGTAGTAGAGAGCAAAGATTCCTTCGGAACACCTTCCTCTCATGTATCTTGACTTGTTGAATAGCCTCATCTTCAACAGGTTCATGACAGACTTCCACAAACTAAGCAGCGTGACGTCTCCAACAATACAAGCAACTCACCAAGATGCAGATCCAACAAATGCTCTTCCCTCTCCCCTGGGAACTCAGTGCAATGAAGACCATTGCTTCCTAAGGAGGTAGTAGTTATCTAGGTGGATATCAGTGGCCACCCACCTTTTTCGACTGACTCAAAACAATTTTCTAACAATTTTAGAAATTTACTATTTTTAGCAGGTTTTAACTTCTGGGGCCATTTTGAGGGCCTAAATGAATGTTTTTCAAGATCGAGGTTCTCAATGATTGTTAAAGGAATGATTGAGCCCCCAAAATGAATATCATGGATGATGCCTTTCCAACGAGCTATCATACGCCTAAAACAGAGATCGTATGCAAAAGTTACAAGCCCGGAAAGTTGATATACTAACTTACCCAAACGGGGCCCACATGACTTTTGGTTCTTCATCTCCTAGGGTTAGATTTTTGGATGTCTATGGTTTTTGGCATTCCCGTTTATTGTAAAAAGGCCTTTAGAGCCTCATTGTAATCACCTTCTTGCGAATGTGAGTAGCCATTACATCTCTTCTCAGAGATAAGCTGCCACCATTCTAGCGAGCCTTTCACTCTGTATTTTTACAGTCTCTGTACATTTATTTTATCAATAGAAAGTGTGTATTACTGTATATCTGTGTTTATGGTTGCATATATGATACATTTCTTCTATATTATCTAATATCTATGATATATCTGTGCATTTCTTTATTATATCTCCGCTCTAGGTCACAGGAAGACAAAGAAGGACACCGGAAAATGGTGTGATTTCCACAAGAGCCCCTGGCACAATACCAATGAATGTTGCTAAAAATAGTCATCGGTGGCCGAGATCAAAGACAAGGAGCCGAACCCTGATTCAGAATCTGATTCTGAAAATAATGGTAAAGGATAGATCATTGACAGAGACCCCACTACTATTGTCGTGACCGCAAAAATTCAACTAGAAGAACCAATAGATCCTGAAGAGGGGGAACGTCTTTTTCATTCACAGATGTGGGTGAAGGGGACCCCACTGCATTTTATTTTTGTTAGTGGAAGCCAGAAGAACCTCATCTCAACAAAGGTCGTCAAACAGTTGGGATTGTCAACAACACCACACCAACAGCCATACAACATCGGGTGGGGCTTCGGCAAGGACAAGATCTCCGTGTAAGCCAACAATGTCGATTGTCATATGACATACAACCCTTCAAGGATGAGGTATTATGTGATGTTTCCCCACTGGATGTCTGTGATGTTCTCTTGGGCCAACCATATATGTGGAGATGCCATGTTGTTTATGAGTTTTGACCCAGTAGTGTCATTGTTACTTGGGGGGGTCATCTCTACAGAATACCAGAGGTAGTTCCAACTATTGTTGAACCAAAAAAGTGTCGCAAGGTAGTATCTCATACTGAAAAATTCATCTTCTTCACAATCTGTTCAAAAGGGGAACGAAAGGACACTACAACCACTAAAGCCTCGCCCCTTGCACCTTTTATCCAACAGAAGCAGGTCGACAAGGTTGCAGCAAAGTGAAAAGATTCCTTCTGCACACCTTACTCTCATGTAGCTCGACTTGTTGAATAGCCTCAGCATCAACAGGTTTATGACAGACTTCCACAAACTAAGCAGTGCGATGTCTCTAGCAATACAAGCAGCTCACCAAGATGAAGATCTAGCAAATGCTATTCCCTCTCTCCCGAGAACTCAGCGTAATGGAGACCATTGCATCCTAAGGAGGGAGGATTGATCCAGGTGGATATCGGTGGCCACTCACCTTTTTCGACTGGCTCAAAACAGTTTTCTGGCAATTTTGGAAAATTTACTATTTTTAGCAGGCTTTAACTTCTGGGGCCATTTTGAGGGCCTAAATGAAGGTTTTTTGAGATAGAGGTTCTCAATGATTTTTGAAGGAATTATTGAGCCCACAAAATGAATCTCCTTGACGATACCTTTCCAACTAGCTATCATACGCCTAAAACGGAGATCATATGCAAAAGTTACGAACTCGGGAAGTTGATGTACTAACTTACCCAAACAGGGCCCACGTGACTTTTGGCGCTTCATCTCCTAGGGTTAAGTTTTTGGATTTCTATGGTTTTGAGCATTCTTGTTTATTGTAAAAGGGCCTTTAGAGCCTCATTGTAATCACCTTCTTGTGAATGCAAGTAGCTGTCACATCTCTTCTCAGAGATAAGATGCCACCATTCTAGCGAGTCTTTCACTCTGTATTTTTACAATCTCTATACATTTCTTTTATTAATAGAAATCGTGTATTACTGTATATCTATGTTTATGGTTGCATATCTAATACATTTATGCTATATTATTGAATATATGCGGTATCTCTATGCATTTCTTTATTATATCTCCGCTCTGGGTCACGGGAAGACAAAGAAGGACACTAGAAAATGGTGTGATTTCCACAAAAGCCTCTGGCACAACACCGATGAATGTCACTCAAAATAGTCATTGGTGGCCGAGATCAAACACAAGAAGACGAACCCTGATTCAGAATCTGATTCTGAAAATAATGGTAAAGGATAGATCATTGGCATGGACCCCACTGCTATTGTCACGACCGCAGCAATTCAACCAGAAGAACCAACAGATCCTGAAGAGGGGGAACATCTTTTTCATTCACAGGTATGGGTGAAGGGCACCCCGCTGCATTTTATTGTTGATAGCAGAAGCCATAAGAACCTCATATCAGCAGAGGTCATCAATAAGTTGGGATTGTCAACAACAACACACCAGCAGCCATACAACATCAGGTGGGGCTTCAGAAAGGACGAGATCTCCGTGTCAGCCAACAGTTTTGATTGCCATACAGCATCCAACCCTTCAAGGATGAGGTATTATGTGATTTTGCCCCACTGGATGTCTGTGATGTTCTCTTGGGCCAACCATATATGTGGAGACGCCATGTTGTTTATGAGTCATGACCTCGTAGTTTCATTTTTACTTTGGGGGTTCATCTCTACATAATACCAGAGGTAGTTCCAACTATTGTTCCACCAAAAACGTGTCACAAGGTAGTATCTCATAGTGCAAAATTCAGTTTTTTCACAATCTGTTCAAAAGGACACTGTAACCACTATAGCCTCGCCCCCTGCACCTTCTATCCAATAGAAGCAGGTCGACAAGGTTGCAGGAAAGTGAAAAGATTCCTTCTGCACACCTTCCTCTCATGTAGCTCGACTTTTTGAACAGCCTCATCTTCAACAGGTTCATGACATACTTCCACAAACTAAACAGTGCAACGTCTCCAACAATACAAGCAGTTCACCAAGATGTAGATCCAGCAAATGTTCTTCCCTCTCCCCTGGGAACTCATTGCAATGGAGGCCATTACTTCCTAAGGAGGGAGGATTGATCCAGGTGGATATCGGTGGCCACCCACCTTTTTCGACTGCCTCAAAATAGTTTTTTGGCAATTTTGGCAATTTACTATTTTTAGCAGGTTTTAACTTCTGGTGCCATTTTGAGGGCCTAAATTAAGGTTTTTCGAGATCGATGTTCTCAATGATAATTGAAGGCATTATTGGGCCCCCAAAATGAATCTCCTCGATAATACCTTTCCAACGAGATATCATATGCCTAAAACGGAGATCGTATGCAAAAGTTACGACCCCGGGAAGTTGATTTACTAACTTACCCAAACAGGGCCCACATGACTTTTGGCGCTTCATCTCCTAGGGTTAGGTTTTTGGATGTCTAGGGTTTTTGGCATTCTTGTTTATTGTAAAAATTCCTTTAGAGCCTCATTATAATCACCTTCTTGTGAATACGAGTAGTCGTCACATCTCTTCTCAGAGATAAGCTGGTACCATTCTAGCGAGTCTTTCACTCTGTATTTTTACAGTCTCTGTACATTTATTTTATTAATAGAAATCATGTATTACTATATATCTATCTTTATGGTTGCATCTTTGATACATTTCTGTTATATTATCGAATATCTGCGATATCTTTGTGCCTTTCTTTATTATATATCTGCTCTGGGTCACGGGAAGACAAAGAAGGACACCGGAAAATGGTGTGATTTACACAAAAGCCCCTGGCACAACACTAATGAATGTCGCTCAAAATAGTCATTGGTGGTTGAGATCAAAGATAGGGAGCCGAACCGTGATTCAGAATCTAATTCTGAAAATAATGGTAAAGGACAGATCATTGACATGGACCCCACTACTATTGTCACGACCACAGCAATTCAACCAGAAGCACCAACAGATCATAAAAAGGGGGAACATATTTTTCATTCACATATGTGGGTGAAGGGGACCTCGCTGCATTTTATTGTTGATAGTGGAAGCCAGAAGAACCTCATCTCAGTAGAGGTCATCGAACAGTTGGGATTGTCAACAACACCACACCAGCAGCCATACAACATCGGGTGGGGCTTCGGCAAGGACGAGATCTCTGTGTCAAACAACAATGTCGATTGTCATACAGCATCCAACCCTTCAAGGATGAGGTATTATGTGATGTCATCCCACTGGATGTCTGTGATGTTCTCTTGGGCCAACCATATATGTGGAGATGCCATGTTGTTTATGAGTCTCGACCCCGTAGTGTCATTGTTACTTTGGGGGGTCATCTCTACAGAATACCAGAGGTAGTTCCAACTATTGTTCCACCAAAAAAGTGTCGCAAGGTAGTATCTCATACTAAAAAATTCAGCTTCTTCACAATCTGTTCAAAAKGGGAACAAAAGGACACTGCAACCACTACAGTCTCGCGCCCTGTACCTTCTATCCAATAGAAGCAGTTCGACAAGGTTGCAGCAAAGCGCAAAGATTCCTTTTGCACACCTTCCTCTCATGTAGCTTGACTTGTTGAACAGCCTCAACTTCAACAGGTTCATGACAAACTTCCACAAAATAATCAACACGACGTCTCCAGCAATACAAGCAGCTCACCAAGATGCAGATCGAGCAAATGCTCTTCCCTCTCCCCCGGGAACTCAACGCAATGGATACCACTGCTTCCTAAGGATGGATGATTGATCTAGGTGGATATCAGTGGCCACCCACCTTTTCCAACTGGCTCAAAACAGATTTCTGGCAATTTTGGCAATTTACTATTTTTAGCAGGTTTTAACTTCCGGGGCCATTTTGAGGGCCTAAATGAAGGTTTTTCTAGATTTCTATTCTCAATGATATATGAAGGCATTATTGAGACCCCAAAATTAATCTCCTCGATGATACCTTTCCAACGAGCTATCATACGCCTAAAACAGAGATCGTATGCAAAAGTTACGACCCCGGGAAGTTGATGTACTAACTTACCCAAACGGGGCCCACATGACTTTTGGCGCTTCATCTCCTAGGGTTAGGTTTTTTTATGTCTAGGATTTTTGGCATTCTTGTTTATTGTAAAAAGGCCTTTAGAGCCTCATTTTAATCACCTTCTTGCAAATGCGAGTAGCCGTCACATCTCTTCTCAGAGATAACCTGCCACCATTCTAGCAAGTCTTTCACTCTGTATTTTTATAGTCTCAGTACATTTCTTTTATTAATAGAAATCATGTATTACTATATATCTGTGTTTATGGTTGCATCTCTGGTACATTTTTGTTATATTATCGAATATATGGGATATCTCTGTGCATTTATTTATTATATCTTTTCTCTAGGTCACAGGAAGACAAAGAAGGACACCGGAAAATGGTGTGATTTCCACAAGAGCCCAGGCACAACACCGATGAATGTCACTCAAAACATTCATTGGTGGTTGAGATCAAGGAAAAGGATCCAAACCCTAATTCTGAATCTGATTCTGAAAATAATGGTAAAGGATAGATCATTGACACGGACCCCATTGCTATTGTCGCGACCACAACAATTCAACCAGAAGAACCAAGAGATCCTGAAGAGGGGGAATGTCTTTTTCATTCACAGATGTGGGTGAAGGGGACCCCGCTACATTTTTTTGTTGATAGCGGAATCCATAAGAACCTCATCTCAGCAGAGGTCATCAAGCAGTTGGGATTGTCAACAACACCACACCAGCAGCCATACAACATCAGGTGGAGCTTTGGCAAGGACGAGATCTTTGTGTCAGCCAACAGTGTCAATTGTCATACGGCATCCAACCATTCAAGGAGTAGGTATTATGTGATGTTTCCCCACTGGATGTATGTGATGTTCTCTTGGGCCAACTATATATGTGCAGACACCATGTTGTTTATGATTCTCGACCTCGTAGTGTCATTGTTACTTTGTGGGGTCATCTCTACAAAATACGAGAGGTAGTTCCAACTATTGTTCCACCAAAAAGGTGTCGCAAGGTAGTATCTCATACTGCAAAATTCAGCTTCTTCACAACCTGTTCAAAAGGGGAACAAAAGGACACTGCAACCACTACAGCCTCGCCCTCTGCACCTTCTATCCAACAGAAGTAGGTCAACAAGGTTGCAGCAAAGCGCAAATATTCCTTCTACACACATTCCTCTCATGCAGCTCAACTTGTTGAAAAGCCTTAGCTTCAACAGGCTCATGACAGACTTCCACAAACTAAGCAGTGCGACGTCTCCAGCAATACAAGCAACTCACCAATATGAAGATCCAACAAATGCCCTTCCCTCTCCCCCAGGAACTCAAGGCAATGGAGACCATTGCTTCCTAAGGAGGGAGGATTGATCCAGGTGGATATCGGTGGCCACCAACCTTTTCCAACTGGCTCAAAACAATTTTCTGGCAATTTTGGCAATTTACTATTTTTAGCAGGTTTTAACTTCCAGAGCCATTTTGAGGGCCTAAGTGAAGGTTTTTCGAGATAGAGTTTCTCAATGATAGTTGAAGGCATTATTGAGCCCCAAAAATGAATCTCCTTGACGATACCTTTCCAACGAGTTATCATACGCCTAAAATGGAGATCGTATGCAAACGTTACGACCCCAGGAAGTTGATGTACTAACTTACCCAAATGGGGCCCACATGAATTTTGGTGCTTCATCTCCTAGGATTAGGTTTTTTGATGTCTAGGGGTTTTTTCATTCCTGTTTATTGTAAAAATTCTTTTAGAGCCTCATTGTAATCACCTTCTTGCGAATGCGAGTAGCCGTCACATCTCTTCTCAGAGATAAGCTGCCACCATTCTAGCGAGTCTTTCACTCTTTTTTTTATAGTCTCTGTACATTTATTTTATTAATAGAAATCGTGTATTACTATATATCGGTGTTTATGGTTGCATCTCTGATACATTTCTGCTATATTATCGAATATCTTTGATATCTCTTTGCATTTCTTTATTATATATCCGCTCTCATTTCGTGTCGAAAATAATCTGGATCACAAATAGTGAAAGGAGCCAGCACCGTGTTGTATGCGTCGATTCAGAATAGAGAAGGACGTCGAAAGGTGGGCGCGCGCACAGGTTTTTCTCAAGGCCTGTGCTAGGGAGAAAGGTAACAACATAAGGACCTCTGGATTTGTTCGAGAGGTTCCAGCGGGGAACCAAGGAGCTGCTTCAGCTCATCAAAGGAAGAGCAATCCAGTGACCAGGAGGTCGGGAGACCCTGCTGAGGTAGGGGAGCTACATCAATGAGTAATCCTTTGGTGACCTTCCACACATTATCTGTAAATATAGATATACATCCTTCACTTTCCAACTGTCATATTGAAATTAGAATTTTCCTTAGATCTGGAACATGTCTTACCTCTTTCAACAACCATTGGCTTCCATTCTTTTGCTTTATTTGTATATTTCATATTTCAACAATTCTGCATGTTGCATCATCACCCAAATGAATATGTCCAAAATCACCTTGAACATAATCTATAAAATGTTTCCTATGGGGTGTGGCATGAAATGAAGCCCTTGAATCTACTACCCAAGACTCATAAATATTATCTATAGAAAGAATCAAGGCATCTTGTAACACATCACCTGTTACATTTGCTTCTTGATTTCCATCTCTTTGTTTCTTTGGAGCTATGTAGTCTTTCTTCATATGTCCTTTCTTCCCACAATTTTAGCACTCTATCTTCCCCAGTCTGGATTTGGATCTACCCTTCCTATAATTCCCACAGTTCCCTAAGCCCTTTTCTCTATCCTTTTGTCTTCCCATGTTCTCCATGTTTAACACATTACCTAATGTCTCACTTGTGTTTTTCTATCGCATTTCCTCGCTAAGGATAAGACCAACAACATCATCAAATTTTAGAGTGTTTGAAATAGAGACAAAGTTACTTATAGCCATGACCAAACTATTAAATCTTTCTAGAAATGAGCACAATATTAGAAGAGCCTCGACCTCATCATCAAAGTCTACTTTTACAGAACTTGGCTGATTAGTAACCGTATTAAATTCATTTAAATGATCTACAATAGACCTAGCTTCTGACATATTCATATAAAATAAAATCTTCATTAGAAATATTGTATTGGATGCCGAGGGTTTTTCATATAGTTTAGCCAATGCGTCTAGCATCTCCTTCGTTGTCTTTTCTTTTGAAATATTGAAAGCCACTAACGCTGCCAGGCTCAGTCGTATCATTCCTAGTGCCTTTTTGTCAAGAACCTCCCATTCTTCATCTTTCATGGTTGTCGGCTTCTTTTTCATTCCACCCAATGGTAGGAATATATCTTTCTGATATAAATAATCTTCCATCTACATCTTCCATAACTAGTAGTTTTGGTCATTAAATTTCTCGACCCTAAACTTTTCATCTTCTACCATTACTCCCACTCGAACTATGAACCCTCTTTTCCTGCAAGTTACCTTTCGCTCTAATACCATTTGTTAGAAAAACAGGATCACAGAGCAATAAAATAAAACAAATGTGGAAATAAAAATAGAAGATACACAATACAGTAGAGACATAGATATATGTGGCTCACCAAGTGTGGGCTACATCCACCAGATAAATTGTTAGTTGCTTCCTTTTTATTATCCACCAAAATGGATGGATACAACCTACATCTCAACCATTGTAACTTCCTCCTCTTTCTCTCATAGTCTCCTCTCTCAAAATACAACATTCACAAAAATACACAGCCGCAATACAATTCCCTCATAAGAGAGGGTTACCTTCTAGGGAAAAAAACCCTAAAAATAACTTCTACCATAAGATCTACGACCTTATAATGAACAGTCTAGACTGACTATGAAATTAAATATTTTACAAGGAAATTTTTTCCAATATTTTTCTTCGAGGGCGCTGCCCCTGAATCCCCTACCGAGCGGGGGCGATAGTTGTGGGGGAAAAATCCCCCCACACCCCCCCCGTTATGGAATGGGGTCCAAGCACAGCTGAAACAAACCTCTGAATTAGGAAGATAATCAGGCTCCACAACCAACACCTTGTTGGGCATGGAGGTCTCTAGGCCTTCGATTAAAAACCTTGGTCATCTAATATATCAGTCAATAGATCTCGATCGTTCATCAGGAGATGGAGAGTAGAGGTCCAAAGTGAGGAAAAGATATTGAGCCGAATTTTTTAGAGGATCTCAAGGTCAAACGATAGTCATTGATCGGTGAAGAGGTGAAATGAAATCTCAATTGTGGATCTTCTATAGGTCCCACCTTTTCAACCTAGAATAGGTTAAAGAAGCAGGTGTTAATCGCCGCACTAGTTAAAGACATCGATGTGATCAAAGTTATTATATTTCAAGTTCCAAGAGCCTTCAGATACAAGATCAGACCCATAGAATGTTCCTCATCGGAACTTGAGAGTTGGGGTGACACACAACTCCAAAGGAGAAGAACCTCGATGATGATGAAGATAGGCTCACGTGATTGGAGTCATTGATATAGAGGACCCGATGGGCCAGGTGGCATATGCCACGCTATATTTTACTTCAGTACCATGTCGGATGGTATGAGTGGCAGGGAGCCATGTGGATACCATGTGGTAATGAGGTGGATTGATAAAGGAAGGGCCTGAAAACCTTCATAAGGCTTAACATTTGATCTAGAACTCAGTTATGAGCATGGTTACAATCGTTGGAAATATCTCAGTGAGAAAGACTCGTCTATGAGGATTATTTAAAGGGATTAAGTGCTTAGTGAAATAATAATTTTGACACCCCATCATCCTACATAATATTTAGGGGGTCAGGTGTGTTACAACCTCTTATTCCCATACTTATATTTTTTTATTGATTTTCCCTCACCACCGCAGGTCCGCGGGTTCGGATGCATTACCCCCCTTATCCCTCAATTCCCCCTACACCTGTGATACCCCATCAAACTGCCATTAATCCTGCCACCCACCCTCCATTACTCCTATTTTCCTCCCACTCCCATACTTAACTTATTTCCTAATTCCTCTCCCTTTTATTGTTAATCAATCATTCGATGACATGTGACAGCTAATAAGACCATGACCCATGGCAGCTCAATGAGGTCATGACATGTGGAGACAAATAACATGATGACATGTGGAAACTTGTGGTATCCAATGACATTGTGACATGTGGTGATGACATGGGATAAAACTCACTATTGATTGGGCATTGACTGGGAATTTAGTGGATGTTGACTAGGCCATCAAAATATTTATTAATTCATGAATTTTCTAAGGTTTGAGCCTCCATAGTCTCCATAGTTTCCTTATGTTCCACATGAAGTGTATGTTAAATTTTAATGTATAAATACTTAAATTTCAAATACCACAATGAATGTGGGATGGGAATTTTAAAATAAAAGGTGAATTTAAATGGAGGGCTAGGAATGACCCATGAAATTGATGGACGATGGCTGAGTCTCTGACTTCTCGAGCTCATATATTGATTTCCCGACCTCCATTTTCAGAAAATTATACCTCATTGGAAAGGTAATTCAAAGAGGAAGATGATGGGATAGGTTTAAATATAATAAATTAGACATAATTCTCTCATAAATTAAAATAACATTCAGCTATGTTTTCATGGTTTGCTGATAAATCTGCTTGGAACCTCAACTTCACGAGCTTATATATTGAGATCTAGAACTCCAAATTGTGTTTAGGAGGACTCATTTTAAATATAGGATGATAAATATTGCATCAATAATGGTTTACATGTATGAAATCTCAAATATAATTCTTGGAAAATTAAAAACGCAGTCCACTTTTAAAAAAGGCATCCAGTTAAAATTTTTGAAAAAAAACATTTATTTAATTACTTTTATTAAAGATGAAATGGGCCCCACTTCAAGGCACAAATTACAATGACACAAAGTAATTAATAAGACTTCAATTAGGCCTTAATTAAAGTGGTTATTCCAACAAGAAAATCATATGGAAGTTCCTAGAAAGAACAAAAACCTTAACTACTTCAAGAAGATTTGGAAGCATATTTTAAAAGAGACAGAGCACCATCAAAGAAAGGTTAGAGGGTAGTCATAAGAAGAGGAAATAAAATAGCCAACCATAAATATGCAACCATGTCTTTGATCAGCAAACAGATATCTCCATTCTTTCCCTTCTTTTTCTTCTATACCATTTTCTCAAGGCTTTATGCTTGTATTTATGAACTAACCATACGTTTGAGGTTTCAATGTTTTTGTTGTATTATTCCAAGAATATTTCTCTAAAAAACATCATGTAGTATTTTACTTCTATATGTGTGGCTAATAAATGTAATCAAAGATTGTCTATTTGATTCATGGAGATTTGGTCCTTGTGTTTGACAAGCTTTATTTCTTATTATTTAGTCTATTGGTTTGATGAGATGTTTTGTATTGTTGAATATTTTTATGAAAATCCATAGAGAACTACTTCGGGGTATCACTTTAATGATTTCTTAGATCTTGGGATCTCTAAGCATGATATTTTTGAAGTATGCCTATCAAATTATTTTTCAGTTTTGAATGCAAAACTCATTTAAAGCTCTTTGAAATGATCAAATCCACTTCATTCTTTTTCTTGTCAATATATGGATGCATCCTCTACTTGCATGTGATTTAGAGGGTTGTATAAATGATGTTGAGTGTATATTTATTCTGATATTGAAGCTTTTATTCAATATTTTATTATAAAGAATCTATTTGTTTCACATAAAGATCAGATCTAGTTATCAAGAACCATTTCATAAAAACTAAGCAATAAAGACTTGGGGTTTTCTATCTAGCATTCTCCCCAATCCAAGAGCATCAAGATATATCTTTCAGATTGTGATAGAAGAGTACCACCTCTAAAAAAAATCAAGGGGATATTTATCTTTTTGAGGTTGTTGTTTGGATCTTAACCAATCTGAACATCAACATTTTTAGCGTCTTCGCTGGGGAAATTTTTGTTTTCAAGAAATCTGATACTTTATAGGATCATATATTATTGGAAAACTAGAATTTTTCTGGTTGAAGTTTTGAAATAAGATCAAGATATTGATTCAATATGAACTGGTTTCTTGAAAACCTTTTCAGAGAGCAATAAATGGCCTTGAAGATATATTCTTGAAGTTTTAGTCACAAATTAGTTGTGACAACTTCCATAGAATCAAAAAACCATCCAAGATTTGGAAGGATGATCTCCCTGGTGACTCCATCATAGAAACTCAAGAAAGATGCTTGGGTGACTTCACTGAAAATATTCCATAGTTTCAAGAACATCAATATGAAGACCACTACAAGGAATTTCTTTCATGCTATGAAGATATTTTCCTTCTCGGCCAGGCCTAGCAAGAGTTATCCAAGATACAATAAATGGAGAGGGTATCCAAAGAAAGAAACGGTTGCATATAATTCCACTCGATTTCCAAGGAGAATTTCATCATGTTAGCACTAGAAGTCACCTCTGGATTCCAGTAGAGGTAAGCCCAATATCCATCAGTTTTTACGTCACAATGAATAAATTTAAGGGTGGCCTAATGGACGCAGTCTCAGGATTATAGCACTTTAACTTAGAAATCTAGACTAGACAGTGAATGAGAAAGTGAGGTCTTGAATTAACTTTAGTCAGTAATTTGTAGTAAAGGGTGAGTATGGGGGAGAACTGGTGAGGAAATGTAGAGGTATGCTATGGACATCGGTTCTTCCAGTAGCCTAAGGAGGGAAAATCTTCGAATACAAGATCTTCTTGAACCCAAAAGTTTAGGAAACTGAAAACATCATAACAATATTGAAATCAAACATACATTACAATAGAGTCACAACAACTCGACTGGATCACCCATGCCCGAGTCTTCGATATCAGAAGAAAAAGAGATCATAAGAAAGTTGATTGTCATTAAACAAGAAGTATCAAATGGTAACACCTAACCAGGGAACCAGAGGCTTCATTAAAAATTTACAATACGGGAGCTTAGCTCAACCATCAACCTTAACAAAATATCAAAACTGAGTATTTATACTCAGAACAGTTGCCACCACCAAGAAAGTGGCTTGGCCACTACAATCAAAGATTTGTGTATGCATCTTCTTCTATCAAACTACACTTGCATTCTTCTATCAGACGCGATCTCATATTAGTATGGGCTTTGCAGGAGAATCCGTTGATAGGGAAAATTATGGCTAACAGCTTGCCTACACGGTCATCTTTCCATGCTTTCCATTTATGGGGTGAGACTACGTTTCAACCACCTTCCCCATTTCCATTAACTACCTACATCGGGATTGATATGGAGACTGACACCCATGAATGCTCCAGGAGACATTCACGACTCCTCCAAGTTAAGCCCAGTGCTTAAAAACCATGTAGATCTTCTGATGAGACCAAGACGATCATTTTCATCTCTTGGCGCAGCTCCTATCCATTGCTCCATGTGACCTTGGTCCATGACCTTACGCATATCCCATATGAAATTTCAGGATCTCACATTTTAGGAGTCTTCACTCCCCTTGATTTCAAATATTCCGATGCTCGATCCTGCGAAATGACCCATCTATATTGACGGTCAGATTTACTTTGGATTTGATGGCCATGATCATTTCCTTAAACAATATCAGTCGCTCGTTGCTTGACATGCGCTTTCCCTCTCTTTATGGCCCTACTTCCATATGACCACAGGCTATGATCGTGGTCCCAACTCCCAGGCGTGTCGCGATTTCATATTTTGGGAACTCACGTTGTGCTCCATATTCAAATCTCCAAGTCGTGAAAGTGTGATCGCTTGGATCGAGTGACATGCGTCTCTTTGCATCGGACGGCCCAGATCATTTCGGCATTTCGGGGCCTCAGACCATCGACACTTCTCATCCGAGCCTTCTCGGAAATATTTTCTTCGTGGATCCTATGTCATGTGTCCTTCTGAAATAGATGGCCTAGATCATTTCGCGACTTCGCGTTTTGCGAGTCCTCATGAATCTGCCCTTTGACTTCTCCATTCTGCGAGTCAGAGAAATGCTAACCTTGAGCCACGTGTCCTTCCTAGGATCGATGGCTAGGATGGACCATGATTTTAGAACTCTGTCTGATGCTAAACTTTGTGTAACTCTATAATCCTGATTGCCTAATGGTCGTTGATCCGATCTGCCTGGTGGATCTCCGCCGTTGAAAGTTGATTGTGCTTGCTCACTTGATTGGAGTCCATAATGGACCATTCTAAGTGTTGTTCCTGTGCTTATGTCTGCGGCCTGTGTAAATAAATACTTGGGTGGCTGGTCGAAGGCTTAGGAAAGAAAAGGATCAATTACAGAGGTAAGGAAGAAAGCGGTTGACCTCAGAGAAAACAGAAAATCTAGGGTTGATATTTCTCAGGTGGCTAATCAGTAAAAAACAGGTCTATCAGACGGGTGAAGACAAAAAGGTAGAAAACTACAAGCCGGGAGGAAAAACCTACTATCGGGTCTACAAAAGGAGGAGAGACAGGCGAAAATACAGACTTAGGTAGAAACCACAAACCCCCAAGGCTTTGACAAGTTTATGTGATAACACATCCCTTTCTAGATATTTCCATGGACAAGTTTCCCATATTCTTCAAGAATACTTCATAATATGTAGAGAAGCATTTGATTAAGTTTGATAGTGCTTCTAAAATTTATAATGTGGCTCAAAATGATGTTGTATGCCAGTTATTTATCTTGACTCTAATGGAAAATTCTATTGAATGGTTTTATTCATTGTTTCCCGGAACCATCACTAGTTGGGATGTATTAGAAAATTTATTCGTCGAGAAATATTTTCCAAAAAAAGATCAATATTCCATGTTCTTGAAGTTGGTTGAAATCCTTATAACGAGGAAGAGACAGTCAAATATTTCTCTTTCATATTTTTGAAAGTTCTTCATGAAATTCATCAAGAAATTTTTCCAAATGATGTCATCATTTTCAGTTGTTATGAAAATGCCTTGCCCGTGAATCTGATAATTATATTGAAGAAAGAGGGAAAGTGTAGCTAGAAATATTTAATGCAATGAGATCAATTCATGGAAAGAAATGCTCTTGAAATCGGTGCTAATATATTAAACTTCCCAATATTTTTTCAAGACAATAGAGGAATGGATTTAGAAGAATATTTTGATGAAAAACATGAAAATAAAATCAGATCTAGTTCTTGAAATTGAAAATGAGAACTATATTTTAATTCAATAAAATATCATCCTCTACATTATCCATTGGAGGAAAACTTTAACCTCTCACGTGTTCAATTTGAGAGTAATAATCATCATGAAAACGTTGCAACAAATTCTCAAATGGCAAAGCCAGCTTATACTAGCCACAAGAAGAATGTTTACATTTGATGAACATAAGTTATGATAAAATTCATCACTTTGCATCAAAATTTGATGATATTGATTTCTCATCTGAAGCAGATTTTAATGAAGAAGATATCTTCCAAGCATTAAAAGAAGGGAAATTGCAACAAGAGGATCCATGGGTGATATGTTTTATTTGTAAATATAATGAAGTTGTTGAAGAACAACAAAAGATAGTCTTACAGTTCCCCACAAATGTTCAACAACAATTCATCTTTCCAACCTCACCATGGAAAAACAATCATTGTATAGAAGAATAATGCTTTCAAGACATTTCCATTGAATCAAGAATCTTGGATGTGGTAAGTGATAAGGAGAAGGATGAAAGTATCCTCAAATTGGAAAATTCCTCATCCAATCAAATATAGTATCATTTTTTAGCAACCAAAAATTTATTTCATTGGATTGTGGTTCCAAATAATTGTTGGGAAAGCAGTGCAATCATATTTTGGGCACTTCCAACTCAGTCTTACCTCAAGACATTTTGGGCATGATCTTGACGCCTTGATAGTATCCCTAATATGTTCCCTAATTTTGGATTTCATTCCATAGATCACTTGGATTCTTGAATGGCCACATTGGAAATTTACCTACACCTAAAAGTGCCCCTTTCCTCCAAGTAAGATAGGGTAGGTAAACCTTCTTTCTACATAGTTTGTTTCTCAGTTAAAGTTTTGTGCAATAAAGTGATTGCTAAGTGGAGGTGATATTTTAATATAACTCCATGGATGAGGAATTACAATAATTTATTTTCAATATGAATCCATAGCCCAATGGAGAATACATTTGGTCATCAAATTCTGGTGTTCTTAGCAACCCACAAGGGGTCATTGTCTCGCATTTGGAGCGAGTTGTAGATGAAAATTTTGATCAGCTAGGTTTCCCACTCTTGGAATAATTAAAAATAAAATGATATCAAAATAAGGATATTTCAAACAATCATAAGCTCACGGGGTATCCCCCAGTATCATATTCATCATGCATTTTACCCAATCACCCAAAGAGCGCTTCTTACATGTGCAACACAACTAATTTTTCATGGATTTAAGAATTCTTGGAACCGTGATCATTTTATTGGAGCCAAATTTATGTTCTTGGGACTTCTCTTATTCTCCCTCATTCCATAATTAAACTTTTTCTCTTTATTCACTCTCAACTTTTTCTCTTTATTTACTCTGTTATCTCTCTTTACTTCCTCTCCTCTCTTATAAGACTTAGTCTATTTTCTTATTTTCCTCTCCTAGTATTACTCTTATCCTCTCCATACTTCAAAATTATTCACACCTCTCTTCTCTTCTATACATAGAATGTTTTTTTAATTTTTACTCTCCCCTCTCCTCCTAGCTCTTATTCTTCATACTTAGAATTTTCTTGAAATTTCCCACTTTCTCATCTCCTTACTTATTCTCCTATTTCCTTAGTTATTCCACTCATGTCACTATGCGGGTTTTCACTCCTTATCTCTCCATACCCCTTCACCCTCTCGCATTGCTTCATGACCCTCCTTATCCCTCCATCTCCTCTCCCCTGCTCCATTCTCCCATACCCTATTAGTCCCATATTATAAAAAAAATTGTTGGTTTTCCCTCACCACTCTCATGACACTATATGACCCTCCTTATACCTTCATCTCCTCCCATACTCCCTTTTCCCATGCCCTCTTAGTCCCATACTTAAGAAAAAAATATTGATTTTCCATCACCATCGTGGGTTCGTGGGTTTGGATGCATCACCCCCCTTATCCCTACATTCCCCCTACACCTATGATACCCCACTAACCCGCCATTACTCCTCCAACCCACCCGCCATTACTCATATCATCCTCCCACTCCCATACTTAACATATTTCCTAATTCCTCTCCCTTTTATTTTCAATCAATCATTCAATGACATGTCGCAGCCAATGAGACCATGAAATGTGGTGACCAATCACGTGATGACATGTGAAAACTTGAGGTATCCAATGAGACTATGACACATGATGATGACATGGGATACAAATCACTTCTTATTGGTCATTGATTGGGTATTTAGTGGATGTTGACTGGGCCATCAAAATATTTATTAATTCATGAATTTTCTAATGTTTGAGCCTCCATAGTCTCCATAGTTTCCTTATGTTCCACATGAAGTATAGCCTCCATAGTATCCATAGCTACCTTATGTTCCATAGTTACATGTACCATTAAGGTGTGTCAGTATATTCCTACTCCTGCAAGTGTAGTTATCAGTTTGACAAAGGAACAACATAATTTCCCTTGTTGTACTTCAGTCAGGGTTTCCAAGGTACAATTTTGATCTGTTTTCCTCCTTCTCAAGGAACTTGTGAAAATAGAAAATATACTTTTAACAGAGATAAATTATTTCTAACATGATTATATTAGACTTGATATATAATTATTTATGACTATTCTCTGACCCATCCAGGCTTAGTGTTGTAGCCTACTCTGATACCACTATCTAACACACTTGATCCCCTAAGTAAATTTTAAGGTAATGGGGTAATAAATTTCATTTCTTCTAATCATCTAAATTCCATTTTGTAAGCACACCATCATATTTTTCTCATAGAGAGATTTTCGATGACTAAAATTTTTCTAGAAATTAAGCTCTATATTAAAAGTTATAGCCTCTCAAAGTTTTTAAGTATTTCATTGGCCAACAGCCAGCTTATTTCTACATGGAATCCACGTGGTTTCTTATTACTCGTTCCAGCCAATGTGGCAACTACCACCTATATGTTCATTCCACGGGCCCAATCCCTTGGTCCACATTCACTATCGTCGAGATTTCTTATCCCGTAGTTCACTCCCACTAACAAAAATTTGACAATGATACACCAAAGAGAACCTTCCCCAAATCCTATGAATCGCAACTCTTGATCTCTACAGTTTAGAGCACATTGGTGATATCAGTTTTCATGAAGGTTAACACCCAGCTCCCAATGGTTTTCATGGTACATGTATGTGACCCACAAGATCTACAGTGGAGGTTTCACCTCTTCCCTCCACCAATCGACAGTCATCATTAGCTCTGACTATTGTCATCGACGATTATTCCTTCATCGTCAAATGTGACCTTACCAACCTCCCACATTCTGACAACGATGCATCTGGATCCAATGGTCTATATCTCCTCGTCACATCTCTGATGAGATCAATGGATGTCATCATCTTTCCTCTCGAGACCCTCGTTGACCAACCAACAAATGAGACTTGTCATCCTACAGACACTTCGGTTGCCTTGTTGGCATGTCATGTTATATATGATTTCATCGTCCTCACTCCTCTATTGGATGAGTCTCACAAAAGATCAACGGTGGATATTCCTCTCTCCCAATAGAATATCAAAAATTATTTTCATGTCGTTCGTTTTTGCGCTTCCTCCCAGCTCACTCACCTTTCACCTCTGATGAAGATACATCGAGGTTATATGGTCCAGGTTTCTCGAGGATGAACCTCGACATATCCAATGACCATAATTGAAAATGAGGATCCAAAGGACCTCTTCTCCCAATGGGACCCATGTTCATCTCATTGGCCAATCCCCAGGTGACACATGTCACCTCGTTGGATATATGGACTATTGATTTGGCAGCCAATGTCATCAGGTCATCACCACATCCACTCATAGTTTAGGTGGAACCTATGACATACTAACGGCTATCAATGTGTCTCACCACTCACCAATCAACGGTCTGGATTATATCTTCGGAGTCCTACTCCAAACTCTTCATAGTTGTACTTTGAATCCTTCAGAGTCAACTCTGAAAATATCAACTCCTAAATGTTCACATGTTGACACATGGCACAATATCTACTCAAGATGTGGCATCCTCGCCACCTGAAACATGTCATTTGTCTTCGCACTGATTATTTCCTGTAGGTTCCAAGTCATCATGACACATGGCACAATCCTTTCTTAACACATGGCACAATATGTACTTGACACGTGGAACCATCCACATCACCCTCTTAAGCCTTTGGTAAAATATCAATGGTCTAGATATCCTTTCGGAGTTCCTCTGACCATGGCAGATCAACTGTCCAAATCTCATTTCAGAGTTCCTCTGTTCACAGTAGATCAACGGTCCATATCTCCTTTAGGAGTCATATTATGAACCCTTCGAAGTGGTACTCCAAACCCTTCATAGTCAACTCCTAAATATTCAATCTCCAAATAGGTTTTGAAATGTGTGTTCAGTCTCCACCGTTGATCACTTCTCGGAACGAATGAGTAAATATGTTGGCACATTTATCAAGAATGTAATGGAATATTCTTCGATACCCTCTTATTAGTGTTGTGAAACTTCCCCAATCTTCTGAACACCAATTGATAAGCTTTGATAGTATCTAAAAGGGAATATTCATTGATACAATCTTATCGGTGCTGTGAAACTTCCCCAGTCTTATGAATGCTACTTGATAATCTCTTATGGTATCTAAAAGGGAATATTCTTTGATTCTTTTTCATCGAAGTGTTGGAAGAGGCTCTGAAACTAGATTTCTTATGGATGGTCCAAATCTCTTGACCTATATATCTGATGGCTAACAATTAAAACCAACCATCGAAAGGTCTGAGCCCAACAGGAGCCATCCTCGACCCTTTGACAAATCAGGTGTTGACATGTGTTATCCCCATGAATGCATTGGTTTCCATGCTAGCACTGCACGTCATGATGACGTTGCTCTCTCTTTTTCCTTACTTACCACATGAATGGGAGGAACCTATGATGAATCGACGGTTAAGTTTTAACCTATCCCATATCATATCAACGATTCTTGTTGACTCTCGAAGTTTCCTTTGTCGGATTTCCATCGATACCTTACACTTAAACACTTCGACAATCAATTCCTAATAACAATCTATATTATCTCACTCCATCAAATCGATGGCTATTATTAACTCAAAGTACACCCACTCCAGGAATTATAGCCTACTCCATCGAAGGGTCAGGATCTATTTGTTGTTTCATTCCAATGGTTATGATCCTTCCAAGGAAAAACAAGGATTTACTCAGGCTTAACAGTCTGGTCCAGGACTTAGCCAATTTCACAAAGATATCTCTAAGGATTTTCCAAGACTTATCGAGTTCCAAAATCTCTCGCCTTGGTCCAAGTCCCTCCATTTCTTACCCAGGGTACCTCCCTTTCGTCCTATCCCAAAACACTCATTTACTTCATGGATCCTAACACTATGACACACACACACACACACACACACACACACACACATATATATATATAAATGGGAAACATAATGCATACGATAAGCATGGATGTTGGTTTTGTCTTTCAACTCAATATATAACAAAGACTCGAGTATTCACATGCACAAATGAATATATATATTTGTACCATCCCATATTTACTCATCACACAATATTGTCATGGGAAAATACTTACAACTATTTTTCCTAAATACAGAGACAACCATCCTTCAGTGACAAGAACTTTCCATACAAACTTATTTCAGACAAGTACAGAGGCCATCTCCAGGAATACACAACAAATTCACATTTCAGATATTCATGTTCATAATTGCAAACACATGCATCCAGCCATTTCATTTCAATTACAAAGGGAGTAGATATATGTATATGTTTACAAGGTGTAACCATCCAATTGACTATGGGTTCTCACTTTTCCACCCAACCATAGGCTTTGTTTGCTCAGTCACCTCAGCAACAGGCCACCCCCATGCCAAGACATGATACCACCAGGGTATTCTCTACACTCACTCATGCATTCACTTGCAGCAGCTCTTTTTGTCAGTTCTCCACTTGTTTTTTGCCCCCTGACACTCTCTTCTCTGGGTATTCTTCTCTTTTTCTTCCTTGTGCGTCCCCCGCATGTAATCCCCCTTTTTTTTCGGGAAGGTCCTTGACATGTACCTTCTTTTTTTCTATCAGAAGGAACTTATGGGTCAATCTGGCTACAGACTTGGTATTATGTTGTACCTTTGGCTGGAATCCTCTATTGTCCTAGCCAAATTTCCCATACCTACAATCATTGAGGGTTTTGGGTTGTTCAACTACCAACCCCTTCCCATCAATCGTTTGGCATCAGCTGCAATTTAAAGGAAAAATGATCATTTCCTTTACATTATTTATCAAGGTGGTTTGGGATCTTTTACACATGAATCCCCTTTCTTTCCCCTCTCACAAATCCCTCTTGTGGTATCATGGCCATTAATTTCAAGGCTTCACCCCACAGTCAGTTGATTGGCATTTTAAATCCACAATAATATAATTACATGTTTATATTTCATTACATGGAAATAATTAATCATGATTAATTACATATAATCATACATTTAGGAAAGGGGGGTGTTACAAAAATCATATGGAAGTTCCTAGAAAGAATAAAAACCCTAATTAATTCAAGAAGAAATGGAAGTAGATTTTAAAAGAGACAGAACACCATCAATAAAGGTTAGAGAGCAGTCAGAAGAAGAGGATAGAAAATATCAGGCCATCAATATGCAACGAAATCTTTGATCATAAAATAGAGATCTCCATTATTTCCCTTTTTTTTCTTTTACACCATTTTCTCAAGACTTTATACTTATATTTCTGAACTAATCATAAGGTTGAGGTTTGAATGTTTTTTCTTGTATTCTTCCAAGACTCTTTCTCTAAAAAATATCATGGAGTATTTTAAAGCCATATGTGTGACTGATAAATGTAAGTTATGATTGTCTATTTGATTCATGGAGATTTAGTCTTTTTGTTTGACAAGCTTTATTTCTAAAGATTTAGTCAATTGGTTTGCCAAGATTTTTTGTATTGTTGAATATTTTTATGAAACTCCACAAAAAACTACTTTGAGGTATCACTTTAATGATTTATCAGATTTTGGGATCTTTGAGCATGACATTTTTTAAGTATGCATATCAAATTATTTTTAGTTTTGAATGCAGAACTCCTTTAAAGCTCTCTTAAATTATCAAAGCCACTTCAATAATTTTTATTGTGAAGATATGGATGCATCCTCTACTTGTATGTGATTTAGAGGGTGGTATAAATTATGTTGAGTGTATATTTATTCTGATATTGAATATTTTCTTCAATCTTTTTCTTATAAAGAAGCTATTTGTTGCACATAAATATAAAATCTGGTTATCAATAACCATTTCATATAAAGCTAAGAAATAAAGACTTGGGATTTGTTGTCCAACATTCTCCCCAATCCAAGAGCATCGAGATATATCTTTCAGATTGTGATGGAGGAGTACCACCTCTATAAAAATGTAGGGGGGTATTTATCCTCATGAGATTTTTGGATCTTAACCAATCTGAACATCGACACCTTCTTATAAGAGACCTTAGGGAAGCTTACCATGCCCAAGAGGAAAAATCTACTGAAAATGAAGATTTTACGAATGAAAAACCTCCCTATATTTAGCATGCCTTGGATGAGATCCTTGAAGATCACACATGTCCAAGGAAATAACCTAAGGAAGAAGTATATAAAGAGGGTTCCCAATCCCTTGAAGAGGAGAGATAATCACCTCATGATTCCATTAGAAACAATGAAGATTTAATTGAAGAACAAGAGTCTGATGTTACGAGGAAAATCACTCTATGGCATGGGGTAAACCACAATAGACAGGATAACTACATAAATCAACTCTAATACCAAGTATGTTATATAAATGAAAATGCTAACAAGACAAGAAAAATATCCTACCTCATCCGGATGTTCGATGAATACCATCGTTGAGCACGCGACTCAAATCTTTATACCTGCAACTTGTCCTCAACAACCAAGATATGCAAGCATATGGTGATAATATATAATGTAAGAACATATAATAGCATAATCCATTCACATTAATAACAAATACACCCATGGAATAATAATTCAAATATTTGCAAGATATCAATTGGACAAGAAAAGGGTATTTTTATTAAAACATGATCAGCAGAAGTGTATAAGTGACAAACTTCCATGTTGGCACGTCTTGGAACTGATAAAATAAGTCCCTTCTAGCTGGGCCTCCACCACTTCAATCCTCCACCAAAGGCAAGCTCATATAAGAGAGACAATGAGATTCTCCATCAAAGAGGGAAGAGTTTGGGGGTTGAACAATGTGTTCATACTTTAAATGACAAAGGGATGCAGACTCAATGTGAAGTGAAAATTTCTCCGGAGTATCTTTGTTGTCAAAAATTGAATTCTCTTCTCTTGCACGGTTTGGATATGGACCAATTTATATCCTTCAAATGGAACTGAAGGGTCAAGTCAGAACGTTTCCAGTATATGGAAGGTCAAATATTGTGGATCTCGTGACATGACATGGAAACCTGACACAATTTTTAATTTTGAGCTCCAAACTTGATGTACATGAGTTGTAGTGGTGCAACCTACATATACACGTGTTTCCTAACTTGTAGAGCATGTATATGTGGAAAAATATGATTTTTTGGCTCTGGGAAGTGAAAAAAGGGACTTCAAGTCTGCATAGGGAAATGGAAAGGCCTCCTAAGCAAGTTTCATGGAGTGAGGCAAAGCTTGTTATAACATAGGCCCCCTAATGTGTGAGGTCGGAGGAGTATCTGTGATGGTCAAAATACATTATAATTCCCAGAAGTGGAGTAATGGAGACTCAATTGGAAGAACTAGTTTCTCATGAGAATATTACAATCCATGATGACTTTGTACACATGGATGCCAATTTGAATTACACTACAGATCCATGTGGAAATATACCAAATAGCTATTCATGGCCATGAATAAGAAATACAAAGTAGATGCATGTCATAGACTGTCATAGTCACGAACAAGGCCCAATGAAAATTAGTCTCAAAATCAAACTGAAGATATATGTATATAATGGAGTACAATCTGATCTCCCGTGATTATTGAAGTCATATAGGCACTGGTTCAATGAATGATAGCAACAGCTCATGAAAGTTGCTACTATAAACTAATGTCTTCAAGTCTTCTACATGATTTGCCAAAGGTGCAAGCCTACATCATGTGAATAGAGGAGTTGAGGTTGAAAACAATGAGACTTTGTTTGATTATCGGTCATTAATGTGTACCGTTAAAAAACATGAGACAACCTACTAATAATGAAAGTAGGTATCAAGGCACTGAGTACATTCTTACAAGTGTGAATATAGGTTTTTAGGTCGAACACTTGAAGAATCCATTGACCAGGAGACATTGATGTATTCCCAACTGTTGATGGCGAGAGAATCTTCCACTGATGACTGCAAGCCTCTAGGTACTCATAGGAATCTAGGCCTTGTTTCCAGAATAGATGTGTTGAATTCGATGGAAGGAGACCCATTGAAAGGAGAGCATTAAGGCATATCTCATCATTCATCACGAGGTACAAGGAAATAGCTTGATGATTTGGAGGAACTCAGGCGAAGAGGATGTTCATGAACCAACGAACTTGTGCATATTTTGCATGCACCAGATGCAATTAGTGCACAGAAAAGACTCTCTAAATAGAATCCAATAAGGAATATTGTCAAAAAAGGCAAGGAAACCACCAATAAGGCTAATGGCATCCAAGACATTTCACAAATCCCAATGTGTGAATATGTTTCTTGTCATCAAACACAAGGGAAACCCCCCAATCAATGACCAATGAGAAAATGTCGACTACTAGGTTCAATGTTACCTACCCATGATGAGAGTAGGACCATGGTGCACGGTAGGACTATATCTTCATGTAACTTTGAGACACACTGAGGGTATGGCCGACATGCAAAGTCAAGAGTTATGATAAATGGTCAACACAGGCTTATATACATCCTTTGAAAAAGAGAATGAGAAATATGGAAGACTCTGGCAGCATAGACTTGATAATGAAACTTTTTTATGCAGGAGGCACCAATCAAAATCTCCAGAGGGACTGGAAGAATAACCATTTTGAGGAGTAAACTCTAAGTAATGAGCTCATCTTCTTAATGTCATGCTAAAACCAAACTTTGGATAACAAGTGGACTCAAAAGTTTATGCTATGTTCAAAGGCGACACGACTGCTACCAAGATCACTTTTATAATCATGTCATCTATTATACTCAGTTGTAAATTCCATTAGTATTTCCCACTATTCCAATTTAAAATTTCCTTTTATCAATCTTTCCAAATTAGAGAGCTTCTATACAATCACATTTTCTTTTAAAACAAAACATGGGAATAACAATAAAATTATTTTGGGAAAAATGAGGGCTTTATAATTTGCACAAAGTGAAATCATGGACGGGAAACAAAAACAATCAATGTTGTTTTTGCATACAAATTATCATCTCATCAATTATCAACTAATGTAAACAATTCCAGGCCTCAAAATAAAACCTTGTAATTATTTTCCTTTTGATTTCTTGGAGTTCAATAAATTAACAAATGTTCCATAGAGTTTCACCCTGTAAATTATTGTAACAGAAACCATATATAAACTCCTTTAAGTATATCCATTCAAATTTTGTTTTACCAAACATAATTTATCCATGTAACTCATCATAACAATAGAGTGAATCCAATCTATAATTAATCAAACAAAGCACATGAATGGTTTGATTGATTTTTAATAAATCAAATTGTTTGAACTAAGAACTAGTTCTCATTTCTACGTTGTTGTATATACCAGTCATACATATTGGTGATTAAACAACTATCGAAATCTGGGTGCCATCAAAGTAATGTTTTCTTTTTGAAAAATATTTGTAATCAATATGCCAACCAATTACAAGCCCAATAATACGATGTTGAAATTTACACAGGATTATAATATCATCACTCATTTCTATACAACCTTTCCAACTATGTTATGTGCATAAAATTTATTTGCAGAACTGAATATCAATAAGCATGCATGAATGTTGATGACAAAGTCAAGGAAACTGAATGTAGGATTTTACATCAACAATAACTCAAAAATTATCGTTGAATCCCAAAAAATCAGAGTAGGTTGAGACATAAAGGTAAGTCAAAACCCTAGATTTTGAATCCTTTAAAAATCATAAAGCCATAACCCATTATCTGCAAGCGAAGTTAAACTCATACCATCCAGAGGTGTTTCAAATCGAAACCAATTTGAAACTCATCCATATGCCCCAAACAATTGTCACAATCAAACCGACTTGACATTACAATGAGCTCAAACAATTGTTTGATATTTCACTTTGAACAACGTACAGAAGTAGTCGAAATGATAACTTTGGTAGTGTACATTGTGTGCTTTTCACTTTATTGTGTTTAAAATTCATTCAAAATGTAAAATAAACCAATGGTGTTTGATATTGGACCACAACCATAATAAACTCACATAAGAAATGCCAAAATGCAATCAACGCTAGTGAGATTATATTTTCATGCATCATTGGAATTACGTTATTCCTTTAAAATCAAACTATATCATAAGTTGCAATACAAAACCCAGGTCGTAAGTATCACTAGTGTTCAAAACCCAATGATTTTTATATTTCATACTAACCCAAAACATATAATAAATCCCCATTTACAGTCTCTTAAATACCCACGCACAACACAGAGTCACACTCATAACACGCATACAGCATGCAACCAAACTTGAGCCAATATTTGAAGTTATCTGAGAAAAGTAACCTATTGATTCCAAAAGAGTCAAAAATGTCCATACATTTCCAAGTCGACTAAATATCCACAAAATAAAATTCAAAGATCGTTATCCAACCACCAACAGAATTCCAAAACTCAAAACCCTTAGCTAATAGCAGTAGAGAATTTCCAAACAAGTGACAATGCAAAAAAGGTGGTATACCTCAAGAGGGAAAACCAATGGAGAGTGAATTAACTCTCATTTAATTCACATTTCCTCCATGATCGAATGGCCAGAACCAAAACTCACTAACCCTTCCACGATAACCAATTAAACATTACACGGTAGATAACACTCGAACGTTATCTCATGCTCAAAATTTGAGCTTTGTACCATGCATTGAAATCTATCGGATGTGCAATGATAATATATGCCATAACTATTAATATAACACATTCACAAATGAGATAAATTGTCAATGCTTGATCAACCAACGATACCGACTTAACAATCAAGCAATGTGATATATGGTAGCCATATCATATATGAACTTAAATGCAAGTCGACATCATTCATACTTGTATGTGACAGCCTCGTATGATATTGAAAACTTTACATGATACCATTGTTGTTATATGATATAAAACTTAACCATCCCTTTTGATATGTCACAAGCTTATTATAACAACAATATTCAAAACTTTGTAGTCGTAAGTAGCATAGCATTGGCACAATGGATCTTTTCCCTTTTTTCTTCTTTTTAAACATGGTGATGGTATATTTAATTCAATATAAGGATGAGAAGAATATTAAATCACTATCCAAGAAACCATGTGTGTATGTGTGATAGGATAGAATGTCAAGCTGCAATCAAATTGTTTGTTTCCAAGTTATGAAATCAACTTAATATGGTTTCTTTTTAAGGGGTCCCACCTACTAGTTATAAAGTATAGTAATAGAATAAATATAGTGCATTGCAATCTTTTGCAGAAAGGATTTTGGTTGCGCCTTTTTGTGTCAACAACTGGCGACTCCATAGGGAAATATGCTTACATCATATTAGAACTCATTAACTTTGGTTTTGATGAAACTAGCAGGGGTAAATAATGTGGTAACTGATGACAGCCCAAGAAATAATACAAACAGATCAGTACTCTTGATATGTAAAATTATACCACAGGGGAATAAGAATGGAATTTAAAATGATATATGTAATGGGACTTCGTGGAATAATTCTTGGAAATTGATACATATTAGGGGGTTTGGTCCTGTTGGTATAACAAACATATAGATAGCAAATATCACTTGGGTAGATAATTTTCATTGAAGCTTAATCTTTGCTGCAAAATATTACAAAAACAAAATTGGTATTCTCTTATTAGAAAACAGTATGGAGGGTATAAAGGGAATGAGTCATGACCATCAAGATTATAGCAAAGCATATAATTAAAGGTATAGATAATTATTTCAATCAGCATTAAAATGAAAAGAAAATCATAAAATCGTTATTGTGTGTTAGTTTCAGAATTGATTGGCAACATTTGCAAGTAATGATCTATCTAGAGACTTGAATGATCCAACATAATTCAATCCATAATGGAAAGGAACAAGAGATTGGAAGGAGACCACCAACTGAAATAAAATCAATAGAATTAGAAATAAAATAAATCATCAACGACTAAGCAAGAAGAAAGGGGAAATAAGACTTGCAATTCAAAAGGAAAAGAAAAGCAGAGAAAAATGTAAATAAATCAAACCAACACCCAATCGACCTATTATTTATTGAATTTTTATGTTTATTAAACTTATTTGTATACATGGAAGGAGAAAAAAGTGTTTAAAATTCAATTCGGGTGATACTTGATATATGACGCAGCTCTCCCAACCCGCAGGCCGGAAAGTCCACACACACAGGATCTTTCCTCTTTCACTAGCCCGAAGAGCTCTCAACAATAGGCTCTTCTATTTCCCTTTCGAGAAATATGCACCCACAAATAGCCTTGAGAAATTTCCCCCTTTAAACTTCGAGAGATCGGATTTCGCGAATCCGGTGGTCAAGCGCCCTGTCTCTCAAATCCCTGAAACCTGAAAACAGTTAACACTTGACCTTTCCCCTGCCAATTTCAGCTTTCTCCTTATCGCGAGTTCGAGAGTTGCAATGTCATGCAACTCTTCTCCACAAACCCCGAAATCCTGATTCTCTATTTCCTGAAATCTTGAAATGTCAACCCTCGACATGATTCTCGACGTTGGCCCCACAACTAGACTTCCCGCCTTTTCGGGACTTCTCACTTCACGATTTCGCGAGTCCTGATACAAGGCTTTCGGTCCCCCAACTCCCGAAACCCCAAAATGAAAATCCACGACCAAATCCAACAACTCTTGTTGGCTTGGATCTACGGCTCTGTCTCTCCTGAGCTTGAACCCTTTGAAAACACTCTCTGTAACTTCCCTGCTCCTCCGCGAGATCTAACAGCTCGCGGGACTTCGCGAATTCTCCACGGAGAATTCCAACCATCTGTTTTTCTTCCTTCTCAAGGACTTCTGCAACTTTTTACCAAAGTGGTTTTCAACGGTACTTGACCGCCTGTGACACAAACTTGTGATGCCTTCTCAATGCTCTAATGCACAAACTTCCTGTGTTTTTCTTCGATGATTTCGAAGGCTTTATCCTTCCTGAGATTTTTCCAACTCCGATTCTTAAAGAAGACTCCTGCACGCACTCCTTGCGGCAAATTCCTCAATTACTCCAAGTAATTGAAGTCCTTCGACTCTGTGCACTCCTTGCAGCAGTAGTTCTTAAACAATTTCTCAGGTTCACAAACTCTGAGACTTTATTCGGCCTACGCACTCCTTGCACGGCTCCTGTGCCTAGCTTGCACTTCTGTGAAAATGAGAACAATTGTTATCTCTCCTAAGCTTTCAGAGATGAACTCTGACTTCTGTCAACTCACTCCTTGCGGACAAACTCCACTGCACTCCTTGCAGGAATTTTACTCACTAAGATAGAGAAACAATTGAAACGCATTCCTTACTCTTCCTCTTAGATTTCAAACATTCAATAAGAAATCATTCATACATAGCATAAAATCAATTGCATGACAGAAAGAGTAAATCATTCATGAGCATAACATTCAATAATGCATACACAGAGAATATTTGAACACCATGAGTCTGAATCAAATCCCTTTTTGTATTAATCCAGAACTTATGTACATGAAATTCATCTATACAGCTCTCTGCTTCTTCTCTTCTATGCTCTATGCTCTCAATTGACATAATCCCCCCCTACAATACACAATGAGGGTGTCTATATCTCGTTTCCCTCTTTCATTCTAAACTGTCTAATCTACGCATTAAATTCTATCTACTTGCATTAACTACTAAAAATGTCTTCTACCTAATATGGACAAGAGTGGATCGCTCAAGGTCATTTTACATTATACAAGTGTGCCTTCACTTAATGACTTCATTAATATTTCAAAACATTTTCAAAATTTGCGCTGATTGTTTTTCCAGCTGTCTTTTATCTTCGCGTTGGCTCGCTTGAGATGCTCCTGCATCATACTCCCTCGCTTGAAAATTTTCATGGGCTCTTGTCCATGAGCTCGCGCATGGTCTGTCCATGCTTCTGGATATCTGCTTCGTTCTCCCAGCTGGAATCTTCAACTGGATGGCCCTTCCATTTGACCAAATACTCAAAGTATTGCTTTCACTTGGTCTTCTTGCTGACCCTTTTGTCCAGTATGCGCTCCATCTGCGGCTTTTCTGCAATTGGCATCTGCTTTTTCCACTGAACCTCTGGCTGTTCATTTCCTGTCCCTACTTCCTCAGATTTATAAGGGTACAAATCCGAGATATTGAATATCGGAGAAATTTCGATCCCATCGGGTAATTCAATCTCGTAAGCATTCGCCCCAAATTTCTTCAAGACCTTGCATGGTCTGATTTTCTTCATTTTCAGTTTATTATATGTTCCTCTCAGGAACCTTTCCTTTCTCAAATGTGCAAGGATCAAATCGCCAACTTCAAATTGAAGTTGTATTCTGTGCTAATCTTCTCTCCGCTTATATTCTTGGCTCGAACTCTGCAATCGTTCCTTCACCTGGCTATGAAGTTCCTTCATCGCCTCTGCAAAATCTTCTGCACTAGCGCTCCTAGTTGCAATCTGTTTTGAATCCCTCAGCTCATAAATTCCTCTTGGTTGCATGCCATAGACAATCTGAAATGGACTCTGCCCCGTTCTTCTGTTAAGAGAGTCGTTATAAGCAAACTCTGCCTGTGGTAATATGTTGTCCCACTGGTTGTGGTGTTCTATCACCAAGATCCTCAGCAAGTCTCCTAGACTTTTGTTCACCACTTCTGTTTGTCCATCTGTCTGAGGATGATAAGCTGAACTAAATGACAAGTTATTTCATAGCTTCTTCCATAAGGTCCTCCAAAATTTCCCTATGAACTTAGTGTCTCGATCCAAAACTATGCTCCTTGGCAAGCCGTGAAGTTGAATGACTTCTTTGAAAAACATATTTGCAATGTGAGTTGCGTCATTGGTTTTCTGACATGGAATGAAGTGTGCCATCTTGGAAAATATATCCACCACCACAAAGATTGATTCAAACCCTCTTTGTGTTCTTGGCAACCCCAATATGAAGTCCATGTTGACTGCATCCCACGGCTTCTCAAGTATGGGAAATGGTTGATAAAATCATGCATTCTGCCTCTTTCCTTTCGAATGCTGGAAAATTTTGCATCTGTCAACGAATATTTTGATGTATGCTCACATTCCTGGCCAAAAATATGACTCATTCAACTTTGCGAACTTCTTGTCGTGACCGAAGTGCCCGGCCAATCCTCCATTGTGTTTTTCCTTCAGCAAATTCTCTCTCATGGAGCATTTTGGAATACAAAGCTTATTACTTTTAAATAGTAATCCTTCCTGGATCATGTATTATGCCCATTGGCTTCTATCTCTGAGAATTGGATTCTCAATTGATTCATACACCTCTTTAAAATCTGGATCATCTCTGTACATGTCCCTGAGATCATCAAAACCCAACGTTTTGACCCTGAACTCCTGCAATAGCAAACACTTCCTGCTCAAAGCATCAATAACTTTGTTAGCAGTACCAGAAATATGTTTAATCACAAAAGTGAAATTTTTCATATATTCAACCCATTTTACATGTCTTTGATTCAACTTCTCTTGTTGAGTCACAAACTGCAATGCATGATTGTCATTGTATAAGACAAACTCCTTTGGGATCAAGTAATGCCTCCATTTCTTCAATGCTTGTATAATAGCATAGAACTCCTTATCATAAGTGGAGTATTTCACTTTCACTTCATTCAGTTTTTCATTGAAGTATGCTATCAACCTGTCTTCTTGACTTAAGACTTCCCCTATTGCAAATCCACTTGCATCGCATTTCACTTGAAATGTCTTTTGGAAATCAGGTAACACCAGGATTGGTTGTTCTGTGATCTTCCTTTTCAACAAATTGAAATTGTTTTCGGCTTCTTATGTCCAGTGAAAATATTTGTGTCTCTTCTTCACTATGTCCATCATCGGTGCACTAATTTCACTGAAATTCCTAATGAATTTTTGGTAGAAACTTGTCAATCCGTGAAAACTTCCTACCTCAAAGATATTCTTTGGTGATGGCCAATTCTTGATCACCTCCACCTTATCTGGATCCATCCTCAACTTATCTGCAGAAATAACAAAACCCAAATAAATGAGCTATGTCTTCATGAATGAGGATTTCTTCATGTTTATCAACAGCTACTCCTATTGTAGCCTCTTCATTACTGTATACAAATGTTTCAGATGCTCTGCCTTTGTTTTACTGAAAATCAGTATGTCATCAAGGTACACAATGAAAAAAAATTCGATGAAATCCTTCAGGACTTCATTCATCAATCTCATGAAAGTACTTGGCGCGTTTGTTAAACCAAATGGCATGACAATCCATTCATACAACCCTTCATTGGTTTTGAATGTTGTCTTCCATTCATCACCTTCTCTCATGCGAATCTGGTGATAACTGCTTTTCAAATCAATCTTCAAAAAATATTTAGCTCCACTCAAGCAATCCATCAAATCATCCATCCTTGACAGTGGAAATCTATACCTGATAGTTATATTGTTGATCGCCCTCGAGTCAGTACACATCCTCCAGCCTCTGTCTTTCTTCGGACTGAGTACTTTCGGAACAGCACACGGACTCAAGCTTTCCCTAACCAAACCTTTGTCCAACAAATCCTGGACTTGTCTTTTGACCTCTTCATTATCCTGCAGTGTCAATCTGTATGCTACTTTGTTTGGAAAACTAGCTCCAGGTATGAGATCAATATGATGACTCACACTTATGATTGGTGGCAAAGAATGAGGTAGTTCATCCACTACTATGTCAGCGAACTCTTCCAGTAGTTCCTGAACCTCTTCTAGTAAATCATCTATCCTTGTGTTGGTTAAAACAATCTTTGGTTTCCTGACCACAATGAATTGTGGTTCCTCTTTCTTCTTAACCTCTATAAGAAGTTCCTTCCCACTCATCAGAAGTACAGTGTTAGTTACCTTAGGTTTCACCTCTTTATCTTTGATTGGAAGCAACATGTGAGTTCTCCCATTCTTCTCTAGGGTGTATGTGTTCATTCTCCCGTCATGAATCACATTCCTATCATACTGCCATGGTCTACCCAGAAATAGATGACAAACATCCACAGGAATGACATCACAAAGTATCTTATCGTTATATCCTCCTATCTTAAATCCAACTAAACACTGTTTAGTGATAGTTACCTGATGTCCTTTTTGCAACCACGAAACTATGTATGGGCTTGGATGATTAGTCGTCTCCATCTCCACCTTCTCTACCATCTCCGTTGAAATGAGATTATCTGTGCTACCACTGTCCACAATGACTTTACATACCCTGTCTTTGGTTTTGCATGCAGTCTGAAAAATTATGTTTCTTTGGAATGAACTCTCCACCTCCTTCTCTGGCGTTAAAAGAGATTTTCGCATCATCAACGATCTTTCACCTTCAGCATCCTCTACTTCAACATTCTGCCTTTGAGCTTCGGCAATGTGAGCCTCTCCACCTTCCCTCTTTTTGTATGTACATTCATACGACTTGTGTCCAGCCTTTCCACATGTGAAGCATGTTATTACTCCACCTTTTCCTCTACCTCTACCTCTGGTACGAGGAAAAATATTATTATCAGCATAATCTCCTCTCTGATCAGCATATTTCCTTCTCTGTCCAGCATATTTCCCTTTATGTGAGCTTCCACCCCTCTCAATATAAGGTTGAGGTTTCTTCCAGTCTTCCTTTGGCTTCTGACTTCTATCTTGGACAACTGACTTTCCCCTGGGCTGTCTTCTTCCTCGACCTCTTTGACCATGTTTTCGGATCAGCTTCTCTTCCTCTTTTAGAGCCATTTGATAAGCATCTTCCACTGTTTGGATGGTCATCATGCTCATCTCGTTCTGAATTTCGTATCTCAAGCCATTCATATACTTGGAAACCTTTTCATCATTACTTTCACGATGACCTACTATGATGTTCAGCCTGTAGAACTCTTCATTGTATTCCTTCACTGTCATCAGCTTCTGTCTCAAGTTTTGCATCCTTCGAAACAGAGTAATTTGATAATATCTAGGGATGAATTTCTCCTTCATCTTTGCGATCATCCTATCCCAACTCATGATCTTATGCTTGCCTTGGCAGCATCTATCAACTTGTAGCTCATCCCACCACAATGTTGCATGTCCCTTTAATCTCGTGACAGAATGTTTGACCTTATTGTCCTCTTCGACATCTTCATAGTCAAAATATGTGTCCAAAGCTCTAATCCAATCTAGAAGCTCCTCTACATCCATATTTCCCTCATAAACTAGAATTTCCATCTTGTCTCTTGCACTCATTCTTGCAACAGCTCTAAGCAAGCATTCATTTGCTACATCTTCTGTTGTGACTTCTTCTTCTCCACATCCAGCTTCATCTTCATTTTTAGACTCACTAACATCTCCAACATCATTTGTGCACCTTTGTCTTATTTCCATGTCCACGAGTCTGGCGTGTATGTCATGCAGATCTCTTTCCACCTATGGATTCTGCATCTGCCTGCCCCTTCCTCTGGACATCTCCCTTTCCTCTTCTAGATTGGGTGTTTATATGTCCTTTCTTCTCGACGGCATGGTGAATTCTCCTTTTCCCTGCTACAGAAAGCAAAGAAACCTTTATGTGCTCTGATACCAAGAATGATGCAGCTCTCCCAACCCGCGGGCCGAAAAGTCCATGCACACAAGATATTTACTCTTTCACTAGCCCGAAGAGCTCTCAACAATAGGCTCTTATATTTCCCTTTCAAGAAACCTGCACCCACAAATAACCTTGAGAAATTTCCCCCTTTAAACATCGGGAGATCAAATTTCGCGATTTCGCAAATCCGGTGGTCAAGCACCCTATCTCTCAAATCCCTAAAACCCAAAAATAGTTAACACTTGACCTTTCCCCTACCAATTTTGGGTTTCTCCTTATTGTGAGTTCACGAGTTGCGATGTCATGCAACTCTGCTCCACGAACCCCGAAATCTTGATTCTCTATTTCCCAAAATCCTGAAATGTCAACCCTTGACACGATTCCCAATGTTGGTCCCACAACTAGACTTCCTGCCTTTTCGGGACTTCGCACTTCATGATTTCGCGAGTCCTAATACAAGGCTTTCGGTCCCCCAACTCTCGAAACCCCAAAATGAAAATCCACGACCAAATCCAACGACTCTTGTTGGCTTGGATCTACGGCTTTGTCTCTCCTGAGCTTGAACCCTTTGAAAACACTCTCTGTAACTCCCCTACTCCTCTGCGAGATCTAACGGCTCGCAGGACTTCGTGAATTCTCCACGGAGAATTCCGACTGTCCGTTTTTCTTCCTTCTCAAGAACTTCTGCAAGTTTTTACCAAAGTGGTTTTCGACAGTACTTGACCGCCTGCGACACAAACTTGCGACGCCTTCTCAATGCTCTAATGCACAAACTTCCTATCTTTTTCTTCGATGATTTTGAAGGCTTTATCCTTCCTGATCTTTTTCCAACTCCGAGTCTTAAAGAAGACTCCTACACACACTCCTTGTGGCAAATTCCTCAATTACTCCAAGGAGTTGAAGTCCTTCGAATCTGCGCACTCCCTGCAGTAGTAGTTCTTCAACAATTTCTCAAGTTCGCAAACTCTGAAACTTTATTCGGCCTGTGCACTCCTTGCACGGCTCTTGTGCCTAGCTTGCACTTCTGTGAAAATGAGAACAATTGTTATCTCTCTTGAGCTTTCAGAGATGAACTCTGACTTCTGTCAACGCACTCCTTGAGGACAAACTCCACTGCACTCCTTGCAGGAATTTTACTCACTCAGACAGAGAAATAATTGAAACTCATTCCTTACTCTTCCTCTCAGATTTCAAACATTCAACAAGAAATCATTCATACATAGCATAAAATAAATTGCATGACAGAAAGAGTAAATCATTCATGAGCATAACATTCAATAATGCATATACAGAGAATATTTGAACACCATGAGTCTGAATCAAATCCCTTTTTGTATTAATCCAGAACTTTTGTACATGAAATTCATCTATACAGCTCTCTACTTCTTCTCTTCTATGCTCTATGCTCTCAATTGACATAATCCCCCCCTACAATACACAATGAGGGTGTCTATATCATGTTTCCCTCTTTCATTCTAAACTGTCTAATCTATGCATTAAATTCTATCCACTTTCATTAACTACTATAAATGTATTCTACCTACTATGGACGAGAGAGGATCACTCAATGTCCTTTTACATTATACAAGTGTGCCTTCACTTAATGACTTCATTAATATTTCAAAACATTTTCAAAATTTGCGTTGGTTGCTTTTCCAGCTGTCTTTTATCTCCGCGTTGGCTCACTTGAGATGCTCCTACATCAATATAGAGGAACAAATCATCCATTTTGTCTGAAAGATTAAAATTTTGAGAAACTTTGGGTAAAGGATACCCATCAACCTGTCAACCAACCTGTGTAAATGGCAAGGTAAAAGGTCATAATAAAACCTAAAAGAAACGATCATGATCCTACAAGACTTGCCAACCAACTAGATGATCTTTGTTCATTGTTATGGAGTTAAATATATCCAGTTGAATATTTGAAGTTGTTATGTCGAAAATAGGTTAATTGATCTATTTAAGCATTAGAACGTTATTATTCATAATCTCATGATCAGGAAGAAAATGTTTAGATTTCAAGGGAGAGTATAAAGGACTGTAATATACAGGAAGGTTATTGAACTCATGGTCTTTGGCAAACGAAATAATGCATGTGAGAGGATTTGGTGTACCAATGTCAATTCCCTATATCTCTTGTAACTCAAATAATGGGTTCGTATAAGTTCTTTTGAGATTGGGACCTTGACTGACTTCATGAAAATCCTCATAGATGGACTCATCAGAAGAATCAATAGAACCAAAATGATCTGCATCAACTTCGCTGAAAATTTCATTAGTATGATTATCAAACAAACATCTATCATAGATGGGATGAAAGAGGTCATAGTCAATCTTACCATTAAATGAATAAGAATCTTGATATAAACCATGATTTTGAGATTGGAATTGCGTATTTTCTTCAGAAATGATACTATTAGGAAAGAATTGATCATTGATTATCATGGTATGAATATAATCATCTCCAAACTCAAATTTTTCATTAAGATTTAGCTAAGAATGTTCTAAGGAATTTTCATGAGGAAACTCATCACATGAATTTGTATCATCCCTTGAATCCCTTATTTTATTTCCTTCAAAATGGTCATGAGAAATAACATGGATAGTGTTATGCGACTTGAGACAAGCCTCCCCACAAGATCCATCCATGGTGAGTATTTCATTGGATCCAGGTCGATCTTGAATAGGATGTGTTTCAAAAAGGTCAGCATTGAAAGGGAAGGTGTCATACAAGGCTTCATCAGAAGTAAGGTGGGTACGTTGATCAGGGTAAGAAACATCACATACTTCTGATGATAAAGCTCTACGAGACACATGATTGTCTTCCTGAATAGTCAAGAAGAGATGAGGATTCGTGTGATATTCATGTTTAGATTCTAAGAACAATCCACAGGTTAACTCTTCATGGGGGCCATTGCAAAAGTTACATTGAGGGGGATCACGAATACATTCTAGCAGATATTCAAAATGATGAAAGGTGGGTGAAGAAGGAAAGTTGATAAGAAACTTTATGAAAAATTATTCTCCTGCAAAAAACGGATTAGGTGTTATTCATCTAGACCAATATCTTGCTTTTCCATGAAGGGAAAGTGGGAATCAATCAGAATATGTATGTATATCATGAATCTCGACCGATTGGAAAAAAATGAAGGAAGTCATCAATATGATCCTGATAATATGCCCACAGGTTACCATCAAAAAGAGGACAGCCAACCATAGACAACCTCACATTCAAGATTAAATTAGATTTATACATGAATAAGAAAGTTAGGATTCGACAAATTCATGAAAATAGGAAATTAAGAAGCTTATAAGTAGCAATGTAAACAATGAATACAATAATGCAAAATATTAAAAAACAAGAAACCATGGGAATATGGATAATGAGATTTTTCAAACTTCCCCAATATGGTTTCCAAATAAATGTTGAGGAAAAGGTATGAAGAACCTCACTCCAACATTTTCAAATATTACTTGGCTAAGGTAAGATAGTCGAGATTATCGCCCAGGGTATATATATATATATATATATATATATATATATATATATATATATATATATATATATATATATATATATATATATATATATATATATATATATATATATATATATATATATATATATATATATATATATTGTTTTGAGAATTAAATAACAAATGAAATACAAATCTAAAAGTAGTATCAGAGAATGCACATGCGAGATCAAAATCAACAAAGCAATTTTCTTGATTTTGTTCCAAGTTACAATCATAACCCTCTTTTCAAACCCCTGTGAGGGTAAGGACCAAGATCATATTTAGAAATATTTGATGGGAACCATACAAAAGACTTTGAAAACAAGAGAATACTGGGACTAGAAGTTTGGATCATCTTAGCCACGAAAGTATCATTTACTGACTATGCAAAATATTCACTTTCAGTAATGAAAACTAATTCATAAACAAATTAAAATACACAGAGTGTCAAGATCAAATGATCAACCTTTCTAGAATAAGTTGTTGAAATATGTATCTCAATCTTTGAATCATGATACATTCAATAAGACCTTGCTATCAACAAAAGGGTTAATACTCTATGATAACTCAGAAAGAATGAAAGTAATTAACCTCACAAGTATAAGAGCGGACCTTTTTCAGAAATTCATTTCCTTGTTCCCTCCTCCCTTGTCCCTTCTTTTGATCAACTTGTATCTTTCTTAAAAGAAGTTTTGGTATTTTAAAACTACCTTTAGTTAAGTCATAAATGACTTAATACTATTTAGGGACAAATATCATAATAATAGATAAAGGGTAAATAAATAATAACTAATAGGTGGGACCCCTAATTCCTTCAAGTCCTTTTAAGTTTTGATTTCCTCCATATTTATCCATAATTTACTTAAATAATAAATCATGTCAGCTCATAAATATACACATAAGAAATCACTTTGAACAGCCCCTTGTGTCTCCCAAAATTATATACATAGTGCCATACTGCCTATAGGAGATCAAAATATAAATAGATTGTCCACCATATAAATTATCAAAAACCATGTTTACTGTGAGAAGCTATCTGCTTCTTTTCACTTCTTCCTCCCCTCTCTGTTTTATTTGTTGAGTTGGCCTTCTCAAAATGTGGTTGATTGGATGCTTGAGGGTGAACCTCATTGAAGGCTAAGGAGTGTTCATTTTATTTATGATTATGGGAGGTGATTGATTGAGAGGAATCATTAGATGAATTAGAATGAGTGACAACTTTTTTTCCTTTGATTGACATAAGCTCAGGGATGGTTGTCTTAAGTCTTTTTCTTGCATGTGAGGACTGAACAGGGGATGAAATATGATCAATCTATTGGGAATGTTGGTTGAGTGGAGGTGGAGGAAAAGGAAATGAATCTATGGGCCAAACATCATGATGGACTACAAGTTGGTTAACAATATCATGCTAGCCATCATTCATAGGTACCTCTGGATCGAGGGACACGTGAGTTGGAACACTGACATTTGGAAGACTTGGGTGAGGTTGATATGGAGGCCTTTTTGGTCTAGGATGTGGCTGAAACACTCCTTGGCCCACTAAGTTAAAGAACCCAACTTGAAATAGTTGATTCAATTCTTGAGGATAATCATCAAAATTAATGGAGATTATGAGTCTCATGTGACCTCTTTGCCAAAAATTGTTTATGCCTCTACCTCCACCTCTACCATGGCTTCCTCTGCTAAATAAAATCATTGTCTAAAACAAATTCAGATTAGAATATGAAACAAGAAATACTAATCAACCATAAATTTACTTTCCTAAAGATAAATTTAAAATATTGGCTCTTATCAGTCCACACACTAGCATGCATGCAATCAATCCATTACTTTGCATGTATCAATCAAATTCATTTTGTTAACTAAGATCCATAATTGTCATAGCTAGAACAGGGAAATTCAATAATATTTAGGATATGATTGGATTTGTAATAAATGAAAAGTGATATTTATGAAAGGGAAATAATGGTTATTGTTATAAAACAAGATTAATTATTAACCCAATATCACTTTTATAATCATGTCATCTATTATACTCAGCTATAAATTCCATTAATACTACCCATTGTTCCAATTTAAAATTTCCTTTTATCAGTCTTTCCAAATTAGAGAGCTTCTATACAATCACATTTTCTTTTAAAATAGAACATGGCAATAACAATAAAATGATTTTGGGAAAAATGAGGGATTTATAATTTGTTCAAAGTGAAATCATGGACGAGAAACAAAAACGATGAATGTTCTTTCTGCATACAACTTATCATCTCATCAATCATCAACTAATGTATACAATTCCAAGCCTCAAAATAAAACCCTGTAATTATTTGCCTTTTGATTTCTTGGAGTTCAATAAATTAACAAATGTTCCAAAGACTTTCACCCTATAAACTCTTGTAAGAGAAACCATATATAAACTCCTTCAAGTATATCCATTCAAACTCCATTTTACCAAACATACTTTATCCATAGAACTCATCATAACAACAAAGTGAATCCAATACAATATCAGTCAAACATAGCACATAAATGGTTTGATTGATTTTTAATAAATCAAATTGTTTGAACTAAGAACTAGTTCTCATTTCTGTGTTGTTGTATATACCATTCATACATATTGGTGATTAAACAATTGCTGAAATATCGGTGCCATCAAAGTAGGGTTTTCTTTTTGAAAAATATTTCTAAATGACAAGATTTGTAATCAATATGCCAACCAATTACAAGCCCAATAATATGATGTTGAACTTTACACAGGCTTATAATATCATCACTCATTTCTATACAACCTTTCCAACTCTGTTTTGTGCATAAAATTTATTTCCATAACCAAATATCAATAAGCATGCTCGAATGTTGATGACAAAGTCAAGGAAATTGAATGAAGGGTTTCACATCAACAATAAATCAAAAAATATCCTTGAATCCTAAAAAATAAGAGTAGTTCGAGACAGAAAGGCAAGTTGAAACCCTAGATTTCAAATCCTTTAAAAATCATAAATCCATAACCCATTTTATGTAAGCAGAGTTAAACCCATACCAGCTAGAGGTATATCAAATTGAAACCAGTTTGAAACTCATCCATATGCCCCAAAAAATTGTCACAATCAAATCGAGTTGATATTACAATGATCCCAAACAATTGTTTGATATTTCCCTTTAAACGAAGTATAGAAGCAATCGAAATGATAACTTTGGTAGTGCACATTGTGTTCTTTCCATTTTATTTTGTTTAAAATGCATACAATATGTAAAAGAAACCAATGGTGTTCGATACCAGGCAACAACCATAATAAAATCACATAAGCAAGACTGGAATGGAATCAACTCTAGTGAGATTATATTTTCATACTTCATTCGGAATTCCTTTTTTCCTTTAAAACCAAATTGTATCATAAGTCGTAATGAAAAGCCCAGGTCATTAGTATCACTGGTGTTAAAAACCCAATGCTTTTTTTATTTCATACTAGCCCAAAACATATAATAAATCACCATTTACAGTCTCTTAAATATCCACCCACAACATAGAGTCACACTCATAACACACATACAGCATGCAACCAAACTTGAGCCAATATTCAAAATTATCTGAGAAAAGTAACCTATTGATGCCAGAAGAGTCAAAAATGTCCATACCTATCTAAATCGACTAAATAGCCACAAAATAACATCCAAATATTGGTATCCATTCACCAGCATAATTCCAAAACTCAAAACCCAACGGCTAACAGTAGTAGAGAATTTCCAAACAAGTGATAATGCGAAAAAGGTGGTATACCTCAGGAGGGAAAACCAATGGATAGTGAATTATCTCTCCTTTAATTCATGTCTCTTCCATGACCAGATGGCTAGAACCAAAACTCAGCAACCCTTCCATGATAATGAATCAAACTTTACACGGTTGAACACACCCAACTGCCAGTTTAGACTCAAAATTCGAGCTCTATACCATGCATTGAAAGCTATTGGATGCGCAACGACAATATATTACAGAACTATTAATATACCACATTCACAAGTGACATAAAATTTCAACACTTAATCAACCAATGATACCAACTTAACAATAAAGAAAGATGACATATGGTAGCCATATCATATATGAACTTAATTGCAATTCGACCTCATTCATACTTGTATGCGACAGCCTCGTATGATATTGAAAACTTTACATGATACCATTTTTGTTATATGATATAAAACTAAAACTTAACCATCACTTTTGATGTTAAGACCTAATATTGGCTCATTACCCTTTAATTGGGGCATATTATATTAGTAATGTTATTTTATTTATGTCGGCTTTAGGCCATTAGTTGTAATTATACCTCCTAGTCTCCTATATATACCAAGGAGACATTTTCATTT
>ML783590.1:252035-284556 GCA_009831015.1 Picea engelmannii
GGTGGGAGGATGCCCCCCAGCATTAGGGTTCCCTCTGAATGGGATTTGTCCTTCGGAGGGGGGATGCCCCACAGTTTGAGGTAGAGTTCCCGGGATCTAAAAGCTAGATGCTAATGACTAACCAATGTTGTCGATCGGGTTAGGACCACCAAGGCCAATTCCTCCGGGTTGTTGGATAGGTATGGAACTTCCCGATACAATTTGAGTAGTGGTTTGGGCAGTGGTGGTAGTGGATGCGTTCAGTGCCCTAAATCCAAAAGGGAGATTAGGTCTTGGTGTTACAGGTGTGTCGATCGGGGCTTTATTAACTACCGCATTACCGGCAGGGATAGTCGGAATGTGCGGGGCCATTGTCGAATGGGTTGTCTGGAGGGGAATAGTAGGCCTTGGGCCAACGAACTGTGTGTTTGGACCAATGGTTGGTGTGGCTTTAAAAGTGGTAGTACCGGTGAAGTGATTTGGGGGTACATTGTAGGAAAAATATGCATCGGCACCTTCTCCTATTCCATAAAGATCTCACACCAAGCATGGTGGACTCCGAACAATGTCCGCAGTCCAAAAAGGGTCATTGGCTAAAGGGTTCTGAGGAGACCCAATCGGAATATCCGGATTGACAACAAATTCTCCAGCGGAATTTAAGTGGAGGATCTGTCATTCGTACCCCTCCGGAATGCGATAAGCTTCCGGAGATTCGGAGACAATTCAAAAATTCTCCAAAGGGGTGGGAACTTCTTCCTGGGAAATTGTAGTGTTATGAACATAGCTCTGTTGAGGAGATTCCTCTGTAGAATGAGGGGGTAAAGGGGTGTTTCCTTCCATATTTTCTGGAGGAAGTCCCTGTAGCCTCCGCGAATGGCGTGGAGGGTCGATGTTGGCGGAAAAGAGTCGGCAAAAGAAATCTATGGCCAACTAGCGAAAAGAAACAGCACACGCTAAAAAATCTAAGAATCGCAACCAAGCAAACAGGGCCTTCTTTTGATGACCGTACTAGTTGGTGATGAAATCCAACGTCGCGTGATCAAGTCCAGAAGGGGTGGGGGTAGGGTGTAACAGTTACAATGGCGACCTGCTTAATAGACTTACGCCTTGGGGCAAGCTTCCACGCAGTAATTGTGAATTTACCCTCCAAGGAGCCCGAGTGAGTTTGACCAATGTCTGTTCCAGGTACAGTGAGACTTCCCATCACCGTCACCTTGTATAAGACCCTAAATATTATAGCCACTAAGGTTACCAATTCCCAGTCAGCCCCTGGGCGGGATTAGTCGACAGTCCGATTGGAACGTACAGGCAGGGTATCAAGCCCGAAATCAACTAGAAGGCTTCCACGCAGTAATTGTAGATTTACCTCAAAGTGACCCCCATAATACGATCAAACCACCACAATTAGTTAAACCACGGAGGGTTAGTCCCCGTAGCTTACCCGAATGCGACCTCGTGCGTAACCCCTGTGTGAGATGGGGATCCCAGGCAGACTTATACGATAACTGGATTTGCTCTCCCTAACTCAAGATGCTACTGTTTGTTTTGGAAACTTTGGAGAGTTATGTTCACAGCCTAATCCAAAGTACTACACCTATTCTGTTGTTGGTGGAGGATCCTAGCAAAGAAAAAATTCTAGATAATTTTTAATTGGCGTTGATTTTTATGGTTGTTCTTTATGCAAAAGGGGTGTATGGAAGTGAAACAAATGGAATTATGACTCAGACCCAAAGAATGCATCGAACATGATAAAAAATCATTTCCTTTCGATGAATGTCTATCTAAGGGGGAGAGAGAGTTCTTTTCACTAACAAGCACAACTACGGAGTGTCCTCAAACGATTCCTTTTCTCAATCAAATCCTGATGTAATGCAAAAACCTTTTAAAATGCCTTCTAATATGCACAATCAATCATGCTTTTTCATTGTTTCTATATGAGTTAAAGATCAATTCAACACAATGCTTGTCTTGCTAATTGTCTTTGTATGAATGAAAATCAAACTAGCACAAGCTAAAGTCATACAAACAATGCACCCTCTCATTGCAATCAAAACGAAAAAGAGAAAACGAAACAATCAAAGAGAAAACACAATTCACACCCAAAAAGCAAAAGTTGAAGAACAATGACCTTGACTGAAATCAATATAAAGAGGTCTGTAGGCCTTTGATGACCTTCACCAATATTTTTACTCAGTTGATGAGGAGAAAAGAACAATGCATAGGTTTCGAATTTCACTCAATAGGGAAAAACTCAATGAAAATAGTGAAGAAGGTTGTAAGATTCAATAAACAAGGTGTTTATTCTTAAAAAAGGCAGATGTCAAGGTTGAAAGAGAAGAAAAATTGACTCACTAGATCACTCAACAAAAAGACACAGAGGCAAACCCTGAAAAAGGAGTTTTAGAGGGTTATTGGGCCAAAAAGAGGTTGGCGCTCTGTTGCCAAGGGAAAGGAGCGTTATAGCACTCTGTGCTAAGGTATTAGGAGCGCTGGAGCTCTGTCAACACTAGGTCAGGGGCGCCAGGGTATGAAAGCTCCAGAAATGTCAAAAAATTCCAAAAATTGGGATTCAAAATTGACAAGTATGCTGAGTGTGACAAGGTAAGGAGCCAATCAGCTCATGAAACCAATCAAAAGAGGAGTGAACCAGGTCTGAAACAGTCAAGGGACAAAACTAGGTCAAATGAAGAGGAATTGAAACAAGAGGTTTCGATTCGAGGCTATCTCCCCAATGGAGTTGCCAGTTTCTGTTGTAGGAAAATCTCCCTGCGGACAGGTAGATCACCTCTAGAGCTTGACCTTGACCCTAGACAGAAAAATGCTTAATGTGGACACTGACTTCCTTTCAAATCTATCTAAACTAATACATGAGAAGGAAGGACAACAGAAGTACCTCTTGATCGACGTTTGTCCCTGCACGCTCCGAGTTGCGCTCCAATGCTTTGCTCCTCGCTGAGTCTTGCAGGCAAACAAGATACGACCACTTCCTACTCTATTGATATTAGCTTGAAAACAGATCTATCAATTAATGATAAGTTCATGTAACATCAGACACAAACTAGAAAGAAACATGCCAAGCGTGTCATATTAATGAGAATAACGACAGCAGTGCTTACAATCGTAGATGTGAATGCAACAGCTTTGTCAAGTCCTCTTCGTCTAACCCTTGCTCGAAAGATGCACAACCTGGTTGATAGCAGCTTCACTGATCACTTCTCCTTGGTTGATTGTGTGTTTCCTATGAGATCATAGGTTTCATGCTAGCAATTCTTCCCCCTTTCCACCATCATAGAGCTTTCTTATATAGGTTGGGAGGAGCTTAACCTCTTGAGTTATGTTTAGAACAAGTTGGGAACCTCCTCCTTAGATCAGGGATCTCTTGATGAAACCAAGAATTCGAGTACAACTTCCTCCTAATCTCGAAAGATCGATTCCTTATTCTCCTCACCGGGCTAACAACTGACCCAGATTAGGGAGCGCTCCTTCAAAAGGGGCATCAGAGTGCTAGAACGCTCCCGGAGAGGATCAAGGGGAGCACCAGCGCTTCAAAAGTGGGCAGCGCTCCTGCAGAGGGGTAAAGGAGCGTTATAACGCTCCCTGATTCCTTATAGGGGAGTGCCATCGCTCCTAAGGCTGTTTCAGGGGAGCGTTCAGCCTCAAAATTCTTGATTGGAAGCCCTTTTCAGGTGTTAAGAGATGTTTGACTCCAGTGAACCAGTTCTCCTTCTTCAAACCAAATACATAAGATGTTTTAAGTGCCTCCTTAGTGTCGTCATCAGGGCAGTATGCTCAAACAACATTTGCGACACTTGTAACCAACTTGCGACACTTGAAAAAGTTGTAAGGAAGTTGCGACACTTACGACAATTGAGAGGAATATGCGACACTTATCCAGTTGAGTGATTTTGATGTGTAACAGCAAGCTCCCTTGAGGAGCCAATTCACTCCACATGGGAGGACTGGTGTTTCCTTGAGGTGATTATGTGGACAAATTTGGGGTGACCTTATTTGGGATAATTTTGGGGAAGTCTTGTCATAGGTCTTGGTGAGGCATGCTATGAGACAAAACTGTAGTTCTATGTGAAGTCTTCTGACATAGAAGAGACGGTGAGTCTATGGTGGGTGCATGTATGAGGTGCATCGCAAGAGTTACGAAAGATTTTATGATAGATGAGTCTTGGTGTGACAAATTTTTGTATGAGTGTCTTTGTGAGTTGGGGAAATTTGTGTGACTCTACCCAAGTTATAAACCAAGCTAGTAGCTCTCATATTGTAACTATTTCACAATAATAAGACTCAATCAGGTGTTAGGTACATTTTGTGTCACCCACACAATATCTATGTGTCTCTTGTTTGTTTCACAAGTGTTCTCTTTGTTTCATGGATTTATGCTTAAATAACTAAGTTTTAAGTTGTTAACAAATTGTCTAAGTATACAAGTGAGTTGCATTAGAGTAGGAGTGTGACTCACCAATAGCCTAGAACAGAGTATGAATATTCTCTAGGTGAAGAGGCTTGGTTCGAACTAACTATCCCTAGTGTTTCCAAGAAGCCAAGTGAGAACCATTGTGGTGCCACACGCCCTGAAGAGGTGCATGATCGCAAGATTCGGGTCGGCATCTTATGGGGATGTGATAGTGGACATTGAAATATTTTTTTGTTATTAATATATTTTTAAAATGCCACGTGTCAACTCTATATTGAACATAAAAATAATTACGTGTCTACCTTATACTTAGTTGTAAAAATAATCTCTCAACGCAATAATTATTTTTTAATTTAAAAATATTAATACAAAATAAAATTTTAATATACAAGTATGTCACTAATATTATAAAAATAATAAGGGGGATTCGCCGAGACGAAAAATAAGCATGTGATCTATTGTTTGCCAAAGGTTTATGGTTTCTATAGAGAACACATGACATCATGGATCATCAACCTAACAGAAGACTTTTTCGCCTCCTCAATTCATTATGGCCTACAAGGATGAGGAGCTCCTAGATTATTTGGACGATCCTCACCCCAAAGTAAACATCTAGATGACACATGTCCCATATCCCCCCATGGATCCCTCGTCTGGATTTGATCCCCCCTGATACTGACGTATTTCTCCCCCCTTGAAAAATCACCAAGCCCATCCCTTTTCACTTTACCAACCACTTCCTCATGCAACACCACATCACACTCTTGTGATAGGACCCCTCCTTTGATTACATGTGAACCAATGATCAAATCCTCCCCTATCTCCCGACGTGAAGACCTTGAACAAGAATCCTCCCATGATTCCAGGAATGAATTCCTTGTATAGCCCATCCACCTCTATTATGAGGTGTCTTTCATCGATTGAATTCCCCCTTCGACATCTTTAGAATATTTATTTCCTCCAACAAACCACCAGAAAAATGGATTCATCGAGAAATTTCTCTCTGAGCATATTCTCCATGGGTACCTCCCAAGATCTACGGTCTCCTCAGCCTCTATCACTAGTATTATCAACATGGAATATCGAAGGAAGGTAAATATTTATCTCAAGCAAAAATTAGGAGATACAAACTTGATCCTTAGAGAGAAAATCCAGTTAAATGAAATCGCAACCATACAAAATAAAACTCTAGTTGGATGATTCATCAACAAACGCCTCTCAGTAAACATTGTGAGACAATGGGTAGCTCAGAATTTTCTTCTAGTCCTCAAATATGCTCCAAAATGTGTAGTCCTGGAAAAAGGTGAACCTTTCGCTCTCCACTGGACTCTCACAAAATTCTCTCAGGTTCTTGGACTTTTGGAACACAATCCCTTTTCCTAAAAAATTGGTCTGTGGATTTGTATGCTACTTCTAAGAAGGTCGAATACGTTCATGTGTGGGTCATACTCCCAAGACTCACCCTGATATTTTGGTCTCATGAAGTCCTTAAGGATATAGGAAACTCTATAGGCATCTACTATGATGAAGACCACTCTTTTTCCACTTCAGGCTACATGGACATGGCTAGGATTTTGGTTGGCATCAAACTCTCAGATGGCCTCGTAGAGGACATAATTATTACATTCAAAGGCACTTCTTTCAAAAAATCATTGGATTATGAAGGAATACCTTTCAAATGTAGTCAATGCCACTCTTATGGCCACATTGTCAGCGACTATGCCAAAGGGAACATAAGATCTAGCAATACAAAGAAGACTCGGGGTGGGGACTCCCCCTCCAAAAATAGGCATTTTAAGGAGCAACTTCCAGCCTCTCTAAGGTTTCACAGCTCAACATATCCTCCCAAATCCCCCCAAGCTCCATAAAAAGAGGTGGCCCCATATTTGAGCAGTGTGTGTGTGGTCGACATCACGAGTAATGTCTCTTCTTCTCCCATTTTTTTTACCCCCCTTTCTCTTTTCATTGTTGCATGTGATTTGAACATGATTTCAGCAGTTGCAGACCCCTTGGAAGTCCCCTTTCTATCAAGTCTCTTCGAAGTCACTTGAATCTCTTCGGACCCTCTCATCCCTATCCCTTCTAAGGTCCCCTTTCCCCCACTGACCATCCTAACCCTCTCTGACTCCCACTCTCCCCATGTACTCCCACCACTCCCCCCACCCCCATTCTTNAATATAATCTTTGATCCCTTTCTTGAACCCTCTCCTCCTCACACTAGGGACAATCTAGGGGACTTGGGGTCTCTGAACCCTAGGGAAAAAAAACCTCCTCTCAAAAAAGGAAATACTACCTTGTACATGCCCAAAAACTTGTAAACTATGAAGTTCGATCCAAGAAACAAAAAATTATCATCGGGGCCCTTAGAGAAAATGCCATCGGCCTAGTTCCAAAATGATTATTCTCTCACATAATTGTTGTGGGATAACTAACCCTGCAAAAACTATTATCCTTCAAAATCATCTATGATCTTCAATCCCCTTCCATTCTTCTCCTAAAATAAACCATGATTGTTGGACTTAAAGTTGAATACTCCTTCTCTCCTCCCTCTCAGGATGGGAGTTCCTCGCACTCGATGCCCATGGAAAATTAGAAGGAATCATCATAGGTTGGAAGAAAGTATCCCTAAATATCTTAAATTCCTAGGCCTCTCCTTAAATTTTGTACACTCACTTATTCTCAAATGAATTAAACCTCGACTTCCTTTGCATCAACATATACGGACCTTATGTAGACAATAAGCAAAACTGGCAATATTTCTTCAACTCAAAGATGTTGCACCATTTTTTTTTCATGGGAAGGGACTTAAACTTCACCTTGGAAGATTGTAAAATTTGGGGGCCCTATTCCTAGAAGAACCCCCTCTCAGATTGGTTCATTCAAATATTGGATGAAGTCGAACTCTCTGAGATTCAACCTTTAGAATTCAGCCCCACTTGGAGGAGCATGAGAGAATGGAATGATAGGGTAGAAAATGGGCCTCATAGATTCCTTCTTTTGGAATCCCTCCTATAGGGCCCTCTCCTTTCCAGACAATGGGTGGCCCCGAGAAGAATATTGGATCACAATCCCATTCTGTTCGAACTAGCGAGTGATGGGAAGAAGCCCCCCTTCCCCTTGAAATTCAACCCTCTTTGGTTGGACTCCCCTTAATATATTACTGCAATAAAAGAGTGATGGGTGCCTTACAACCCTCACCTCCTTAAATCGCTAGCTATACAATTCAAGAAATCTAAAAAAGGCCAAGGAAACCTCCATCTCTTGGAACAATAAAAGGAAGCAGAATTAAAACAAATCCATGTCATAAATTGGAGGAAAAATGATGGAGTAGAATTCAAAATAAACCTCAAAACCTCTCTCAGAAGAACAGAAGGAAGAATACAAATCCTTGGACCTCATAAGAAGAAAAATCCTCCAAAACAAAGAAAAAGAGTGGAGTATGAGAAGTAGACCCCTATGGTTGCAAGCTGGAGATGAAAACAAAAAATTATTTCATCATTTTCAAACAATAGAAAGTTCCACAACACAATATGGTTTGTTTATAGAAGAAATGGAACTAAGAAAACATCCTTTGAGGACATTGCACAAGAAGGAACTTCACACTTTGAGTCCTTGTTCAAAGTTGAGTCCAGGGTGAACATAGACTCCATCATCAAAGTGGCAGGCCTTTTCCCCAGGTTCAACTCCCTTGAGGTAAACTAGAGACTAATGGAAGAAATCACAAAAGAAGAGTTGGAAAACATCATATAGAAAGAAAAAATCCCAGGTCTGAATGGATTTCCAATTTAATTCTATCGAGGATGTTTCAATTTCATTGGTAAGGACCTTTCAAACATGGTCAAGTACTCAAAAATATCAAGACAGATACATGCCCCATTTAGTGTCACCTTCATATTTCTCATTCCAAAGGTGGACAACTCCACAAGTTTTGACCACTTCTGACCTATCTCTCTCTGCAACAATGTCTACAAAATTATTTCTAAAATAATCACTCATAGAATAAAAGGCATCCCAAGTGAGAACATATCAGATGAACAATTTGGCTTCCTCCAAGGCATAAAAATACATCATGCTATTGGCATAGCCCAAGAAGGACTACACTCCATACACAACCAAAAGAAGATATCCATAACTTACAAGGTTGACCTCTCCAAAGCCTTTGACAAAGTCAGTTGGATATACATCATACTCATATTTAAACACTTCAGATTCTACCACTCCTTCATCTCCTAGGTGATGATTTGTATCTTTTCTACCTCATTTTCTCTCCTCATCAATGGCTCGGTCTCACCTTTATTTAGATTAGAACAAGGTCTATGTCAAGGATGTCCCCTTTCTCTGCTCCTTTTTCTATTGGTGGTTGAATGTCTTAGCAGGATCATACATAGTGAAGCCACTGCAGCTAATATCAAAGGTATAAAAATCAATATGAATTTTTCCTTAACCCATCTCCTCTTTGTAGATGATATATTAATATTTTGTGAAGGAAACATCTCTTACATCTCCACCCTAAAATAGATACTAAATACCTTATGCTTAGCTACAAGAATGAAAATAAACAAAGAAAAATACTCCCTCTTATCATGGGGACTATCTAACTCTGAATGTCAACATATCTCCAAAACTTTGGGTACTCCTATCCTAAAAAAATTGGAAGGTATGAAGTACCTCATATTTTCTCTAAAGGAAAACAATAAATGATACTTGCAATGGCTCTGTGCAAAAATTGAAAAAATATCGGTATCCTAGCAAAACAAATGGTTATCCCATGCAGGCAATTTGGTACTAGTCAAATCATTTTTTGAGGCCATCCCAGTCTATTAGACATCCTTAGCTTGGGTACCAAAGGGAATTATTGAAAAAATTAGTCATATCACATTTTGTTTCCTCTGGCTTGGTTTGGACGATAAAATATATTTGGTTATGGAATAAAAAAAAGGATTTCATCCCCTAAGACTTTTAGAGGTTGGGGTCTAAAAACTATTCCCCTTTTTTCACAAACCATGGCTGCAAAAAATGTATGTGGAATTGTCAGCAATTTTTTCCTTTGGACCCACATAGTCAAAGAGAAATACTTCCCTATGACCTCCACCCTTGACTGGATCAGGATGCCACATAAAACATCAAAGAATGGATCTATTATTTGGAAAGACACAGTAAATTCCTTCCCTTTGATTAGGAATTGGTTCATCTGGAAAATTGGGAATGGTCCAAACCTGCATATTGGAGAGGACCCTTGGATAGAATTCCAAGGAAAACACATTCTCCCAGAACCAGTCATTCAAGATCTGAATAATTAAGGTTTTGTACATCTTCAACAAATTGCTAGAAGGGATATGACTCAACGCACTACTCAATGGTTAATTTGGAATGAAATAGGCATGAATGAACCCCATGCCACTATAAGGAAGGAATACACTACATCCCTTACCACTACCATGGTCAACATCCTTGATCAAAAGGACTCCTTGATATGGTGATTCAACCTTTCACGAAATTGTTCTCCAAAGCACAGATACATGTCGTTCATACTTGAACATATTTAAGAGCCATCCCTTTGGTGGGGGACCACCTTATAGAAATTGAACTGCCTTGCAAAATCAAAATTGTTCATGTGGCTCCTTATAACTAACAAATCCCCCACCTTGAAAAATATTTAGAATTGATTTTTTGTTAGCACAAGAAAAGGTTCCCTTTTCAAACAGGGCAATGAAAACATTCCCCACATTTTCCTACAATGCCCCTTCACAAAATTTGTTTGGTTTGACTTAAAAGTTTCCCTTTGTTCCTCTAATCTGTGGGAAGGATCCTCAAATGATGATGCCCTAAATTATCCAGGTGGATATTGGTGGCCACCCACCTATTCCAACTGGCTTATCTTGACAGTTTTTAGTTCAGCACGTTTCTCTGTAATGATGGAATTTCTTTGTAATTATGGGTTTTTCACTTCTGAGGTTTTCTTGAATCCCTACAAAGAATCCAAGTGGATATTGGTGCCACCTATTCCAACTGGCTTATTTTGGAATTTTTCATGCTAGCACGTGTTTTTGAACTTCCAAGGTCGTTTTAGGGCCCTAAACAGTGTTTTTTTTGGATTTCCACAATCAAAGTGTAGATGGAATCACAATTTGATATCATGATGTGTATTTCTCAAAAATATCTTTCCAACAGGCTATGACACACCTAAAATGGGGGTCATTTGCAAAATTTATGACCCCGGGAAGTTGAGGTACAAACTTACCCATCGAGGCCCACATAACTTTTGGCGTTTCATCTCCTAAGGTTAGGTTTTTAGATGTATAGGGTTTTAGCATTCATGAGTAATGTTAAAAAGGCCTCTGGAGCCTCACTTTAATCATTCTTCTCAGACGAATGTGCATAGAAACCACATCTCTTCCTAGAGATAGCTACCACCATTCGAGCAAGTTGTTTTTAGTTCTGCAGTTTCACAGTTTCAGCCTATTTTCTTTATTCAATAGAAGTTATTGTTCATTGGATATATGTTTTTGTTCTATGTATCTCTGTGTTATTATATTCAATATGTTATTCATTTTTTTCCACTCATAAATCTGTATCAGTGGTATCAGAGTGGTATGCTCCTCATTTGTTTTTCTTTGTGCATGTCCCCGACAAGATCTAGGTACAAGAAGTTGGAACTCGAACCAGTCGAGCCTTTGCAAGATTGGTTGTGTCGAGCTCGAAAAAAAATCATGGGGGACAAGAAGAAAGATGATGGAGTAGGATATCATTTTAAATTGTTGCTCGAGGAATCCCTTGTGTGAAAAAGGAACGAAATGATGGACAACTTTGCACAGATCCTTCGGCAGTTGCCCACAGGAGACACATCTTCATCAAGTGGCCATGCAACCCCCGTCAAGGTACAAGTAAATTTTGATATTCCATTATTTGAAGGACTGATAGATGTGGATACTGTAGATAAATGGTTGAATCTTCGTCCACAATTTTTCTGATAGGGAAAATATTACTTTTGCACTCCTCAAGGTCGTCCCCCATGTTAAGGATTGGTGGGATACTTACTCTAACCAAAGGGCCATAGAGGAATATGAAATATTTTTGGTCTCCCCCACCTGGGATTCCTTCATGGATGCCATTAAACAATAGTACTACCATGTTGGAAGCTACGAGGACCAGTACACAAGATGGACCAAGCTGCGTCAGGAAAGGGACAAGATAGTACCAGATTTCACCAGCATTTTCCATACCCTGTGCACCAAATTGGGTATCAAAGACTCTGAATGACATCTAGTGCTCAAATATTGTGGTTTTATGCATAGATACATTCAAATAGAAATGGATTTTTTGGACATCGCATCATTAGGTGTGGCTTATAGATATGTTTTCAAGATCAAGCAGAAATTTAAGAAGAAGAGGCGAGAATTTGGATTTGCAAACTCCTCGCAGCCGAAGAAAGGAAAAGGAATCCCCAACCCACAATAAAAGGGACAGATAAAATGATCCAGGTGGATATCGGTGACCACCCACCTTTTCCAACTGGCTCAAAACAGTTTTCTGGCAATTTTGGTAATTTACTATGTTTAGCAGTTTTTCACTTCCAGAGTCGTTTTGATGCCCTAAACGATTTTTTTTGGGAAAATAGGGAGAAATATGGAAATTCCTCTGATATTTCCTTCAAAATTAATCTCCTTGACGATACCTTTCCAATGGGCTATCATACGCCTAAAATGGAGATCGTATGCAAAAGTTACGACCCCGGGAAGTTGATGTACTAACTTACCCAAACGGGGCCCACATGACTTTTGACGCTTCATCTCCTAGGGTTAGGTTTTTGGATGTCTATGGTTTTTGGCATTCTTGTTTATTGTAAAAAGGCCTTCAGAGCCTCATTTTAATCATCTTCTTTCGAATGAGTGTATTCGTCACATCTCTTCTCAGAGATAAGCCGCCACCATTCCAGCAAGCTTGCTTCCGCTGCATTTTACAGTTTCAGCTTATTTCCTTATTGAATAGAAAACAAGTTTTACTGTATCTCTGTTATTTTGTGTTAATCACCTGTTAATAATCTGTATTCATTTTATTATGCTCATAAAATCTGGATCAGTAGTATCGAAGCGGTCTTCTCCTTGTCATTTTAATGCATGTCCCCAACGAGGTCGAAGTACAAAGAGTTGGGTCTCGAGCTTGTTTCTCTTGAGGACAAAATCTCTTGCACTCCCAAGAAACCTCTCATGGCAGGAGAAAATAAATATGATGGGACAAGAGATCCTTTCAAACTGTTGATTGAGGAAGCCCTCAGGCAACAAAGGAATGATATGATGGATAGTTTCGCGCAAATCCTTCGGCGGCTACGAATAGGCGAGGCATCTTCTTCAAGCGGAGGCGTCGCCCCCTTCAAGGTACAAAAAAACTTCGTTATTCCTATATTTGAAGTTCAGATAGACGCAGATGTTGTAGACAAGTGGTTGAATCTACTAGAAGGGTATTTTTTGTCCATAACTTTTTGAATAGACAAAAGATTACTTTTGCGCTCCTCAAAGTCGTTCCCTATGTCAAATATTGGTGGGAAAATTTCTGTGAGCAAAAGGAAACAAAGGAACCCTCATTATTTATAGTCACAGCCACCTGGTAATCCTTCAGGGATTCTATTAAGGAACAATACTACCCTGTCGAAAGTTATGATGACTTGTATACCAAATGGAGCACATTGCGGCAAGAAAGAGACCAAGTAGTGCCAGATTTCACAAATATATTCTATACCTTGCGCACCAAGCTGGGTATCAAATATTTGGAGTGACATCTGGTGATCAAGTATCATGGTGCTCTGCATAGCTAAATCCATACCAAAATGGAATTTCTGGACATCTCATCCTTGGGCGCGGCCTACCGATATGTCGTCAAAATGGAGCAGAAGCTCAAACAAAAGACATGGCAATTTGGGCCTGAGAACCCCTCACAACAAAAGCCAAGAAAGGTAGGCCCCAACCCAATGAACAAAGGACGGAGAAAATATGGACAATATCAGGACAACTAGTCCAAGCCGCAAGAAAATAAGGACACCGAAAAGACAAAGAAAGATATCGGGAAGTGGTGCAACTTCCATAAGAGCCCTTGGCATAACATTGCTGACTACCTCTCAAAGTAATCGCTGGTGGCTGAAGTGAAAGCCTTTGAATCAGATGTGGGTTCTAACTCTTAGCCAGAACCAGAAAGGGGAAGACGGATCATTGATGCAAAACCCAGTGCCATTGTTGCTACCACCAAGCTCCAGCTTGGTGAACCAGACGATCCAAAAGAAGGAGAGTGCCTCTTGCATTCATGGATGTGGGTAAAAGGCACCCCACTGCACTTCATCGTTGATAGCAGTAGCCAGAAGAACCTCATCTCAACAGATTTTTTCAAGCGGTTTTTCCTGCCGACAACATCGCACCCACAACCCTACACCATTGGATGGCTCTGCCAAGGAAGTGATCTTCGCGTCAGCCAACAGTGTGATGTTGCTCCTCTCGAAGTTTGTGATGTTCTTTTGGGCCAACCTTATTTATGGAAACTTCATGTTGTATATGATTCTAGGCCTCATAGTGTTATTATTACTTTGAACAGGAAATTGTACAGGATACCTAAGGCAGTCCCACATAGTGCTATTTCCTTGATCTCTGCTAAGAAATGCAGGAAGGTCATCTCTCAGATGGGGAAGTTTGTCTTCTTCATGATTCTCTCTCAGAATAAGTGAAAGATCATAGCCACATCGAGGGCCTTTGTGGCCGACCTCTCCACACAGTAGAAGCAAGTAGATAAGTTCGTGGAAGAATACTCGGATATCTTCTCCTCACCTATTGGGGTACCTTTGCACTGCCAAGTCAAGAACCTCATCAATCTGACCCCCGACGCACTGTTTCCCAATGGGCCAGTCTATCATCACTCTCTATTAGATAATGAGGATATCAAGCGACAGATCCAAGAACTGCTCCACAAGGGGCACATCCGTCCCATCTCATGACCTTGTGGGAGCCCAATCGTGTTGGTATAGAATAAATGTGGAACCTAACGACTCTGCATTGATTATCGGGCTCTGAATAAAATCACAGTCAGAAACCAATACCCGATTCCCCAAATCGACGACCTCCTTGATCAACTCATGGGGGGGGAATACTTCAGTAAGATTGATCTAAATTCTGGCTACCACCAGGTCCCGATAAAACAAACAGATGTATGGAATATCGCCTTCAAGTCAAACGAATGCCTTTTTGAATGGTTGTTCATGCCCTTTGGTTTGACGAATGCTCTAGCCACTTTCATGAGGATGATGGACAATATCCTGTGACCATTCACCAACAATTTTGTAATGGTGTATCTGGATGACATTCTCATTTAAAACAAGACTTGGGCTGAACACTTACAACATATTCAGCATGTTCTGCGCACCCTACGGCAACACAAGCTATACGCCAACTTGGAAAAATGATCCTTCAGCATGGACAGGGTCCATTACCTAAGCTACATCATTGATCAGCATGGCGTACATGTGGATCCAGCCAAGATCCAATTCATCTGTGACTGGCTATCCCCAACCACACTCACTGAGCTTCAGAACTTCTTGGGCCTTCCCAATTTCTACCACAGGTTCATGTTGGGATTCTTCCATATTGCATGGGCCCTCAGCCAAATAACCAGGGGTGGTGGTAAGGAAAAATTTGTGTGGGTTCGGTCCCAACAACAAGCGTTCGATGATTTGAAGAAGTGCTTGTGCTCAGCCCTAGTACTTTCACTACCAGACCTACATCAACCCTTTGAGATCGAGACAGATGCTTCATACTATGTTATGGGCGTCGTTCTCACTCAGCACATACACCCCGTGGTATATCATAGTGATACACTATTAGATGTTGTTTGTAAGTACCCTACTTATGACAAGGAAATGTACTCCATTGTGAAATCCTGTCGTCAGTGGAGACATTACATTCTTGGGAAGGAGACATTCATCCACACTAATCATAAGCCACTGCAGTTCATGCAGACACAAGGAAAATTCCAGAATGATCGCCAGCAAAAGTGGTCCACATACTTTCATCAATTCCACATCAACATCAAGTATTAAACAGAAAGGACCAATCGCGTCGTTGATTGCCTCAGTAGACCGCCAGTCACGGCACTCACCATGGTGCTAGACTCTTGCGCCCATGAGACCTATGGATGGCCCAAACTCTATGAGATAGACCCCATGGAATTAGATCCATATTTCTCTTCTTTTTTTTTTGGACTGGCATATGGAGACACTAGAGACTTCGCCACCACCTACCAAATGTTGGGTGAAAACACAGTTATTGATAATTTCCATCTCCGGGATGGGTTGTTGTGTCCTTCGGGCCATATTTATGTTTCATCAAGAGAGAAAGAAAAGCTGATCCAGGAAGCCCACTACAGTTGGTTGGCAGGACACTTCGTCATCGAAAAGATAGTGGTGATGCTACAGAAACATTTCTACTGGTCGAAACTTTGACAGAAGGTCAGCAAGTATATCAGGTCCTGCACTATCTATGTTATTTCCAAATTGACAACTAAGAAACAGGGCCTATACACCCCTCTTCCTACTCCTGACAATCCATGGGAATCCATCTCAATGGACTACATGTCGGGCATCCTGTCCACCAAGAAGGGAAATGACTATGTTTTTTTGGTTGTTGATCGCTTTTCTAAGATGGCGATTTTGGTTTCCTGCAAGAAGAACATCACAGCAGAGGCCACTGCCAAGATCTTCTTTGAACTAGTCTGGGTAAATTTTGGAATCCCACAAACCATTGTCTCAGATTGGTACAGTCGATTTCTCATCACATTCTGGTCGAGCCTCTAGTCACTGTTGGACACCAAGCTCACCAAATCCATGGTCTTCCACCCCCAAACAGATGGCCAAACTGAGGTCGTAAATCGAATGATTGTGCATATCCTTTGTATGTATAATTCAAAGCACCCTCGCACATGGGATGAGAGCCTTCCATATGTCCAGCATAGATACAACTGAGCCCTACATAGCTCAACCAGACACAGCCCCTTTCAGGTGGGGTTGGGATTCCAACCATTGGGTCCCATAGATGTTGCACTTCTCCTTGTGGTCACCTCGACCAACTCATCTTCTCCTCCAACTAAAGCTGACAAAGCCACCCGGTTCATTGAGCGAATCCATCACATCCGCCAATAGGTTCAATGTATCCTACATAAGTCCAATGACAAGTACAAGCAGCGCCATGATCAACATTGGGTGCCACATAAGTTTCAGGTGGGCAACAAAGTTTGGTTGCACTTGCACAAAGAACACCTTACAGGACCCCATCAGAAGCTTCGCCGACTCCATTATAGGTTGTACACTATTACCAAGGCCATGGGGGATAATTCTTTTGAGCTCAACATTCCTCCTTTCCTTGGCCTGCACCCAGTGTTCCTCCTTCACCCTTATTTCCACCATTATTAGACACCTCAGAAGTAGCAGAATAGCTGACACCAACAGATCTCAACCCAAACTACATACAACATCAATCCGGTGATCAGATTGTGGACACACATATCAAGGACACTCGGCAGCAAAGGATCCAACTTTATTGAGTCGTCAAATTAGGGCAGCTCCTGCACCAAGGCAAGTGGCTCACCCAGGGCCAAATTTAGCAGAAATTTCCTCATCTGATGGGGGAACTCAACGCAATGGAGAACATTTCTTCCTAAGGAGGGAATATTGATCCAGGTGGATATTGATGGCCACCCACCTTTTCCAACTGGCTCAAAACAGTTTTCTGGCAATTTTGGTAATTTACTATTTTTAGCAGTTTTTCACTTTCAGAGCCATTTTGAGGCCCTAAATGATGTTTTTTGGGAAAATAGGGAGAAATATATAAGTTCCTTCACTATTTCCCACAAAATCAATCTCCTCTATGATAGCTTTCCAATGGGCTATCATACACCTAAAATGGAGATCGTATGCAAAAGTTACGACCCCGGGAAGTTGATGTACTAACTTACCCAAACGAGGCCCACGTGACTTTTGATGCTTCATCTCCTAGGGTTAGGTTTTTGGATGTCTAGGGATTTTGGCATTCCTATTTATTGTAAAAATTCCTTCAGAGCCTCATTGTAATCATCTTCTTGCGAATGAGCGCAGTCGTCACATCTCTTCTCAAAGATAAGTTGTCACCATTCCAGCAAGCTTGTTTCCACAGCATTTTACAATTTCATCTTATTTCCTTATTGAATAGAAAACTAGTTTTACTCTATCTCTGTTATTTTGTGTAAAGCACCTATTAATAATCCATAGTCATTTTGTTATGCTCATAAAATATGTATCAGAAAATATGGCCACTCTCAGGACAACCAATCCAAGGTGCAACCCAAGAAGGGTAATGAGAAGTCAAAGAAGGACATAGGAAAGTGGTATGAATACCATAAAATCCTGTGGAACAACACCCAAGAATGTCGCTCCAAGTAGTCACTGGTAGTTGAGATAAAAGCTTCCGAGTCAGAGTAATATTATGAATCTAAATCAAATCCAGAAAGAGGGAATCGGATTATCAATGTTGAATGCGGTGCCACTGTCGCTACCACCAAATTCCATCCAAGCAAACCAGAAGAACCAGAGGAAGGGGAATGCCTCTTTCACTCATAGATGTGGGTAAAGGGGGGCTCTTATATATTTCATTATCAATAGTGGAAATCAGAAGAACCTGATCTTAGTAGAGGTCATCAAATAGTTGGACATGTCGATGACACCGCATCTACAACCCTACACCATCGGTTGGCTTCACCAAGGAAGAGATCTTTGTGTCAGCCAACAGTGTCATCTACCCTACGGCATCAATCCCTTCAAAGAAGAGGTATTGTGTGATATTTCTCCCCTTGAAGTTTATGATGTTATTTTAGGCCATCCATATTTGTGGAAGCGACAAGTTGTGTATGAGTCTAGACCCCGCAGTTTTATTATTACTTTGGGTAGACAAACGTACAAGATACCAGAGGTAGCACCGCCTACCGCTATTTATTTAATATTTGCTAAGAAATGCAGTAAGTCCATTTCACATATCGGGAAGTTCATCTTCTTTGGGATCCATGCTCAAAGTGAGCAGAAGGTCACTGCCACATATGTGACCTCTACACAAAGCATCTCTTTGCGGTAGAAGTAAGTGGACGAGATCGTGGAAGAGTACAAATACATCTTCTCCTCACCCACTAGGGTACCAATGCACTACCAAGTCAGTCATCCAATTGATCTAACCCTTGGTTCACCTCTGCCTAATGGACTAGTCTATCGTTCCTCGCTAATGGAAAATGACAAAATCAAGCATCAGATCCAAGAGCTTCTTCAAAAAGGGCACATTTGACCTAGATCCTCCCCTTGTGGAAGCTCAATTGTACTAGTGTAGAAGAAAGACTAGACCTGGAAGATCTGCATTGATTACAGAGCATTAAACAAAATCACAGTTAGGAACCGGTACCCAATTCCCTGAATTGATGACCTTCTTGACCAACTCAAGGGGGAAAAAATTTTCAGTAATATTTACCTAAAGTCTGGCTACCACCAGGTTCCCATCAAACCCACTGATGTATGGAAGACATCTTTCAAATCTAAAGAAGGTTTCTTCAAATGGTTGGTCATGCCCTTTGGCTTAACAAATGCACCATCCACTTTCATGAGGTTGATGGATGATGTATTGAGACCCTTCACTAACTCTTTTTTGGTGGTATATCTGGATTACATACTCATCTTCAACAGAACTTGGGAGGAGCACATGCAGCATATTCAGTAGGTTTTGAGCACTCTGCGGCAGCACAAGATATATGCCAACTTGGAAAAATGCTCCTTTGGCATGAACCTAGTCAAATACTTGGGCTGCATTGTTGATGAACATGGGGTACATGTGGATCCAGCTAATATCCAAGTCATCTGTGACTGGCCAACTCGGACCACATTAATGGAGCTTCAGATATTCTTGGGACTTGCCAACTTCTATCGACGGTTTGTGTTGGGATTCTTCCATATTGCATGTGCCCTTAGCCAAGTGACCAAGGGCGGTGGCAAGGCAAATTTCGCATGGGGAAAGGCACAACAATGAGCATTTGATGATCTGAAGCATCGCTTTTTTTCATCTCCAGTACTCTCCTTACCCGATATACAACAACCATTCGATATTGAGATAGATTCTTCCTACTATAATGTAGGCGCGGTTCTCACTTAGCACGGTCATACAGTAGCATACCATAGTGAGACACTCTAAGATACCATCCAGAAATACCCTACCTATGAGAAGGAAATGTATTTCATTGTGAAAGCTTGTCGTCAACGGAAACATTACATTTTGTGAAAGGAGACAATCAACCACACTGATCACAAGCCTCTTTAGTTCATACAGACACAGGGGAAGTTGCAGAACGACCACCATCAAAAGTGGTCCACATACCTGCAGCAGTTCCATATCAACATCAATTATAAGACAAGGAGAAAAAATCATGTCGTTGACTTCCTCAGTCGACCTCCTATTGTTGTAATCACCACCGTACTCCATTCATGTGGGCATGAGGCATGTGAGTGGCCCCAACTTTATCATCGTGACCCTGACTTCACCACCACCAATAAGGTATTGGGTACATGCGTGAATGTCACTGATTTTCACATTCAGGATGGATTGTTATGCCATCTGGGCCACCTCTATGTTCTTGCAAGTGAGCATGCAAAGATTAGTTGGGAGGCTCACTATAGTCGGATGGAATGACATTTTGGCATGGAGAAAATTGTGGTCGTTCTACAAAAAAAAATTTATTGGCCAAAACTTTGATAGGACATCAGCAAGTATATTAGATCTTGCACTGCATGTGCCATTTCCAAGCCAACCATCAAGAAGCAAGTCTTATACACCCATCTTCCTACTCCCGAGAGGCCTTGGGAATTCATCTATGGATTACATGTTTGGCCTTCCATCCACCAAGCAAGGAAATGATTGTGTATTTGTCGTGGTTGATCTGTTTTTGAAGATGGTCATTATCACAGCATGCAAGAAGAGCATCACAGTGATCGATAGAGCCAAGCTCTTCTTTGAATGGGTGTGAGTCCATTTTTGGATACCACAAACCATCATCTCATATTGGGACAACATGTTCCTCAACACATTTTAGTCAAGTCTTTGGTCACTATTGGACACCAAGCTCAGTAAATCCATTTCTTTCCACCCCCAAATTGATGGCCAAACTGAGGTCGTCAATCAGATTATTGTGCACATCATGTGCATGTATAAATCTAAGCATCTGTGTACATGGGATGAGAGTCTTCGCTGTGTTTAGCACATCTACAATAGGGCTCTCCATAGCTCCACCGACCATAGCCCATTTCAGGTGGGACTGGGATTCCAACCCTTGGGTCCCATTGATGTTACACTACCTCTTGCAACCACATAGCAAAAATCTTCCCATGTTCAATCTGAGACCGAAAAATCCACCATATTCATTGAGAGGATTCAACACATCCACCAACAGGTCCATGAGATTTTGCAGAAATCCAATGCTAAGTACAAGCAGTGCCATCATCAACATTGGGTACCACACAAGTTTTAGGTGGGAGACAAGGTCTTATTACATTTGTAGAAAGAGTGCCTTACAGGGCCCCATTTGAATATTTGTCCACTTCTCTATGGTCCTTACACTATCACCAAGGTTGTGGGTGACAATGCGTTTGAGCTCAACACTCCCCTCTTCCTTGGCTTGCACCCAGTGTTCAATGTGGACCTCCTTCGACCATATTTTCCACCATTATTGGACACCTCGGAGATCGCAGAACAGTTGACACCAAAAGAGATCAACCCTGACTGCATGGAACAAGAATCCATTGATCATATAGTGGACACATAGGTCAAGGGAACTCGCTAGCAGAGGATCTAGCTTTATCGGGTTGTCAAGGTAGGGCAGCTCCTGCACCAAGGAAAGTGGCTCACCTGAGGCCAAAAACAACAAACATTTCCTCACCTGATTGGGACACTCAAAGCAATGGAGACCATTGTTTCCTAAGCGGGGAGGATTGATCCAAGTGGATATTGGTGGCCACCTACCTATTCCAACTGGCTCATCTTAACAATTTTTAGTTCAGCACGTTTTTATGTAATGATGGCATTTCTTTGTAATTGTGGGTTCTACACTATTGGGGTTGTCCTGAAGCCCTACATAGCATACAGGTGGATATTGGTGGCCGCACACCTATTCCAACTGGCTTATTTTGGAATTTTTCATGTCAGTACGTCTTTTTGTACTTCCAGGGCCATTTTTGGTGCCCTAAACAGTGTTTGTTTGGCTTGCCACAATCAAACTGTAGACAAAGTCACACTTTAATGGAATAATGTGTAATTCTTGAAAACACCTTTCCAATGGGCTATCACATGCCTAAAATGGAGGTTGTATGCAAAAGTTATGACCCCGGGAAGTTGAGGTACCAACTTACCCATCGCGGCCCACATAACTTTTGGTGTTTCATCTCCTAGGGTTAGGTTTTTGGATGTCTAGGGTTTCGACATTCATGAGTAATGTTAAAAATTACTCTTGAGCCTCATTGTAATCATTATTCTTAAATGAATGCATGTAGAAGCCACATCTCTTCTCAGATATAGCTACCACCATTCGAGCAAGTTGTTTTTAGTTTTGTAGTTTTACAGTTTCAGCCTATTTTCTTTATTCAATAGAAGTTATTGTTCATTGGATATCTATTGTTGTTCTTTGTATCTTTGTGTTATTATATTCAATATGTTATTCATTTTGTTCCACTCATAAATATGTATCACTAAACTCTTGGATCTCCTCCCCCTCCATCTCTCACCACAAATCCCTTCCTCTCATCACAGCTTGGGGCATCTGTTTTACCTGAAATCGGGCCATTTTTTATGACATTGATCCCGGTTATGACCCAAGGGAGAGAATATATGGGGATAATTGTATATGATATGACCCCAAGGGGGGGAATATATGGTCCTAAATGTATATGTAATGTGTAAATATATATGTAATCAGGTCAGCCTAATGGTAAAGGGGCCTCATGTGCAAGTGTGAATAGGTATATATAGAGGTCATGTATTCATTATTGAGGGAGGTGAATTGTGAAGTATGAAAGGTATTTGGTTATTTGGAGGGGCTTCCCCTATTCTTTAAGGATTATTGTGTAACTTATATATCTTGGAGTTTTTCTCCACACTCACATTCTGTACATGGTGTGTACTTCTATTATTTTATGATATTTGTAATCATTTGTATCATTACATTTGGTATCAGAGCACTGATCCTAGGATTTTTCTTCCTCAATACAGTCATTTTGGAATTTTCACTATAACTTTTTCTCAGAGACACTTAAGATGGAGAAACCTAGAGGATATTGAGAAGACTTATCATAGTACTTGTGGTACAAATTTCACCTTCTGCGTTGTTGTACTTTTTTATATACACTATGTGCAAGATAGGGTTTTTGACTAGTCATGTAACTAGTCTCAAATAGGTGTTCCAGTTAAAACAATAATATATTCTTCATCGAGGATACAAATTGAGTGAGACCACTTTCATTGGACAGAGGACATTCTGTAGTATTTTTGGTACAATTTTTAGAATTTTATATCAATTATTGTGCACGAGGCACTCTGTAACAGTCTCTCTCCTGGAAAGGCCAAAAATAAGCAAGGTGTGGGGAAGTTATCGTAACTTACACTTGGCACATACAATTTTGGTCAAACCTATGGCATTGAAAAGTAGACATTTTATAGTACTACAAGTCTCAATTTCATACTCAGAAGGGTCGAAATTGCAGAGATGCATCATAAGGAAGATCGGTTAGGAGGGCAGGCTCCAAATCAAGGTTTCAAATGTATGTTCACTTAAAACTATCATAAATTTTGATTGGAATGTCTGAATGAGCTTATTCAAAATCCATTGGAAAGAGGAAACCCAAAATAATATATGGGAACAAGGATTACAACTATTTGAGATCTTTATTCTTAATATATTGAGGTTGGAAGTTGAGGTTTGGGTTAGACCTCAATTAAGAATCAATGGAAATACCTAACTTTAGTGGAGATGAAAACAATGATAAAATAAATCCTGGGGAATGGTTGAGAATGATAAAGAAAAATTGTAATAATACTTTTGGGGAAGGTATTTGTTTTTATGGTGAAGATGGTAATTGGTGGTATAGTTTTGATGAAGGTACTAGAAGAAGCACCATATGGGAAGTATTTGAAGAATTATTCTCAAATAAATGGATCAAGGATAAAAAAAAATAGAGATGCATAAAATTCAAGTGGAATTAAAGGAATCGAAAGAAAATATCTCCAAATTTCAAAAGGATAATGAAGAGCTAAGAAAATGTATTACGAAGAAAAACGATGAGTTTTCCAAGATGCAATCCTTTAATGAATCACTCATTAAGGAGGTTAAGAAATTAAAGCAAGAAAAGAATAGTAATTCAAAATGGGAAAAGGATGAGTCAAGGGAAGATTTGAAGAATAAAGATGAAGAGATATGTGGACTATGAAAACATAATAAAAAACTGTTGGATGAGGTCAAGAGATTGAAAGAAGAAAAGAAGCATTGTCAAAATCAAGAAAAAGAAAGGATCTTGGATGAATAATCCACCAAAAGACTTGAAAAGGAAATTTGCAAGAAGGTTGAAGAATCCCTAAATAATGATGAGGAAAATCGGAAATGCAATCCAAAATTGAAGAAGGGCGTCAAAATTTTATAAATGGGGTGACATTGCAGCTTCAAAAAGAGAAACAAGGCAAGATTCAATAAGGTCACCAGAAGATACTTGAATAAGTTGAAATCCATCTAGAGGATGTACATGCCAAATATGATGATATTGTCTCCAAGGCTAGAGTAATCAAAGACCAAGCAAAAATGATCGAGGATGCCACTGTCTCTGAAAAGAAGATAGATGAAATGCATGTGCAAAGTGAAGGAAGATCATCAAATGTGAAACCATATTGACACCCTCATTACTAGGAAACATTTCAAGGAAGACAAGAAGGACGATATCAACATTATGAAGGAAGAATATGGAATACTTGTCAATATTCATGGAACAAGGCATCAGCAAACTACTCTTCAACAAGCTATTATCATAGACCAAAAACCACTACAAATTGGAGAAGCTACAACAAAAATACATGGAATCAAAGGAAAGAAAATCATGCAACAATCAGACACCAGGATTATGACCGAAAAGAATTGATTTTGGATGGATTGATCATCATCAATGGAAGGAAGAAACCAGGAACATAAGAAAATCATATTACTTGGTTTCATCGCATGTGAATCCTTTAATTGCAAAGCTTTGATGACAATTCTTTTTGGAGGGTACTATGTTATGACCCAAGGAGAACATATATGGGGCTAATTGTATATGATATGACCCTAAGGGGGGGCATATATGGGACTAAATGTATATGTAATGTGTAAATATATATGTAATAAGGTCGGGCCTAATGGTAAAGGGGTCTCATGTGCAAGTGTGAATAGGTATATATAGAGGTCATGTATTCATTATTGAGGGAGGTGAATTGTGAAGTATGAAAGGTATTTGTTTATTTTGAGGGGGTTCCCCTATTCTTTAAGGAGTTATTGTGTAACTTATCTATCTTGGAGTTGTGCTCCATGCTCACATTTTGTACATAGTGTGTACTTATATTATTTTATGATATTTGTAAGCATTTGGATCATTACAATACCTCCCCTTCAAAAACCTCCTCCACCTCCCTTTCCATCCTCAACTCTTTCCCACAACTCCCTCCGAAAAATATCCCTCATCCCCNCCCCCCCCCCCCCCCCCCCCCCCTCCTCACTCTAGGATTTATTCAATGGTGCAACACAGGGCTCTCCCTCAACAGGGGTTGTTGGAGGTATCATTTTTTCTAAATGCCACCACAAAAATCTCTTTTGTTGCCCATCTCGGGGTAGCAACCAACAACCTCAATAAATTCATGGTGGTAAAATTTATCCTTATTTTGGCAAAGGAAAAGGGTATTTCACATATCAACATATATGGTGACTCTTAGTTGGTGATAGATTGTATAAATGGAAAACAACCACTGCACACACACACACTTCATCCAACCTTATAGGACATCAAAAGGCACATTTATTTCTTATCTCATATTATCTTCTCCCATGTCTACAGGATATCAAATCAAGAAGCGGACAAACTCTCAAAGGATGGATTGGATTTGGACAAATGTTGTTGGAAAATCTAGGAAGGAAGCTCGCTTGGCTCCACATAATATTTTCACAACTCTTGGTCTTCTCTCTGAATAATTTCTTCCCATGGCCACTTTTTTGGATATTTTTGTTGCAAGCTACTTTCATCTTGGTTTCTCTATGGCATACCCCTCCCTCTTTCCAATCCCTCTTTCCAAGAGGCAAACTATATATCAATAAATATGTGAACTTTTATGTATGGATCTATGAAGAAACATAACAAAAATTAGGACCTCTCTTGATTAGTATGACTTGTTTTGAATAGGTGTTTAACATCTTACTTTCTTTTTCTTTTTTTTGTGACAAATAAGAAAAAAATGCTCTGACACACGGAAATATATATATATATATATATATATATATATAATAATTATATGCCAATAAAATATTATATAAATAACATTTATTATAAAGTTGTATGTTATTTCACAAATGGTCATTAATTTTGTCTTGTGAAAACATTAGTGTAGGGATTTCACTTTTTAAGTTATCTTTTGAATTAAGTTAGGTCTGTATAAACTATTTAGAAAAAGTTTTCATTAAAATTGAACTATAAACTATTTAGGAAAAGTTTTCATTAAAATTGAACTTTGTTGGTTGGTGGGAAATTCGTTATTCTTAATTCATAAATTTAATCTATTAAACCTTTTTAATTTTTTTAATTTTTTAATAAATTTAAAATATATATAATGTTAATTAAATTAAATATTATTAATATAATTCCATGAACCCCTATATGAGAAATTATGAAAGCATATAATTAGACATTGAAACTTTATATAAAAACCTTTTGTTTTGAAATTATGAAAGCATATATGAGAGAAATTATGAAAGCATATAATTAGACATTGAAACTTTATATAAAGACGTTTTGTTTTGAAATTATGAAAGCAAATAATTAGACATTGAAACTTTATATAAAGATTTTTTGTTTTGAAAATATGAAAGTATATAATTAGATATTGAAACTTTTATATAGACCTTTTGTTTTGAAATTACGAGAGCATATGATTACACATTGAAACTTTGACTAAAAGTTTTCAAATATGGAAGAATATCATTGTTGTGTCCATGATTACATGAATATTCTCTTCCACTCACTTGTAAAAGCATATCACCAATCCTTGGAGTTTTAACTAAAAGTTTTGAAATTGTGAAAACATATCATTGATAAAATGATTATGATTAAATGAATATATTTTTCATCTTAAAATAGTATTAATATGAAACACAATCTTAACCTTAAAAATATTACACAATCTTAACCTAACAAATATTATATTAACATTATAGAAAACAACTTTAAGTAATAGACATTTGATTAGATAATTCAAACAATTTAATGAATAAATTATAAGTGTAAGATATGCCATTAATACATAATTTTAATCTAACAAATATTATATTAACATTATAGACATTTAATTAGATAATTAAAACAATTTAATGAAAAAATTATAAGCCTAAAATATACGTTAATAATAATAAGTATATTAGATAAATAATAACAGTAACTATAAAAAATAATAAAAAAAATGTTATGTTTATTATACTAAGTGGAGGATGGAACGCATTTGTTTTTAAATATGAAGATTAAAGTAAGATCAAGATTGTTAGGTTGATGGTTCACCTAACAATCATTATCATCATAAATATCATTATCATTTTGTTTTTAAATAGGTTGATGGTCAAGATTGTTAGGTGGATGGTCCATCTAACAATCATTATCATTATAAATATCATCATTACATAGCTATGTTCTATCACAAATTGTTATAATAAATTTATTTTAGTTTAGTATGTCTATTTAACAAAATGTTATTATTAAACAATTATTAAAATAAGTGAGTTAACAAGTGGAAAAAATCAATTTTTAATTTATTTTGGAGAGATAGAGTTCTATTTTGGTTCATTCAATTTTTTGAAATTTCAATGGTCATTTTAAAATGGGTCAAAAGTCTTAAGGGCATAGTTTCATAGTCAAAGATCATATCCATCAAGTGGAACTATAACTTTATGAACTTACTCCATTATTACACCATCTTTGTCTTATTTTTGCACAAAGAGTAGCTAGGAGCTCTACAGTTCAGTATGAGGAGATGTTGGTCATATTGGTCACATAAGGTTACATTAAGTGACAAAAATAATAATAATAAATAACTATGTATTGTACAACATCTAAAATATTCAATAAACCAATAAATAATAAATAACTACATATTGTACCACAACATCTAAAATATTCAATGAGCATTAAACTGAAAGTATTTGATAAATCTAAATACCAACTCCATTAATATATTGATGTTAGTTCCATAATAAATTAAAATAATATCACATCAATTTAAAAACTTATGCATTAAAACCAATTTTTAAATTAATCTTTTGGTACGGATAATACTTTACAAACTATCTTCATCTTATAATTGTTATGTATATAAATTTATTCAGAACACACTTTTAATGTTATCGTTATATAATTTTTTTACATATAAATTATTTAGTCTTATCATTATATAATTTTTTTACTGAAATATTCTAGGTTGCAAAGTTGTGAAAAACCTTCTTGTTCTGGGGTTGGACTTCCGTCAAACACTTTGCATACTTTTGTAATTGATTGTTGAAGATGAGATTTTAATGGACAGAAGTGTATTTCTTTATTTTGCTTGTTGGTTTGTTGGTTTTATATCCCCTTATACCTCCCCGGTGAAGTGCATAATGTATTATTCCGACATTAAGCCAAACCCATAAAATAATAATGAAAAACATTCACATTTAAATGAACAAATTTACTAAACTCTGGTTGTTTTTTATTGCATAATAATGTTGAACCAATGACAATCAAAATGAGGTGGAAATACTTCTCAAAGATGAAGAGGATGTCTACTGGAGGAAACTTGGAACCTCAAATCACACATGGCCATGAGAAAATATCCAAAACTGCCCACATGTGCTGATAAAAGAGGAAGATCCATGTAATTATTGCACTGTCATCTTATTGGAATGGTTCTAGTAGTCCCTACTCAGCGATATGCCACTCACCATGCAATGGACAGCCATCTAATAGAGGTCGACCAGCAGCAGCCTCACCCTTGCCATTCCACGCAGCACCAAGAGGAACACGCAGCTCCTGGGTAAGAGAGACACGGCAAGCAAAGGGAACACGCAGCTCCAGGAATATTGACCAGTAGAGATCACAAACAAAGGACCACGCCCAGCAAAGTAGCCACGTCTTGGGAGGTGAAGGATTCAGCCTTAATGGAAAACGCACAACAAATAAATGAAGAGTGTGCCTAGCTCAAAGGAAACGCCCCACCCTTCACACATGCCAAAGAAAAATGCCCTCTCTTCCAAATCTGAAGATGAAGTTCTTCTCAGATGAATCTTCTCGAATCACAATGCCAATATCTGCAAATGAAAAACCGGAATGGCTTCTCCAATCTCACGGCTAGGGCAAATAGTTTCACTGTCGAACCCGAGCACCGAAATGGGTTTCCAGCTGAAACCCTCGCTAGCTCTCCGAGCTCTTCTCCCAAAATTCAATTTTCTAAATGAATAGTCAATAATCCTTTTCCAACCCTCAACCGTCTTTTTTTTCTTTCACTTTTCTTTTTCTCCATTAAAATATTCATTTAATTAATAATTAGAGAGAAATACCCTCAAAGAGGGGTTTAATATTAATAAACTCACTTTTCCAAAGTTTCACTTTATAATTTGAAAGTGAATTTTCCAATCATTTCCCTAACTCATCCGTCTAATGGCTTACGGGAAACTGTGTAAACCACCACGGTATTCTGACTGCCTAGGAAAAATGGGACATTACAGTCCTCCCTGCCCAAATTTGCTTGTCCTCAAGCAACTTCAAACCTGGAAACTGTAACACCTACTCGTTTTCCCAAGTAGCATCCTTCACAGGTAGATCCTTCCATTTCACCAAAAACTCCCTGACCACCCTGTTACGGAGCTTCCTCTCCCGTACCTGTAAAATCTCTTCGGGGCTTGTGGCCAACCGTCCCTCGTCATCCAAAGGGGGTAACTCATGTGAGGCAACCATCTGTTGTCCTATTACCTGCTTAAGGCACGATACGTGAAACACGTTATGAATCTTGCTCCCCTTCGGTAGTTCTAATTCATATGCAACCTACCCCACCCTCCGAGTTATCCTGTAGGGCCCATAGTAGCGAGGTTTGAGCTTCTCGGCCCCCTTCTGTTTCAATGAAGATTGTCGATATGGTTGTAATCGCAGGAACACTAAATCCCCAACCTCGAACGAGCGCTCGGTCATATGCCTATCCGCATACATCTTTTGCTGATTATGGGCCATCCTCGTGTTCTCCTTCAATGCTCTCAGAATATCCCGATTGTCCTGTATCCAATCTCTGGCCTTCGGTGCCCTACTGTCACTGAATACAACGTTAGCAAAAGTCATGGCCTCGTAGTCGTAGAGTGCCTGAAAAGGGGTCATTCCAATGGACATGTGATGGGTGGTATTGTAACAATACTCCCCCAGGTGTAATCACTTCACCCAAGCTCTTTGCTGCCCAGAAATGTAGTTCCGCAAATAACCTTCCACCCATTTGTTCACGATCTTTGTCTATCCGTCAGTCTGCGGGTGGTAACTAATGCTTGGTGTCAACTCAGTACCTACCAACTTGAAAAGATCCTGCCAAAAACCTCCCATGAACCTACTGTCTCTATCACTGACGATGGTTTTGGGCAACCCATGCAAACGAAAAATCTCTCTGAAAAATAGCTCGGCCACCTGTGTTGCTGAGTAGTCTAAAGGAATAGCGAAGAAGTGGGAAAACTTGGTGAGTCTATCCACCACGAAATAAATGCAATCCTTCCCCTGCACCCTGGGTAACCCGGTGATGAAATCCATGGAGATGCTTTCCCATTTCTGATCTGGAATGGGCAATGGTTGTAATAATCCGGTCGGATGGGTGTGCTCCACCTTGTTCCGCTGGCAAACTCCGCACTCTTGAACGTGCTTCAGTATGTCTCCCTTGAGTTTCTTCCAAGTGAACCTCTCCCGAACCTGCCTGTAAGTCTTCAGGAACCCCTGGTGTCCTGCTAACGGTGAGTCATGGGTTGCCTGCATGATCTTCTGCCTGATGTGCGAACCCGGAACCAAATAAATTCGGTCTTTGTAGTAGATGACATCGTCCACCACTCTGTACCTGTCATCTGTAACCTGTCCATCCAAAACCTCGCAAGAAAACTTGTTCTTGGAATACTCTACCAGTAGAAGACTCTTCCAGTATTTTTATATGTCCATCAAAGATAGAGTAGGGAGCATCCTATAAAGAGCGTCGGCTACCACATTGTTCTTCCCCTTCACATACTCAATCTCAAAATCGTAGGCCTGGGTCTTACTCACCCACTTATGTTGTATGTCATTCAGTTCCTTCTGCTCCAAGAAGAATCGGAGGCTGTTGTGATCTGTCTTGACCTTGAACCTGTTGCCCACTAGATAGTGTCGGAATTTGGCCAATGCATGTATGATGGCCAACATCTCTTTATCATAAATAGAGTAGAGCTTCTCGTAATCTCTAAGATTTCGACTCTCGAAAGCTATGGGATGATTCTCATGCATAAGCACAGCTCCAATACCTACTTCTGATGCATCACACTCCAACACGAAGGGTTGGGTAAAGTCCAAAAAAGATAAGACCGAGCACAAACTCATGATGTCCTTCATCCTGTCGAAGACCCTCTGTGCCTCATATGTCCACTCAAAGGCCCCCTTCTTGGTCAAATCTGTCAGTGGGGATGTCAGCTGAGAAAAACCCTTCACATACCTCTGATAGTAAGTGCATAAGCCCATGAAGCTCTTTAACTCTGTAGTGTTCCTCGGTGGAGGCCAATCAAGAATCACTTGGATCTTGTCCCAGTGCACCTGCACTCCCTGATCTCCAATCACATGCCCCAAATAGAGCATCTCTGTCAACCCAAACTCACATTTGGACAACTTCGCATACAACTTTTGTTTTTCCAATATGCCCATCACCTCATCTAGATGTTGGAGGTGTTCCTCCCAAGTGCAGTTGTAGACCAAAATGTCATCGAAAAAGACCAACAAATACTTCCTGAGCTGCTTGCTAAACGTGTGGTTCATATAGGACTGAAATGTGGCTGGGGCATTGGTTAGCCCAAAAGGCATCACCAAGAACTCGTAGTGCCCATAGTGGCACCCGAAGTCTGTCTTGTATTCATCCCCCTCTCACATCCTGATCTAATGATAGGCTGACCGTAGATCAATCTTCGAAAAGTATTTGGCCCCTCTCAACTCATCCATCAACTCATCAATCTGGGGTATAGGGTACCTGTTCTTGATGGTCCTCTTGTTGAGGGCTCAATAATCAATGCACATTCTGAGGGTCCCGTCCTTCTTCTTCACCAGCACTACAGAAGAAGTGAAGGGACTCAAAATCGGCCTCATGTGACCCATCTCCAGTAGCTCCTTGATGGTCTTTTCTATCTCATCCTTATAGGCCTTGGGGTGCCTATACGGAGTGGTAATCACTACTCTCGTAGCCTCCTCTAATTCGATGATGTGCTCAAAGCCCCTGTCTGGAGGCCTACCTGGAGGTATATCACCAAAGACCTTCTGGTGCTTCTTAAGCAAGGCCTTTATCTCTCTTGAAAAATTGGGCTCCCCGCCCTTGGGCTTCTGCACTGAAATATGAAGCTCTGCAACCCATGCAATGTCATCCTACCTCATTACTGCCTCCATCTTCTTTGAGGTCACTATCTTGGGAGGATAAGTATTCATGCCCCTCAAAACCACTCTCTTGCCATCCTGCCCCTGGAACTCCATCTCCATAGTCTGGTAGTTAGTGGAGTACTTCCCTAGGGAGTATAACCACTGAACTCCCAACACCACAT
>ML783590.1:284606-298274 GCA_009831015.1 Picea engelmannii
GGTGGTAATGCCCTTCCGCTCTACCAATGAAGCATCGATAAAATTGTGGGATGCCCCACCATCCACCAACACTGTCACTCTGTGTCCCTGTACTCCTCCCCTCATCCTGAAGGTATGAAACCTGGGGATCCCGGAGAGTGATGTTATAGTCCCCTGATTCTCCATTGATGCCTGCTCTTCCTCTGCCATCGGTGGGTACTCCTCCTGACCCTGTTCTCCTACCTCCTCGTCATCCCCGCTATATGAGAACACCTCTATGTAGTGTGCCTTGGCCTTGCCTGCACACTTGTGACCTGGTACCCATGGTTCATGGCAACTGAAACACAGCTTATTCCTCCTCAGATCCTGTCTGGTAGCATCATCCATCCTATTCCTGCATGTCCAATCCTTATGTGGTTGTCCTGCCCGTTCTCTCTACTGTTGTCCTACGCCATCCCTCTGTGGTGGTCCCCTGTCATTGAACTTCATGGGGAAGTTCAGTCTCGGGGTGAACTTGGGCTTGGGTACTGACTCCTGTAGGTCTCTAGCCCTGCTAACTGCATCCTGTAGCGAAGTAGGCTTGTAAGCCTTCACCCATCCTCGAAGTGGCTCAGTTATCCCCTCTGTGAACAGCATCACCAATCGGGCCTCGGAGATATCGGTGACCATCACTGATATCCTCTGGAAATCTGATATAAAGGCCTCTACCAAACCAGTTTGTTTCAACTGTACCAAGTCTCTGAAAGACAACTCGGGATCTCTCCTATCAAATTTATGCACCAGTCTCCCTGTAAACTCAGTATAGGTGACAATATGGGCATGTCCTAGAGTGGACATCACGTGGTACCACCAGTCATGTGCCTCACCCTCCAAGTGCAATGTTTCCAACTTAATGGCATCGATCTCTGCCATGGGGTTTAGCTGGAAGTAGGTGTCGAGCTTCTGCACCCAAGCTCGTGCAGTGCACTTCGACGTCCCATCAAAGTATGGTAAAGTGAGCTTGCCCACTGTGCGATGTAACTCGTAGTTCTGCGTGGGACCCCTGTTGAAGAACCTCGGCCTGTTTCTCCCCTTGAAGCTACAAAACTCGACAAAAGTCATAGCTTCTCTCAATTCTACATCCATGGCCTTATACTCCTGGAAATAGGCTGCTAATGGCTCATCCTGCTCTACCTGCCCTCCTGTACCTGTCTCTGGTGGTCCTAAGAACTTTGGCATGGTAGACCTAGGAATCTCACTGTAGTCGTGAGGGCGGTTATGAGGGTTGGTCCTGGAAGTGATCACCTCAATATGAGGTTTGTGTGTGTTTCTCCCTTCTTCCATATGCCCTCTATTGTTTCTCTCTCCCTTTTCTTCACCATGCTTACTCCCTAGAGCATAACCTGTGACTCTGTCCATGAACTCTCGGGTCTCTCTCTGGCCCTCTGCAATATCCTGTAAGGCTTTCATAAGCCCTTTGATCAAACTGTCATCTTGTCCCCTGTCAAACTAGCATTTGCATTTTTCCCTGGAGTGTCCTCCATTTCTTCTCTTCTTCCCTCTAAGCTCCTATACCTTATGTGCCTATAAGTGATGTTTTGTTTCCCTTCCTCAGTCATCAATGTCTCCCACAGCTGGCGAGGATCATGCTCTGATACCACTGAAATATTCTAGGTTGCAAAGTTGTGAAAAACCTTCTTGTTCTGGTGTTGGACTTTCGTCAAACACTTTGCATACTTCTATAATTGACTGTTGAAGATGAGATTTTAATGGACAGAAGTGTATTTCTTTATTTTTCTTGCTGGTTTGTTGGTTTTCTATCCCCTTATACCTCCCCGGTGAAGTGCATAATGTATTATTCCGACATTAAGCCAAACCCATAAAATAATAATGAAAAACATTCACATTTAAATGAAAAAATTTACTAAACTCTGGTTGTTTTTTATTGAATAATAATGTTGAACCAATGACAATCAAAATGAGGTGGAAATACCTCTCAAAGATGAAGAGGATGTCTGTTGGAGGAAACTTGGAACCTCAAATCACACACAGCCATGAGAAAATATCCAAAACTGCCCACACGTGCTAATAAAAGAGGAAGATCCATGTAATTATTGCATTGTCGTCTGATTGGAATGGTTCTAGTAGTCCCTACTCAGTGATATTCCACTCACCATGCAATGGAAAACCATCTAATAGAGGTTGACCAGTAGCAGCCTCACCCTTTCCATTCCACGGAGCACCAAGAGGAACACGCAACTCCTGGGTAAGAGAGACACGGCCAGCAAAGGGAACACGCAGCTCCAGGAATATTGACCAGCAGAGATCACAAATGAAGGACCACACCCAAAAAAGTAGCCACATCTTGGGAGGTGAAGGATTCAGCCTTAATGGAAAACGCACAACAAATAAATGAAGAGTGTGCCCAGCTCAAAGGAAATGCCCCACCCTTCACACGTGCCAAAGAAAAACTCCCTCTCTTCCAAATATGAAGATGAAGTTCTTCTTAGATGAATCTTATTGAATCACAATGCCAATATCTGCAAATGAAAAACCGGAATGGCTTCTCCAATCTCACGGCTAGGGTAGATAGTTTCATTGCCGAACCCGAGCACCGAAATGGGTTTCCAGTTGAAACCCTCGCTAGCTCTCTGAGCTCTTCTCCCAAAATTCAATTTTCTAAATGAATGGTCAATAATCCTTTTCCAACCCTTAACCGTCTTTTTTTTATTTCACTTTTCTTTTTCTCCATTAAAATATTCATTTAATTAATAATTGGAGAGAAATACCCTCAAAGAGGGGTTTAATATTAATAAACTCACTTTTCCTAAGACCAATTAATAAACTCAATAAGACCAATATTAATTAATAAACTCAATAATTCCACCTTTGCAGATGGGATATACTTTCTAGACCAAAGAAAAATGGTGGTTGGAGCTTCCAAAATCTTGTTCTTTTTAACATAGCATTGACTGTTAATACTCTCTAATGGGTTCTAATGCAGGAGGGCATATGGCATAAGGTATTAAGGGACAAATATTTGCCAAACATTACAGTTATCAATTGGTACATGTTGGCATCTCATAAAATCTGCTCTGTGTCTAGAATTTGGGCTAGTCTAGTGTGTTATGTACATGTTATAACCCACTAGCTCAGTTGGTGCCCAGGTTCAGGACATCTCATTAATATTGGCAGAGATCGGATCCTAGGCATAGGTGCAAAATCCTTTCTCTCGGAAGAGATTATCTCTCATTTAAAACAAAGAAGGATCATTGTTCTAGCCCAAGCCTCAGTTGCCCGAGATCCCTTTACTTTATCTAAGTCTTGGATATGCAGCGAGGATCTGGGTTTGACGGGAACTCTAGCATCTGAATGGGATAGATACTATAACGATCTTAATGGCGCTGGTGTATCGCTCCAAGATACAAATGACTCTCTACTCTGGACGAGAGGATACTCCACTGGAAACATAACTGTAAAAAACATTTACTCTACACTCATTTCTACTCAGGATTATCCGATATCGAGCGGATGGAAGGTAAAATTATGGAAATGGAACATCTAGCTGAAGATCAAACTATTTGTTTGGATGGCAGCTGAAAATAAGATTTTATCTTGGGAAGTCTTACAAAAAAGAAGATGGCAGGGACCTGGTATATGTCTTCTATGAAAAAATAATACTGAAGATATCAACCACATGTTCCTTCATTGCCCTTTCACTCAGACAGTTTGGGCCAGAACTTCTTTCTTACTAAAAGTTAAAAAATCTTGGGCTGGAAATTCATTTAATGATTGCATAGCCTCTTGGATGAAAGATAAGACCCTCTCCAATAATCTGGCTGCACTTACTTGTTGGTATATATGGCTTGAGAGAAACCAAGTAATATTTGAAGAGAAAGATCCATCGGTATGGGCAGTGGTATATAAGACACTAGGAGCGCTCAACATCCGTCCTCATGCACAAAAATTGAACACCAAAAGAATGTGCCCGATCACACAGTTTGAGCTTTACACTACTGCTTTTTTTGATGGGGCGTCCATAATAGGTAGCTTGATTTGTGGAGTTAGGGGAGTCATTAAAATTCCAGACTTGAATGTTTACAGATGGCACATCAATTTCGGGGAAGGTACAAATAAAAAAAACAGAGTTGATGGGGGTATGGGTAACTCTAACACTTGCAAATCATTGGAATATTCCAAAGTTACAGTTGATGGGGGACTCAAAGGTGATTATAGATTGGTTGAACCATAAAGGTAATTTACATGTTATCGACATTGAAGGATGGAAGCACAGAACCAAGGTATTGACTACTAATTTCCAATAAATTAGTTTTCATCATATTTTCAGAGAATTTAACAAGGAAGCAGATTGACTTTCTAAACAAGCCCTCCTGGAACCGAAAGGCAGATTAACTTACTTCACTTGGGAAAATGGGATGGCAAGTCCACCTTCCCATTTAAATCTCTTCTAATTCCACATGTGTTTTGAGTTGGTGCAGATTCTGGATCATAGTTTCAAAGTCTATTGAATACTTTTGAGGAGATGAACAATTTTTGTATTAGCTTCTCTTTGATATATTGCCTTGTGTAAAGATCCTTTTTGGATAGTTTTTGAGACATTAGCGTCTAGAGAAATCTATTTTGGATTTGTGATAGAATAGTTATGGATGAACCAGCAGAGATCTTGTTATTTTGATTAAGAATCCTTGCAGATGTAAAAAAGATTATACACTAATATAATTTTGAGCGAATTTTCTATTGGAAAAAAACTATGCATGATAAACATAGAATATTCTATATAAAGGTATGTTGAACAGTTAGTAATCAAATTTGAAAGGCTATTCTTAATTTTAAGTTGAAGGGTATATATTCATTCAACCCTTCCATGACTAAAAGTTGAAAAAATAGTTGTACTTCAATTGACAAGAGTAAATGATGCAGGAGCATCTCTCCACGTCAGCCAGCCAGTCGCGTCAGCACATGCACTCAAGGCTGAAGAGAGGCGCAGCCCTCGTCTTCAATTTTGAAATTGAATGTAATTTAATGTTTTAGGTTGTTGAGCCATGAAGTCATGACTTTGTGCAGGCATTAGAGTAAGTAGGCCTTTAATGTTTGTAAGGCTGAGATCTAGATCCAGATTATGGACTAGACAGCCCATTCAATGTAATTGAATAGAGTAGGTAGATTGGAGGGAAGAGCTCGAAGAGCCCCCTCTTGTAAAAGATCAATTTCGATCTCATTTTGTAATAGGGAGGAAGTTAGAGTAAGTCGAGAAAGCAGAAGAGAAAGAGTTGAGACTCTGTTAAAGTCTGATCTTGAGAACACCTTGTAAAAATAGGCATTTTCCATTAATACAAACAGAATCAGTTTTTCCTGCATGTATTATGTGTTGAATGAATGTCTGTGAGTGTTCTATTTATGCTGTGAATGTATGTTGTGATTGTACATTTGCAGGTTGTTTATTTCAGGCTTGAGAGGTCTTTGAGGCTTCATACCAGGAGGGTGTGACAGAATGTTGTGGGTTATGATAGCCAGTGCACTGAAGCACTTCTGAACTCTGCGGATTCAGACAAAGACGTGCCAGGTGGGCACAGAAGCTGAAGTCATTAACTCGGAGGAAGACCTTTGAGGTTGTTGAACACCTCAGGAGGCAAGGCTGTGGAGAAACACAGTTGCAGACAGAAACTCTGAGGAGTTTTGTAAAGCTTTGCCAGGTGGGCATTGAGCAGGTGCAAAGAGTGCACAGAAGAGGAACTCTGCTGTGAGTTCAGAAGAAGACAGAAACTCTGTTGTGAGTTATGTACAACTCTGCCAAGTGGGCATTGAGCCAGTACAAGGAGTGCATAGGAGAAGAACTTTGCTGTGAGTTCTTAAGAATTCAGAATCATCTGAGGATTCTTGAAAACTCTACCAGGTGGGCATTGAGCCAGTGCAAGGAGTTCACAAAGGAAGAACTATATTGGGAGTTCGTAAGAAGCAAGAATCACTGAGGATTCTTGAGACTCTGTCGGGAGGGAATTGAGTAATTTCCAAAGAGCACAGGAGGAACTCTTTGAGTTCTGGAAATTGAAGAAGAATCCACTGAAGCATCTTCACAGGGTTGCTGAACACCCTGAGCACTCGGCAAGAGGTTGCTTGAGTGGAGGGTAGCCAGGAGGGCATCCAAATTCTCCATCTGTAGGAGAAAAGGAAAAAAAGGACAAAACCCCTTAGGGATCTAAGTATTTGAGAAGCTCAGAAGAGATAGCACCTTTGTGTGAAAGGACTCTGCAGAGGCGCAGAAGTCGCAAAACTCCTTGAGGATTCGAAGGATAAGCTCAAGAGGAGTAGTGCTTTCAGTGCACGAAGCCATAGCTGCAAGGAGTGCAGAAGCGAAAGGACTCTTTGGGAGAGTTCAGAGTCTCTAAAGCTCACGAGGAGTAGCGTCTTTGAGAACGCGGGCGAGACTCAAGGTGAAGAGCTCGTAGGGAAGATGAACAAAGGTTGAGGCCATTGAGAATTTAAAATTCTTCCAAGTGTAGGAAGAACGCGCAGAAGCTGTGGAGGAGCACAACTGCCATCAGATCAGATGAGAGAATCTGGACCGTGGATTTGTGTCCAGGCAGCATAGGAAAGGCAGGTCTGAGACGTCAGATCTTGGTCTAAAAAGTTGACAGCCATTGGATCTGTCAAGTGTTGCACGAGGTTTAAACCTCACGTGAAGAGAAACAGAAGTGAAAGTCCCGAAGGAGTCATATCGGGATTTCGTCATTTGGGAGTTCGAGGGTCCGAAGAACGAGAGTCCGAGCATTCAAAATTAGAAATCGCGAAAAGGTGAATTAGATCTGAGCCTTCCATCTGCGGGAGGACGCATGTCGCGGAATCACCCATTTCAGAGATTCGGGCATCGGAACTCACAGAGGTGAGCATCTTGACTTCGTGAGTAGTGAAGTCCCGAGTAAATCTGAGTCATTCGTCTAAGAGCGGACGCGTGTCGCGAGATCCTCTCTATCGGGGATTCAAACATCAGAGGTCAAAGAGGGAAGTCCTTCGAATTTGCGAGTGGCAAAGTCGCGAGAAGATCGGGACCATCCATCTGAGGAGGACAGGTGGCAGAGATCAAGGGATCTCGTGAACTCGGAGGTTCGCAGGGTGAGAGCCCAAGAGTTGGGAGCTCCAAGTTGCGAATTTGCGAAATCACGAGGAGCGAGGACAGCCATTGGATCCAGAGAACGAGAGGACCGTTGGATCAGGAACCCCATCACCTATCGCCCGTTTCGGGGTTCGAAGGTTGAGAGGGGTCACTTTCGACATCAGAAGTCGCGAAGTGATGAGAGCTGAGGCTCATGTGGACACGTGGCTGAGCCTTAAGGTGGGGCTCGTGTGACTGACATGCGGACACGCGTTGCCAGGAGGAAAGGAGTCAACACTCCATTGACTTCTCGCATCTCGGGTATTCGCGAGATAAGAGCATGGGAGCTCAACGTTGAAACTCGCGAAGTGGTGAGTAGCGAGAACGCGAGAGGGAAAGCTAACATCGCCTCTCGGGGGTTCGTGAAGGGAAGGTGCCAAGGTTGGACGCTACAACTTGCGAAGGGGCGAGTTGCGAGAAGTGCGAAAGGAAGGTCAACCTTCGTTGGATTTTAAGTCTCAGAGGATCGCACAAGGAGGGAACGAGAGTTCAACCCTTGAACTCACGAAGCGGCGAATAGCGAAAGGAGCTAGCATTAAGCTTAGCCGATGGCTACGTGCGGAAGGCGCTGAAAAAAGAGGAGCAATACCCATTTCGTAATCTCGGGTATCGCAGGATTGAGAAGGAAGAGTCGGGAGTTTTGACTCACGAACTCGCGATATTGCGAGTTGCGACAAGCGCCTTTGGAATTTGGCCTTGGTCATAGCACTATGGTCGCTTAGGAAAGGTGGAGCTCACACCTATTTTTGTTTGCACAGGGGAGCTTCCGAAAAGGACATGTGGATCGATTGGAAGGAGATTCCAGTAGATAATCGAAAGAGTCGCTTCAGCTCAGGAAAGCGATTGAACAATCCTTAAGACTGGGAGGTCGTGCAGAGACTCTGTCGAGGCAGAGGTGGCGTTCTGCATCAGTTTGGTATTAGAGTGAGACTTCATCTGTAGATTTTAGGTGAAGCAAAGAGGAGAAGAAGACAGTCAGGAAGACTGTGGATGAAGTTGAAACACTCAGGGGTGCAGAGTGACAGCAGCAGGTTTGCAAGGAGAGCAGACAGGGACAGCAATATGGCTACTGAAGGCCGAAGATATGTTGGAAAGAAAATCCTAGAGTTGATGGTCAAAAGACAATGTAAGTTGTTGAGATGGTGGTTGAGGCCTGCTGAAAACCTCAACAGACCAGAGAAAAGGGTCAAGATATGTGAGCCAGAGACTGGGAGAAATCTCAGCGATGTTGAAGATGAAATGGGATCGGATGAAGATCTCAAGCACTACCAGGAGGGCAGAGAGGAAATTCCCGATTGCCAGGTGGGCAAAGAGTTGATATCAATTGAGGATCTCATAGACTATCATGAGGACAGCCAGGGAATTTCACATTTCCAGGAGGGAAATGGATCGAGATCACTGCGGGATCTCATAGTCTGCCAAGAGGGCAGCGAAAAAATCCCAATTTGCCAGGTGGGCATGGGAACAGAGATGAGGCTATATGAGAGTCTCATGGACTCAGAGGTAAGTTTGAATTAGCCAGAGGAGCTAACAGAGTATATGATCTTAGAGTTAGAGTCGGATCAGCAGATGCAGCTGACAAAAGAGGAGGATCAGAGGATCCTTCTAATGATTGGGGGAATTGGGATATTCCTACCACTTATCCCAGAGGAGGCCAAAGTCTGTGTTGCAGATGAAGCAACAACAACAAGAGAAAGACAGCCAGCTGAGACTGTCAAAGAAGAATTGGAGCAAGTATTTGAGACTGCCCAAGAAAAAGAAGAAGAGAATGAGCATTATGAGGAATGGCTCAATACTTTCGGCCAGGTAGCTGAAAGGACTGCAACATGGGAGTTTGCAGAAGAAGAAGAAGAAGCAGACAGCATTAGTTTGGCTTATCTGTATGAGAAAATTGAAGCCCTGGAAGAGAGGGTGAAAGTGCAGAGTGTGCACATCCAACAGGCAAAGTTGGAAGCAGCTGATGAAGTAGGCATGGGAGATCATTGCGATCTGCCAGACTACAGAAAAATTTTGCAGCCAAGGAGACTGCATGAACAGGGCCAGCCACTGGAGCAGCTGGATGAAGTGATCGAGGAGATCAGGGAGTTGATGTTAGGGTCAGTAGAAACTGTCAGCAAGGAGAAGCTAAGCAGAAGGAAAGAAGCATCAGGAGTAGCGCAGAAGCAGCAGCAGCAGGGAGATGGAGCAGATGAACAGCTCCAAAAAATTGTTTGGGATCTAGGAGGATTTCCAAAGCTGAGAGAGGAAGCTCATGAGCAGGAGCTCATGAATTTTGTAGCTGTGGAGTATGATGCAGGAGCATCTCTCTACATCAGCCAGCCAGCCGCGTCAGCGCATGCACTCAAGGTTGAAGAGAGGCACATCCCTCGTCTTCAATTTTGAAATTGAATGTAATTTAATGTTTTAGGCTGTTGAGCCATGAAGTCATGCCTTTGTGTAGGCATTAGAGTAGGTAAGCCTTTAATGTTTGTAAGGTGGAGATCTAGATCCAGATTCTGGACTAGACAGCCCATTCAATGTAATTGAATAGGGTAGGTAGATTGGAGGGAAGAGCTCAAAGAGCCCCCTCTTGTAAAAGATCAATTTTGATCTCATTTTGTAATAAGGAGGAAGTTAGAGTAAGTCGAGAGAGCAGAAGAGAAAGAGACGAGACTCTGTTAAAGTCTGAGCTCGAGAACACCTTGTAAAAATAGGCATTTGCCATTAATACAAACAAAAGCATTTTTTCCTGCATGTATTCTGTGTTGAATGAATGTTTGTGAGTGTTCTATTTATGCTGTGAATGTATGTTGTGAATGTACATTTGCAGGTTGTTGATTTCAGGCTTGAGAGATCTTTGAGGCTTCATACCAGGAGGGTGTGATAGAACGCTGCGGGTTCTGATAGCCAGTGCACTGAAGCACTTTTGAACTCTGCGGATTCAGACAAAGACGTGCCAGGTGGGCACAGAAGCTGAAGTCATTAACTTGGAGGAAGACCTTTGAGGTTGTTGAACACCTCAGGAGGCAAGGCTATGGAGAAACACAGTTGCAGACAGAATCTCTGAGGATTTCTATAAAGCTCTGTCAGGTAGGCATTGAGCAGGTGCAAAGAGTGCACAGAAGAGGAACTCTGTTGTGAGTTCAGAAGAAGACAGAAACTTTGTTGTGAGTTCTGTACAACTCTTCCAGGTGGGCATTGAGCCAGTGCAAGGAGTGCACAGGAGAAGATCTCTATTGTGAGTTCTTAAGAAGTCAGAATCATCTGAGGATTCTTGACAACTCTGCCAGGTGGGCATTGAGCCAGTGCAAGGAGTGCACAAAGGAATAACTCTGTTGGGAGTTCGTAAGAATCAAGAATCACTAAGGATTCTTGAGACTCTGCCAGGAGAGCATTGAGTAATTGCCAAAGCGCACAGGAGGAACTCTTTGAGTTCTGGAAATCGAAGAAGAATCCACTGAAGGATCTTCACAGGGTTGTTGAACACCCTGAGCACTCAACAAGAGGTTGCTTGAGTGGAGGGTAGCCAGGAGGGCATCCAAATTCTCCATCTGCAGGAGAAAAAGGAAAAAAAGGACAAAACCCCTTAGGGGTCTAAGTATTTGAGAAGCTCAGACGAGATAACACCTTTGTGTGCAACAACTCTGCAGAAGCACAGAAGTCACAGAATCCCTTGAGGATTTGAAGGATAAGCTCAGGAGGAGTAGTGCTTTCAGCGCAAGAAGCCATAGCTGCAAGGAGTGTAGAAGTGAAAGGACTCTTTGGGAGAGTTCGGAGTCTCTAAAGCTCAGGAGGAGTAGCGTCTTTGAGAATGCAGGTGACACTCAAGGTGAAGATCTCATAGGGAATATGAACAAAGGTCGAGGCCTTTGAGAATTTAAAATTCTTCCAAGTGCAGGAAGAACGCGCAGAAGCTCAGGAGGAGCACAGCTGTCGTTGAATCAGCTGAGAGAATCTGGACCGTGGATTCGTGTCTATGTAGCGTAGGAAAGGCACAATGGAAAGGCAGGTCTGAGCTATCAGATCTTGGTCTAAATAGCCGACAGTCGTTGGATCTGTCAAGTGTTGCACGAGGTTTAAACCTCACGTGAAGAGCAGCAGAAGCGAAAGTCTCGAAGGAGTCGTATCGGGATTTTGGCATTCGGGAGTTCGGGGGTCCGGAGGACGAGAGTCTGGGCATTCGACATCAGAAATCGTGAAAAGGTGAATTAGATCTGAGCCATCCATCTGTGGGAGGACGCGTGTCACAGAATCACCCATTCCAGAGATTCGGGCACCGAGACTCACAGAGGTGAGCATATTGACTTCGCGAGTAGCGAAGTCCCGAGGAAATTTGAGTCGTTTGTCTAAGAGCGGACGTGTGTCACGAGATCCTCTCTATCGGGGATTCGGACATCGAAGGTCAAAGAGGGAAGTCCTTCGACTTTTCGAGTGGCGAAGTCCCGAGAAGATCGGGACCGTCCATTTGAGGAGGACAAGTGGCAGAGATCAAGGGATCTTGCGAACTCGAAGGTTCGAAGGGTGAGAGCCCAAGAGTTGGGAGCTCCAAGTCACGAAGTTGAGAAATCACAAGGAGCGAGGACAACCATTGGATCCACAGAACGGGAGAATCGTTGGATCGGGAACCCCATCGCCTATCGCGCGTTCGGGGGTTCGGAGGTTGAGAGGGGTCATTTTCGACATCAGAAGGCACGAAGTGTCGAGAGCTGAGGCTCGTGTGGACATGTGGTTGAGCCTTAAGGTGGGACCCGTGTGACAGACAGGTGGACACGCGTCGCCAAGAGGAAAGGAGTCAACACTCCGTTGACTTCTCACGTCTCGAGGATTCGTGAGATAAGAGCATGGGAGATCGACGTTGAAACTCACGAAGTGGCGAGTAGCGAGAACGCGAGAGGGAAAGATAACATCGCCTCTCAGGGGTTCGTGAAGGGAAGGTGCCAAGGTTGGACGCTACAACTCGGAAAGGGGCGAGTTGCGAGAAGTGCGAAAGGAAGGTCAACCTTCGTTGACTTTTAAGTCTCGGAGGATCGCACAAGGAGGGAACGAGAGTTCAACCCTTGAACTCATGAAGCAACGAATAGCGAAAGGAGCTAGCATTAATCTTAGCCGATGGTCACGCACAGAAGGCGCTGACAAAAGAGGAGCTATACCCATTTCGTAATCTCGGGTATCACAGGATTGAGAAGGAAGAGTCGGGAGTTTCGACTCACAAACTCATGAGATTGCGAGTTGCGACAAGCACCTTTGGAATTTGGCCTTGGTCATAGCATTGTGGTCGCTTGGGAAAGGTGGAGCTTGCACCTAGTGTTGTTTGCATAGGGTAGCTTTCGAAAAGGAACTGTGGATCGATTGGAAGGAGATTCCAGCTTGGAATCGAAAGAGTCGCTTCGACTCAGGAAAGTGATTGAACGATCCTTAAGACCGGGAGGTCATGCAGAGACTCTGTCGAGGCAGAGGTGGCGTTCTGCATCAGTAAACTAGATACACACTTAAAAAAAATATTAAATATAAAATGTTTCCCTTCTAGTTATTCAAAATGTTAAAACTTAATGAATAACTAAATAGATAGGTTGAAATTCCAATAGAAAGTGAGAATAAGCATACTTTGTAATTTCAATATAACCTTTTAATGGGTTATATATATATAAACATTGAGCCACGTTTTCTTTGGAGGAATTTCAAAGCATTAAAAATGACAATTATAAATATTTAGACACATCATAGCATCAAATACTTTTTTGGACACCCATATAAGAGAGGATGTAATCTATGTATCCATATGATGTATGAAAAATGTCATATTATATTCATATTTTGAGCATATCTTAGTTTTTCTTAACCATTGGAGTCATGTTCATTCTAGATCTCATTAGAAAATAAGAAATTGTTGTAGATCTTGAGGCCTTTGTTGAAGGGTGGTAATTATATCAAAATACTATAAAAGCAATGAAGAGAACCTACATGTTTTATAGGCCTCTAGGAACATTTAAATCTAGCATGATCGCATTCATTTCTTATTATTTAGGCTAAGATGTTTATGATTTGGGGCTTCCCAAGATCCATAGCAACATGAAACTAAAGTAAATTACTCATCAAGACCACCAAGTATGTTATTTTTATTGAGGATATTTATTGTTCACTTTATCTCTCAAACCATGCAAAAATGCATGAAAGAGTGGGATGTAGGTGCATAATCCCTAATGCATAAATTTGATGATAATAAAAATTATGTCACCTTCACCCTAGATTTCTTATAAATTCCACCCAGCTTCAAAAATGTTGTTCCTAGAAATAACTCTAAAAAGGATATGTATGGGGCATTGGGGCATTCTCAAAATATTTACAAAGTATTTCCACACCAATGTCAATGTTTCTAGAAACAAGAAGAAAGTGAAAGAGTGTGATAGATAAAGATGCATAGAATCGGGAAAATGGAAATAATCATTCTAGAGAACAAAGGAGTGAGGATTGGATGATATTATAAATTGAGTGAACAAAATCACAATTGTCATTGTTGTAATCCCAATTTTAGGTTTTGTGATGTTGACAAGGTTCATTTT
>ML783590.1:298435-332838 GCA_009831015.1 Picea engelmannii
ATTAATGTTATGTTAATTATAGGTTAGAATAATGAGGTAAACCCTAGGTTTGAGGAAGTTAGTGTTATTAATATTAATCTTAAGTTAGTTTGACTAATTAAAGCTAATTTTAGGTTCAAATTATTAATATTAAATTATTTTAGATTCAAAAAGGCTAAATTTAACTATATGGTATATTTAATTATGGGTTAAAATAAGGTTAATAAAATAGGCTAAAATTAATGCTAAATCATTTTAAGTTCAAAAAGGCTAAATTTAGGGTTGACTGTATGGTGAATTAGAATTATTTTAATTTTTCATTGGTAGTATTAAGGTTACGTTAGTTTAATAGTAAAAAGGTAATAATAATAATGTTAATAAAGTAAGTCAAGGGGATTATTAGGTTTAAGGTCGGTTTAGAAGATTAGGTTAAGTTCAGGAAAAAGAGGGTGTTAATCATATTAGTATAGGTTAATGTTAATAAAGAGGGGCATTAATACTATTAATGATATTAAAAGGATTTAAAATCAAATTATTTTTAAGGAGTGCAGTGAGAGGTGCCACAATCTTTCCATAATTCTTAACAAACTTGCAATAATAACTTGTTAAACCCAGAAATCCCCACAAGCTTTTGAGAGTCTTTGGGTGATGCCAATCTAACATAGCTTCAATATTTTTAGGATCCACCCTGACATTGGCCTTGCCAACAAGATGACCCAAGTACTCGACTTTTGAGGCGCCAAAAGCACATTTAGATTGTTTGAGGAAAAGTTGGTGCTGAGAGAGTGGATGGAGAACTCGATCCACATGATCAAGATGGGTTGTCCAGGTTTTTCTATGGATGAGGATATCATCAAAGAAAACTAAGACAAAATGACAGAGAAAAGGACAGAAGACATGATTCATGAGGATCTGGAAAGTGGAGGGAGCATTACACAAGCCAAAGTGCATGACCAAAAAATCATAGTGGCCCTCATGAGTTCTAAAGGCGGTCTTAGGAATGTCTACCTCTTTCATACGGATATGGTGGTAGCCAAAATGAAGATCAAGTTTAGTAAAGAATTGGGCACCACTTGATTCATCCAAGAGGTCATCAATGACAGGTATGGGAAATTTGTCTTTAATGGTGAGTTTGTTGAACCTTATTTCTTAAGGACCATGACCACATGAGAAGAGTAGGGGATCGTACTAGGGCGGATAACACATGTGTTGAGCAGTTCTTGAACCATTTTCTCAATTTCATTTTTTTGGGAAAAAGGATGACGATAGGGATGAATATTGGTAGGAAGGTTGCCTGGGACAAGGGGAATGGAATGATCATGAACACTACATGAAGGAGGGAGTCCCTAAGGAGTGGAAAAAACCACTTTATGTTTAGAGAGGATGGCTTGGAGGTCCTGCGGCACAGAGGGTGTCCCAGTTGCTTGTATGGCATGGAGTTGGGAAATAATGCCAGAATGACCTTTTTTGAGCATCTTTTCCATGTGATGGGAACTAATGATCTTCATGGAACCGACGGTGATGCCTTGGATCTTATATTGTTGGCCCTCCTGGTCGAATTGCATGGTTAATTCCTTAAAATCCATGAGAATGGGACCCAAAGTCCTTAGCCATTATGCACCCAACACAATGTCACAACCACCCATGTCGATAGAAAACATATGAGATTTCAGGTGGTAGTCACCAATTTGGAGACGCACATTTTCACAACACCCTCCACATTTCATGGACCCACCAATTGGCAATCATCATTTGGAAATTATTGACTACACAAATATGGCAATTAGTTTCTTGGGCAATGCGGCGATGAATAAAATTATGGGTGCTTCCACTATCAACAAAAATGATGACCTTCCTATTCTTGATGTAACCAATTAGCTTGAGGGTTTGGGGAGCACAGAAGCTAGTGAGAGCATTTAGGGAAATTATCGGTTCTACTTCGGGAGGGTCTGAGGAGGCGTTATGTCAGTGGGTTCAGGTGACACAGACACAAGGGGAGCCTCAACATCCTCTTCTGAAACATCCTCTGAGATGGCCATAAAAGAATTTTGTTCCTTACACTTGTGTCCCGGAAAATATTTTTCATCACAATTATAACAAAGGCCTTTGAGTTGGTGTTCATCCATTTCGGCCCTGCTCAATTTCTAGATATTTAGTGGAGTAGAAGGAGGAGTGGGAGTTGTTGGTTTAGTGCGAGGAATAAAGGAGGGTTTTATGTTTTGAGAAGAGACAGCCTGTTGTGCTTCCTTAGCTCTTTTAGTAGCATCCACCCAACTCTGAGACCGAGCCATGAGGACATGAGCACGAATCTCATCCTTGAGGCCACTGATAAAACATTCTCGGAAAAAAACATCATACATGCCCTTTGTACGAAAAGTCAGTCTCTCAAAAGCAGCTATAAAGTCTTCCATGGTGCCAGATTGTTTCAACTTTGTCAAACAGCCTAAATGGTTGGTGTCAGTGTTAAAGTGTTCATAAAGCTCTGCCACAAAGTGTGTCCAAGCCACATACCCTTGGCGAGCATTTTTTCTCCATTGCCAACGCTCTTGATCTAGATGGAGAACACCATATCGGAGTTTGGCCAACTCATTCGTAATGCCATACAAAGAGAAATAATGTTCCATTTGAGTTACCCATCCAGTGGGATCCGATCCATCAAATTTGGTCACATCCACACACGGAAGGCGTAGGTCACGTTGAAAGTGATGAGGCTGAACATTTTGGGAATGAGAGGAAGTTTCACCTTCGGTATGCACATGTGGGTCAGATACGGGAAGATCCGTAGGGATATGCAGCTTGGCGCAGATCATCGTAGTGACAAATTCAAGCTGGGTAGTAATGTCTTGTTTAAGCTTGTCTTTGAGTTCCGCGATTGAGATGACGATGGAGGAATGCATATTTTGATTGATGGTGGCAATATTGGCACTGAGTTGTCGCACTTCTTATTGGGTTTCTGTGAAATTATAGTGCAAGGTAGTGAAGCGAGCTTCCAAGTCTTGGCTACGGGTATGGGCCATGATGACGAGGGAACATGAAAAGGGGCGGGTGGGACCACATAGAAAATGGGTTATGGGTGAAGTGTATCACAACAATCAAGGTGAAGAGTGGAGTCCAATGGGGTAAAGCCGAAATAAGGGTGTTGGAAGGGGTTCGGGTCCACAACAACAAAAAATTGTTGAAAAATGATAGGTATGACTGTGATAAGGGCGAAGAGAGAAATCTACATTTGGTTTCTACAAACTCTACTAAGGAAGCTTTTGAAATTGACCTGAGTGTTTCAACTCCAAGTCTACAAAAAATAAAAGAGGAAAAAACAGTGTTTTTGCCCTGAAAAGTGCTCTGATCTCACTTTTAATGGTCCTTGATGCTCAAGATGATACACTAAACATGTATTCAAGAAAACCCTTATACTTCATTAATAAAAACTCCTTAAGGTAGGATAAAACCATACAATGATCATTTTGTCGAAGGATCAACTCTTATTCACTTGCCTTTTCGAAGGGGTAACCTCCCAATGAACTAAGCTCCAATACAATAATATTCCAATACATGATCACATAAGGAGTACACCATGTTTATTTATAGCTACCTATTAAACACTAAACATAACAAATGTTAACTACCTAGTGAGCCTTCTTTCATGAGGCTACATTACATATATTCAATGCTAGCTACTTAGTGGAACTTATCTAATAATGGACCTAATCCATATTACATTAATTGGCCACCATAACTGTCCTATTATTAACTCTAATGGATCCATAGGCCCCTATTACATATTACACCCATAGGGAGGATCCCACCCATGAAGCATGTGGCATGTTCACATTTGAATTTATACATAAGCAATGGCACGAAGTATCGTACACACTAGGTCTAACGAGGCTGAAAGAATGCAAGTTGTAACTTATTTTTGAATCTAGTGTGCATTAGTTTAGTAAAAATGAACAATATGGTATAGATGAGTGATGGCATTGAATAATGGGCCTTCAAAATGCCTCTATTTTTTGAATTTTGAGATGAAATGTGATAAAAAAAAAATGATATAAATTATAGTTTTACCATAGATAGAGTTTTGTCCTTGGAGAAAATCTACTCCTAAAGCTTTTAACTCTTTCCAAATTGATTAAAAAACTCAAAATTTTCAAAAAATGAACAGAGTAATCAAAAATTTACATGTAATGTTTTGTCCAATTCCAACGTGACTCAAAAAAATATAACATTTTAAATGTCCCTTGTAAACCACTGTGACGTTGTGCATGTATCGATTACACTGGCACACAACGCCAACTAACGTGTGAATGAAAAAATGAACGATATGGTGCTAAAACTCTTCAGTGACACCAACATCAACATCGGCATAGCCCATCCATCCACTCACCATTAATTGATGACACGTGGATGTCCATCATCATATCATTGATGAAAGAGTTTGTATTTTTTTCATCGTAAAAATGAGAACTATGAAGTTTTAATTAAAATAGAAGACTATAGTCAAACCATTGAGGTATTTGTAGCAAAAGATTTTATCTTTGATTAATATAATGACCTTAAACTCAAATTGTCCGCAAGATGTTCCAAACAATTTTATTTTATTTTAAAATAAAAAATTTGAATATTTATTTATAATTAATTTAAAAATATATATAAGAGAGAAAAAAATTATTTAAACTAAAATTAAAGAAATAGAAAAAATAATAAAAATGTGAAAGAAAAATACATAAATACGATAATAAGTTAAATTTAATTATTTTCTTCAATAACATGAATGACTATTTTAGTGTCTATCTACCATAAGATCCCTCCTAAAAATAACCCCAACCCTCCACTAGTTGCTTGATAAATGGATCCTACTTTAATCATATCTATACACTGGAGATATCATGAAATTATTCTTACATCATCATGTGTTCTCTTCCCTGAATCACTTTAGCATATTATATTTATATTGTATGAAAAATGTCATATTATATTCATATTTTGAGCATATCTCAGCTTTTCTTAACCATTGGAGTCATGTTCGTTCTAGATCTCATTAGAAAATAAGAAATTGTTGTAGATCTTGAGGCCTTTGTTGAAGGGTGATAATTATATCAAAATACTATAAAAGCAATGAAGAGAACCTACATGTTTTATAGGCCTCTAGGAACATTTAAATCTAGCATGATCGCATTCATTTCTTATTATTTAGGCTAAGATGTTTATGATTTGGGGCTTCCCAAGATCCATAGCAACATGAAACTAAAGTAAATTACTCATCAAGACCACCAAGTATGTTATTTTTATTGAGGATATTTATTGTTCACTTTATCTCTCAAACCATGCAAAAATGCATGAAAGAGTGGGATGTAGGTGCATAATCCCTAATGCATAAATTTGATGATAATAAAAATTATGTCACCTTCACCCTAGATTTCTTATAAATTCCACCCAGCTTCAAAAATGTTGTTCCTAGAAATAACTCTAAAAAGGATATGTATGGGGCATTGGGGCATTCTCAAAATATTTACAAAGTATTTCCACACCAATGTCAATGTTTCTAGAAACAAGAAGAAAGTGAAAGAGTGTGATAGATAAAGATGCATAGAATCGGGAAAATGGAAATAATCATTCTAGAGAACAAAGGAGTGAGGATTGGATGATATTATAAATTGAGTGAACAAAATCACAATTGTCATTGTTGTAATCCCAATTTTAGGTTTTGTGATGTTGACAAGGTTCATTTTGTGCAACTTCATATCTAAACTTGATTAAGAGCATACAAGTTAGAAATATTCACCAAGCTTAATAGAGTTTCTAATCCCAAACATGATAATTAAATAGTTTTAAGTGAAACAAAGAAAAAATATACATTATCTTTATGATGAAATTGACCAAACTTGTAAAATATTGGTGGATTGTTGAGAGATTTACATTCAATTCTTAATTATGTGTTTTGTTTCCATTATCTATTGTATTAGTGGGGATTCCTTGAATCACACACTAAGTGGTTGAGAGGCATGCCAATGTTTGAAATGATAATCATATTAGATATCAAAGCTATAACCATGTCATGGATTTTAACAAACAAACACATATCATTATGAATTCAATAAATAACTATGAATCAACACGTTACATACTATTAGAGAGATGGAATATGTGAATATGAAAAAAAAAATGATATGATTTCATTGGGTTCGTTCAATGTTTATTGTTTTCTCTTAAAAATTGACATTGGGAAACTCATTTGTAATGAATCTTACTAATAAGCTCTCAATGTCATTACAATTTGCATCCATAACCTATGGCTAATTGTTTTGGTTTTTCATAGAGCCAAAAGAGGAAGCAAAAATAACAAAGGAAATGGCATTATGGCAAGTGTCGAAGCGAAAGATAACAAAGCAAATGGCACTATGACAAGTGTGGGATTCAAAAACTTGGAGTATGTAAACTAAATGAGATCTCATTTCCCATATTGATTAGAATCGACAATGCTCATAACACATGAATTCAAGTGAAGATTCAAAAAGACAAGGTGTCTAAGCTTCTTTGGGAAACTTTCATTTAGTTATACATAAAATGGTACATACACTAGTATCATGGTAGGATATTTATCTAGGTGTGAGATATGTGATGGATTTAATGTTTTGAAAGGGTACATTGCATCAGGGAATAGATAAGAGCCAACTGGAATAGAGAGGATTTTAGTCTTTAGATGCTAAAGGCTAGTATTGTGTAATGAACCAATGTTCATTGACCATTCAAGCACTTGAAGCGAGAACATTCATGGGTTATTGAAAATATGACCCTTCTTTTGTCATTTTATGATATTTTTTGTCCATCATAAATGACAAGTGATTTCAAAAATTTACATTTTTTAAGGAGGTTTTTGAAATTACCCATTTAAGATAGCTTTGAACCCCCTGAAAGTATTAAATTTTGATTACTACTAAGAATGGAAACATGCCCTACCCTAGTTATTAAAAGCTCTCACATGTCTAACCTTAGACCATACATAATAGAGTACAGATTAACCGTGGAACAAAAACCCACCTTGGTAATAATTTCTAATATGTTAAAAATAATAAAAGATGGTTTGGTGGGTCTCACTATTAAGAAAATTTTCATTGGAAAAATAAACTTCTATCATATTGAGATTGGCACCTAATGTACATAAATTGTAATTATTTTTATCTAATTGATATGCTTAGAGTTGGATATTTGAAATGACCTCAGCATTTAATTTTGTGGACTTTTTCATAAAGTTTAATCATTTTTATTAACTTTAATTCTAAGTAATATAATTAATTCATTGTATTTATTCATCTATGAGTAGAATTTCTACTTGAAATGTTATTTCATAAACTCATACATAGTTTACTTCCAAAAGTTTATAAAATATTATGATTAACTTTAAAAACCTACATACTCAAATTATTTTTAAGTTATTATTATTTGATAAACGAAACTAACAAAATATTGATGAAAATAAAAAAGTTTGAAATAAGTTATAATTATTTGAGTTCCTATTAAAAAAAAAATGTTTGATTTATTTTTCATCAAATAATTATAAGTTTCAATTATTTTTCATCAAATAATTAAAACTTTAAATGGTAATGAAGTTTTAAAAATATAAGTGTTTATATGTTTATTTGACACATATTTTTTTATGGTAGAAATTAGATATTATAAATTAAATTTAGATTTGTATTTTTTTTAATTAAAATATCATTTTTATTGTTACAATTATAATTATTGTATTTAAATTAAACTAAAATGCATATTATTTTATTTTATTATATTTTATTTAAATCTCTTTTAAAATATAAAACTTGAAAAAATGAAAGATTTGATTTCTTTGATATTTGATCAGTTCTAGATTAAAATAATTTAGGTTAATTTTAATATTTTAATATTTATATAAATCATAAAATATAAAGTGTAATTTATAATTCATATTATTTTTAAATATAAATTTAGTAATTTTTTAAATTCTTAATCTTTACTTTTAAAATTTGTTATTGTCAGAGTAATTATAATAGTTTAGGATTTTAAATTGAATATAATTAAGTAAGTAAAAAAATTACATTTTAAGATTAAGTCAATATGTTAAATTATTAATAATTAATTATAGTTAGGTTTACGTCATTATTTGCATATGTGAATATCAATTGAAAGGAAACATTTTTATTTGAGTTTGGAGAGTATATTTGTCATGAGATATATTAATGGCGATATATTCTATTTATTCCAATTTTATGCTCTGTATATACATGCTAACGACGGTTTTTGCTCAATATTCTAGCTTTCTATTTCTTATCGACCTGTATTAACCAATATTTTAGTATATTTGTGAGAAACTAAATATAGTGTTTTCACTTGAAAAATAAATTTAAAAAGATAGAGATTAACATAAAATAATTATTAATAACGTGATTTAGATTCATAGTAAAGTATCAAAATATATTCAAAAAATTTCAATAGATTCATAGTAAAGTATTAAAATATATTCAAAAAAAATTAATAGATAACACATAGCACATGTATTCATGGATATTATAGAATATCTCTAATTTTACTAGATATTGATAAATACTTCCTAAAATCTTCTTGTTGAACCTCCCTCCCAATAACATCATTTCAATAATAAAATCCTCTATTTTTATTAGATACTCCTTTCTAGAACCCTCCTCCTGCATCCCCCCATATCTACAACATATTGACTTTATTTTTCACAATTTTAAACCCCACTTTATGAATGGTCATGATAAGATATTGGTCAACAAGGTGAAGCCCCCTAAACAAATAAGACATTTATATAGATATATATGGATATATAAATGTGTGTAATGTGTAATGGCGCTGACTTATGTGTGATTGGTGTAATTGAGCCAACTTGTATTTTTTAATGTAACGTTACTTTATGTAATGTAACATGAAAAAATATCCCCCATATTGGGTTGTAGAGAGCCTCTAGACGCAATCTATATATATAGCTGACTTATAAATGTAATTTGTATATACAGCCTAAGTGAGCCTAATGTGTAATATTCCAGATATAAAAAAGTATGCAGAACAGAAATAAATAGCTAGAAATGACAAATGAACAACAATATAACCAGAACAACACCACAATAATACCAAAATGATACCAGAAGAACACTAGAAAGAGCACTTTGATTACTGAGAGCAATGTTCACTTGCCTCTTCGAGGGGGCAACCTCCAGCAGAGCAGAGCTCTATTACAATAATATCCAAGATAAGATTTCCCATACTGTCGACTCCTATTTATACTAAATATGTATATCAAAAGAACCATCTAGAGGAAGATCCTTCTAGAAGTGGAAGCTTCTATTAGGTCTTCTTACATTGGACTTATTCTTCCTTATTGCTAGGCCTTATTAATATTGACATTTATTACATGGAAATATATTATTCTACCTACGTGAGGGGTTAGGTCCCTAACATGTCCCCCCCCTTAAAAATAGCCTTGTCCTCAAGGCTTGAGATGGGAAAATTGTTGCAGAATGGTAGCTAGTTCCCAAGTGGCATCTGTTGGAGTTGTATCTTTCCACTAGACTAACACTTCCTTGATGGTTCATTGACGCAGACGACGCTCACGCTAGTCCAAAACTACTTGTGGTTGTAGCCAAATGGAGCCTTCTTCATCCAACTCAGGAAGGTTGGTTTGAGTTTGGCACTTAGTTTCAATCACCTGCTTTAAGGAAGAAACATGAAAAATAGGATGGAGCTTAGAATGACTGGGCAAAACTAACTGATAGGCCACCTGTCCCACACGCTTGAGAATGGTATAAGGACCATAAAATTTGGGCGTCAGTTTCTAACAATGGTCAGCCTTGAGGGAATTTTGCTTGTAAGGTTGCAGTCGAAGAAACACATGATCCTCGTATGCAAAATAATGTTCAAAGCGACCTTGATCTGCTTGTTGCTTCATGCGATTCTGGGCCATGACCAAATTTTCTTTGAGGGTACGAAGAATAACCTCTCAAACTGTAAGCGTTTGGTCAATCGCATGGACCTTCGAGACACTTGGCAAATATGAGAGAACTGAAGGTGGTTTTTGTCCATATATCGCTTCAAAAGGAGTCATGCGCGTAGTTGTATGGTACGAAGTGTTGTACCACCATTCAGCGAGTGGTAACCATTGAGTCCATTGATTCTTCATTTCTGATGCAGAACACCTCAAATATGTTTCCAAACATTTGTTGACAACTTCAATTTGACCATCAGTATGGGGATGATAAGCTTTGTTGAGATGCAATTGGGTGCCTTGTAGTTTGAACAGTTCTTGCCAAAAATTGTTGGTGAAAGTTGGATCGTGATCAGAAACAATAGAATGCAACATGCCATGAAGCTTGAAGACCGGATCCATGAAAAGTTGAGCCACATTAGATGTTGTAAGTGGTTGTTGAAGAGAACAGAAATAAGCATACTGGGAAAGATGATCAACTACCACCATGATGACTGATTTATTGCCCGATTTAGGTAAGCCTACAATCAAATCCATAGAGATATCCCGCCAAATAGTAGGTGGAATCGGAAGCGGTTGTAGTGTGCCAGGACATTTGATTGTTTCTCCCTTGTTGGATTGACACACATCACATTCAGCCACAAAATTACGAACGTCATGTTTCATACCCTCCTAGAAAAAAGAACGTTTGACCCGATCATAGATTTTGGTAAACCCTGAGTACCCAGTTGTGGGTGTAGCATGAAGCTCAGAAAGTACCATGGATTTAAGTTTTGACTGTTTACTTAAATACAAACGGGCTTTGTATCAAAGCTCATCATTGATCCAAGAGTGCCCTGGGGAAACTAGAGAATTGGACAGCAATTGTTGTATCATATGCCAACTTTTGGGATCGTGTAGCCATTTCTAGCGAACAGCTTGGAGCCAATCTAGTACAATGAAAGAGAGAGAAAAAAGGGACCCTTCATCTTCATATTTTCTAGAAAGTGCATCAGCAACCACATTGTCTTTTCCTTTCTTGTAAATAATCTCATAATCATATCCAAAGAGCTTAGTCACCCATTTTTTTTGCTCGGGGGAGGAAAGGTGTTGTTCAAGAAAATACTTGAGGCTTTGATGATCTGTCTTAATTTGGAAGTGTTTCCCCAATAGATAAGGGCACCAAAGATCCATGGCATGTAGAATAGCCAACATTTCCTTTTCATAGATTTATTTTCCCAAATTTCTCTCAGGCATTTGTTTGCTGGTAAAGGCCAAAGGTCGACCCTCTTGCATAAGGACAGCGCCAATTCCTTTCCCGGAAGCATCACATTCCAGGACAAAAGTCTTTGTGAAATCAGGAAGGGCCAGGACTGGAGTGGTGTACATGGCCATCTTCAAGGTTTTAAAATCTTGAGCAGTTGTTGGAGTCCAAGTGAAAGAATTATTTTTAAGGAGTGCAATAAGAGGTGCCACAATCATTCCATAATTCTTAACAAACTTACGATAATAACTTGTTAAACCCATAAATCCCCACAAGCTTTTGAGAGTCTTTGGGTGATGCCAATCTTACATAGCTTCAATATTTTTAGGATCCACCCTGACGTCGGCCTTGCCAACAAGATGACCCAAGTACTCGACTTTTGAGGTGCCAAAATCACATTTAGATTGTTTGAGGAAAAGTTGGTGCTGAGAGAGTGGATGGAGAACTCGATCCACATGATCAAGATGGGTTGTCTAGGTTTTTCTATGGATGAGGATATCATCAAAGAAAACTAAGACAAAATGACAGAGAAAAGGATAGAAGACATGATTCATGAGGATCTGGAAAGTGGAGGGAGCATTACACAAGCCAAAGGGCATGACCAAAAAATCATAGTGGCCCTCATGAGTTCTAAAGGCGGTCTTAGGAATGTCTACCTCTTTCATGCGGATATGGTGGTAGCCAGAACGAAGATCAAGTTTAGTAAAGAATTGGGCACCACTTAATTCATCCAAGAGGTCATCAATGACAGGAATGGGAAATTTGTCTTTAATGGTGAGTTTGTTGAACCTTCTTTCTTAAGGACCATGACCACAGGAGAAGAGTAGGGGATCGTATTAGGGCGGATAACACATGTGTTGAGCAGTTCTTGAACCATTTTCTCAATTTCATTTTTTTGGGAAAAGGGGTGACAATAGGGACGAATATTGGTAGGAAGGTTGCCTAGGACAAGGGGAATGGAATGATCATGAACACTACATGAAGGAGGGAGTCCCTGAGGAGTGGAAAAAAACACTTGATGTTTAGAGAGGATGGCTTGGAGATCCTGCAACACAGAGGGTGTCCCAGTTTCTTGTATGGCATGGAGTTGGGAAATAATGCCAGAATGACCTTTTTTGAGCAGCTTTTCCATGTGATGGGAACTAATGATCTTCAGGGAACCGACGGTGATGCCTTGGAACTTATATTGTTGGCCCTCCTGGTCGAATTGCATGGTTAATTCCTTAAAATCCATGAGAATGAGACCCAAAGTCCTTAGCCATTATGCACCCAACACAATGTCACAACCACCCATGTTGATAGAAAACATATGAGATTTCAGGTGGTAGTCACCAATTTGGAGACACACATTTCCACAACGCCCTCCACATTTCATGGACCCACCAATTGGCAATCATGATTTGGAAATTATTGACTGCACGAATATAGCAATTAGTTTCTTGGGCAATGCGGCAATGAATAAAATTATGGGTGCTTCCACTATCAACAAAAATGATGACCTTCATATTCTTGATGTAACCAATTAGCTTGAGGGTTTGGGGAGCAGAGAAGCTAGTGAGAGCATTTAGGGAAATTATCGGTTCTACTTCGGGAGGGTCTGAGGAGGGGTTATGTCAGTGGGTTCAGGTGACACAGACACAAGGGGAGCCTCAACATCCTCTTCTGAAACATCCTCTGAGATGGCCATAAAAAGATTTTGTTCCTTACACTTATGTCCCGGAAAATATTTGTCATCACAATTATAACAAAGGCCTTTGAGTTGGCGTTCATCCATTTTGGCCCTGCTCAATTTATGGATATTTAATGGAGTAGAAGGAGGAGTGGGAGTTGCTGGTTTAGTGCGAGGAATAAAGGAGGGTTTTATGTTTTGAGAAGAGACAGCCTGTTGTGCTTCCTTAGCTCTTTTAGTAGCGTCCACCCAACTCTGAGGCCGAGCCATGAGGACATGAGAACGAATCTCATCCTTGAGGCCACTGATAAAACATTCTCGGAAAAAAGCATCATACATGCCCTCTGTATGAAAAGTTAGTCTCTCAAAAGCAGCTATAAAGTCTTCCACGGTGCCAGATTGTTTCAACTTTGTCAAACGGCCTAAATGGTTGGTGTTAGTGTCAAAGTGTTCATAAAGCTCTGCCACAAAGTGTGTCCAAGCCACATACCCTTGGCGAGCATTTTTTCTCCATTGCCAGCATTCTTGATCTAGATGGAGAACACCATATCGGAGTTTGGCCAACTCATTCATAATGCTATACAAAGAGAAATAATGTTCCATTTGAGTTACCCATCCAGTGGGATCCGATCCATCAAATTTGGTCACATCCACACACGGAAGGTGTAGGTCACACTGAAAGTGATGGGGATGAACATTTTTGGAATGAGAGGAAGTTTCACCTTCGGTATGCACAGGTGGGTTAGATACGGGAAGATCTGTAGGGATATGCAACTTGGCGCGGATCATTGTAGTGACAGATTCAAGCTGGGTAGTAATGTCTTGTTTAAGCTCATCTTTGAGTTCCACGATTGAGGCGGCGATGGAGGAATGCATATTTTGATTGATGGTGGCAATATTGGCACTGAGTTGTCGCACTTCTTATTGGGTTTCTGTGAAATTAGAGTGCAAGGTAGTGAAGCGAACTTCCAAATCTTGGCTATGGGTATGGGCCATGATGACGAGGGAATATGAAAAGGGGTGGGTGGGACCACATAGAAAATGGGTTATGGGTGAAGTGTATCACAACGATCAAGGCGAAGAGTGGAATCCAATGGGGTAAAGCCGAAATAAGGGTGTTGGAAGGGGTTCGGGTCCACGACAACAAAAAATTGTTGAAAAATGATAAGTATGACTGCGATAAGGGAGAAGAGAGAAATCTACATTTGGTTTCTACAAACTCTACTAAGGAAGCTTTTGAAATTGACCTGAGTATTTCAACTCCAAGTCTACAAAAAATAAAAGAGGAAAAAATGGTGTTTTTCCCTTGAAAAGTGCTCTGATCTCACTTTTAATGGTCCTTGATGCTCAAGATGATACACTAAACATGTATTCAAGAAAACCCTTATACTTCATTAATAAAAACTCCTTAAGGTAGGATAAAACCATACAATGATCATTTTGTCGAAGGATCAACTCTTATTCACTTGCCTTTTCGAAGGGGTAACCTCCCAATGAATTAAGCTCCAATACAATAATATTCCAATACATGATCACATAAGGAGTACACCATGTTTATTTATAGCTACCTATTAAACACTAAACATAACAAATGTTAACTACTTARTGAGCCTTCTTTCATGAGGCTACATTACATATATTCAATGCTAGCTACTTAGTGGAACTTATCTAATAATGGACCTAATCCATATTACATTAATTGGCCACCATAACTATCCTATTATTAACTCTAATGGACCCATAGGCCCCTATTACACCCATAGGGAGGATCCCACCCATGAAACATGTGGCATGTTCACATTTGAATTTATACATAAGCAATGGCACGAAGTATAGTACACACTAGGTCTAACGAGGCTGAAAGAATGCAAGTTGTAACTTATTTTTGAATCTAGTGTGCGTTAGTTTAGTAAAAATGAACAATATGGTATAGATGAGTGATGGCATTAAATAATGGGCCTTCAAAATGCCTCTATTTTTTTGAATTTTGAGATGAAATGTGATAATAAAAAAAATGATATAAATTATAGTTTTACCATAGATAGAGTTATGTCCTTGGAGAAACTCTACTCCTAAAGCTTTTAACTCTTTCCAAATCGATTAAAAAACTCAAAATTTTAAAAAAATGTACTGAGTAATAAAAATTTACATGTAATGTTTTGTCCAATTCCAACGTGACTCGAAAAAATATAACATTTTAAATGTCCCTTGTAAACCATTGTGATGTTGTGCATGTATCGATTACACTGGCACACAACGCCAACTAACGTGTGAATGAAAAAATGAACGATATGGTGCTAAAACTCTCTAGTAACACCAACATCAACATGGGCATAGCCCATCCATCCACTCACCATTAATTGATGACACGTGGATGTCCATCATCATATCATTGATGAAAGAGTTAGTCAAACCATTGAGGTACTTGTAGCAAAAGATTTTATCTTTGATTACATATAATGACCTTAAACTCAAATTGTCCGCAAGATGTTTAAACAATTTTTATTTTTTTTAAATAAAAAATTTAAATATTTTTATAATTAATTTAAAAATATATATAAGAGAAAAAAAATTATTTAAATTAAAATTAAAAAAATAGAAAAAATAATAAAATGTGAAAGAAAAATACATAAATACAATAATAAGTTAAATTTAATTATTGTCTTCAATAACATGAATGACTCTTTTAGTGTCTATCTGCCATAAGATCCCTCCTAAAAATAACCCCAACCCTCCACTAGTTGCTTGATAAATGGATCTACTTTAATCATGTCTATACATTGGAGATATCATGAAATTATTCTTACGTCATCATGTGTTCTCTTCCCTGAATCACTTTAGCATTTCCATTCACCCCTTAAGAGAGTATGCTATATTTTATTAGAACTAAGAGTAGCAATCGCAATAGTTAGATAGTAATCTCGTAGTAGTTACATATTAATATGAGACGTTATGAGTAGTAGTCCAAGTTATAAGTTTTTGAATAAAAGTATTTACCATTCCTCACATTTGAATTAATTTTTTTACCTCATTTCAACTCTTACAAATTTTCATAATATAATTTTGGTTATAAATTATTTATTTTTAAATTTAAATAATAAAATATAATATTTTATTTAAATGTTATGTTTTTTATATAAATTTTTATTAGCATTTATTGTTAGATAAAATATGGTATTTCAAAATAGGATGAACATCTTCAATAACCACTCACACAACCAGATCAAAGATCAACACACTGATGTGTTTATGTGGTTAAAACCCTCAAAGAGAGAAATAGTCCATGATCCCAGCTAACATGGTCACTTGAGGCAATATATTAATACAAAAGAAAAATATTTTACAAGAGAGTTTCTCACAATCAATCATCAACAAATGACCCTCCATGCTCTTTAAATGGAGATCATGGACCAATCAGGTGTTAAGCCATGGATCAATGTAGTCATTAAGATCAAGGAGAATATGAGTCATCAGATTACTCTATGTCTAGCACATATTGTGACCATCTGATTACATAACTACAAATGCATACTAATGAATACTAAAGAAACACAATTTTACCTAAAGACACATTAAACCAAATTGATCTTAAACTAAATCCTAGTGTCTAAAAATCCTAACATCCCCCCTTAAGAAAAACTTGGGATAGGATTGAAGGATTTACAAAGGTGACACAATAGGATAAGGAATGAGGCATTAGAGGTTATCCTCCCTTAATGACAACTTCTCGAACTCCTAACATAGATCAAAGTTTGGAAAACTTTGCTTATGTAATAGACTTTGTGAAAATGTCTACAACTTGATCTTCTGTAGGGAAAAACATCACTTCAATAACTCGAACATGAATGTGTTGTCCAATGAAGTTCATATGTAGCTCAATGTGTTTGTTGTGATGATGTTGAACTATTATTTTGATGAGCTTGGTGGCACTCTGATTTTCGCACCAAAGGGTGGTCAAATGTTGCTACTAGAAGAAAAATTATGAAAGGATATGTCAAATCCACAAGGCTTCTTGACTTGCATTAATTGTTGCTCGGTACTCTACTATGGAAGAAATAAAAAGACCATGTCATTTATTACAAGCCCAAGTGACAGGTCTAGAAGCAAGGATGAAAACATAACCTACAATACACTTTTGATCGTCAAGGTCGTCAACCCATTCTGAATCAGTGAAACCAACCAATAAGGGAGTCCCCCTTGAATTATAATGTATCCCAGATTGAATTATTCCCCAGATATATTGAAGTATCATTTTTGTTGCTTTCCAATGGATTTCATGGGGTGTTTACATATATTGGGAAAGAAGACCAACAATAAAGGAAATATCAGGATGGGTATGAGTCAAATATAAGAGGCTACCAACTAACTAATTGTACAAAGTGGCATTGACTTCAGAAGTAGTATAGGTGGCAACAAGTTTGACTCATAACGAGAAGGGAGAAGGGGTTGGTTTAGAATATTCCATGTGAAATGGGAGAAGAAGGTCATAGGAATACTTAGATTGGGAAAGAAAAATTCCTTCATTGTTTTGTAATACTTGGAAGCCAAGGAAATAATGCAAATAGCCTAATTCTATCATTGCAAATTTATTCTTAAGGTTGGATTTCACATGGGTTAAAAGTTTGGGGTCACTACTAGTGAAGAGAAGGTCATCAACATAAAGGACAAGTATTATGATATGGCTTCCTACTTTCTTGGTATAGACATTAGGGTCAAAATGACATCTAGAAAAGTGGGTGTCAAGAAGAAACTTTTCCATTTTAGCATACCAAACTCAAGGAGCTTGCTTAAGTCCATAAAGAGATATCTTAAGGTGACAAACAAGGCTGGAGTCATTCTAGACATATCTAGGAGGTTATTCCATATAGATTTCTTCTTGCAAATCCCCATGCAAGAAGGAGGATTTAACATCCATCTAATGGACCTCTCATTTATGTGAGGTGGAAAGGGATAAAACAAGGCTAAAGGGATTCATTGTGGCTATAGGGAGAAAGGTTTCATTATATTCAATGCCTTCAACTTGAGAGAATACTTTGGAAACTAACCATGCCTTGTGTCTTTCAATACTTCCATATGATCCATACTTAATTCTATACACCCATGTACATCTGACAAGATTTCTTCCTTTTGGAAGAGGTACAATATCCCAAGTCTTGTTCGCCATTAAGGAACCATATTCTTCAATCATTGTTGTGTCCCTGTCTAGATGGCCAGAAGCTTTTGCAAATGTGTTTGGATCATGAGTCTCTGAAACTTGAGCCAAAAGAGAAGAGATGTGTTGGACCTATGAACGTGTTTGACGTTGATCTCTAGGATCATTGGTCAGATCATCAGTTGCTTCTCGTGTTGAACAGACCCATATGGGAAGCGATGGTATCGGTGCAAGTTCATGTTTAATGGACTCATCTGGATAAAGGTGAGTAGGAGGAGGTGTATTTTCATCCTCACTATCATCATCTAAATAAGAAACCAGAATAAGAATAGAAGATGGCACAAACGTCGAAAATGGCTTGTAGGCCGAAGATAGCACAAATGTCAAATTATGCTCGTAGGCCATGATATTTTCATCAAATTTAGCATTTCTTCTAATAATAATTTCATTGGAATGAATTTGAAGAAGTTTATAACCTTTGACATCTTAAGAATATCCAACAAAAATGCACTTCTCACTTTTATGTTGTAATGCTTTCCTTTTCTCATCAATAATATGAGCCCATGCTACACTACCAAATACATGGAAGTGGTTTGCATCTGGCTTAATTTTAGTCCATGTTTATTTCAGTGTTATATTTTTTAAATCCTTTGTAGGAGTGTGATTTACTATGTAATTTGCACAATTGATGGTTTCCACCCAATAACGAAGACTTGATCCTTTAGATTGGATCATACAATTAGCCATTTCTTTTAGTGTGTGATTCTTTCTCTCAGCAACGTCATTTTGTTGTGGTGTATATGGAACAGTATGTTGCATTTGAATGCCCTATGTAGTGCAATAACTTGTAAATGTTTTGCTCACATATTCACCTCCATTATATGTTCTTAACCTTTGAAGTTGATGTCCAAATTGTTTTTCTACAAGGGCCTTATAGGTCACAAACATGTCAAAAACTTCACTCTTAAGTTTTAAGAAGTAAACTCAAGTGCATGTGGAGAAGTCATCAATGAAATTTAAGAAGTACTTGCACTTATAGAAAGAAGGAGAAGAAAGAAAATCACATAAATCACTGTGAACAAGTTGCAAAGAGGTCGAGGCATGTCAAGAGGAACGTCTGTCAAAACTGACTCGATGATGTTTATTGAGAACACAACTAGCACAAACATCATCTCTACAAGAAATGAGAGGAAGACCACTCACCATATGTTGATTACATAGTTGTTGCAATGAGCGATTTTTTAGATGACCAAACTGCCCATCCCAAAGTTTTCTCAAGTCATTGCTATGAGCAAGAAAAACTGATGGAAGAGATGATGACCCAAAGTTGTCAAATTTGTACAACCGGGTAATATCATCAACAATTCAAGTTGCTATGACATGCTTAGAATATTTTAAATCCTTGATTACAACTTGGTGAGGTGAAAAATATGTGGTGTTACCTTCTCCTAAATGAGTGATCTGATACATAGATAGAAGGTTAGAGGAAAGACTTGGAACACATAATACATCATTGAAATGACCATTATCAACTTAAATTGTTCTATACCTTACAACACTAAGAGATCTATCATCACCAACAAATATGTGTTTGGTGTTACATTCATTAAAAGTAGAAAAAATGGCTTTATCATTAGCCATATGATAAGATGTTCCATAATCAATAAGCCAATCATCAAAAGAAAAAGTAGAAGTTGCATTGAAAGAGAAACCAGAAGCAAAACGTGCATGTCCATGAGAAGAAGAGGTAGAAGAAGAAGAAGAATCGATATTGATGGTGTGCTTCTTCATCACTACTTCTAAGGCTCCCATCTTTTTAAAAAAATTAGACTCCACATGACCATCTCACCCACAAAGGTTGCAATGTATGTCAATCTTCTTACTTTTTTATTTTTCTTCTTTGTCACCATCAGGAGTAGAAGTTGGTTAAGAGGGTTTGGGACCCTTGTTTTGTTTGTTATTGTGGCGAAGATTTTGTTTCTTGGGATGCTTTGATTTATCTTTCTACTGGGCTACTAAGGATTTGTTATATGTACCTGCAATGTTGATCACTCCAAGTTGCAAAAGCTTATCTTGCTCTCTAATCAGATATTTATAAAAAGAATCAATAGTGGGAATTTGGTAAGCACTCCCTAGAGCTTCTCTGGTGGCATAAAATGTAGATATAAAAACAGAATATGCACTACCAAGATTAGTAATAATAACATATATGCATTGGTCATCCTTTCGATATATTTTATAGTCTTTACATAAAAGTCTAAGTGTTTTGATCTTAGATAAATAATATTCAATAGAAGAAAAATCATTGGGATTTAAAGTCATTAACTAATTTTCAATCTAGTGTTGATTAAGGTTGGTTGTCATTTATGCCAACCCTTGAAGGAAGTTGGAGAACCTAGGTTTAGGTAATGGACCCAAGTTTGTTTGATGGATAACGGTATGAGTTTTGATATATTTGCAGGTAATATTATTCTATATGGATATTACATGTCATGTCATTTCCAGTGGTATGTGGAACGTCACATAACTCCTCACGATTAGAGAGTTATGTCCATGTGAAGTTGGAGAACCCTCATGAGTCATCTAGAAGCCCCAAAAGCTCAAGGTAGTCAAAGTGGTTTAAGAGATTTTTAGAAGGTAAATAATAAAGTGAAGTGATGAGTGTACTATAATTCAAAGTGAATACAAAAGAAATTATTTAAATAATAAAGTTAATGGAGAAATTACTAAGTTGACAAGTGGTTAGAAGTGGGTTAGCCCTAAAATAAGGAAAGTGGTTTAAGATAGTTAGAAGGTAACCCCTTGAGGTAAAGTGAAGTGATGAGTGTACTATAAGTCAAAGTGGATACAAAATAAATTATTTAAATAATCAATTTAATGGATAAATTACTAATTAGACAAGTGGTTAGAAGTTGGTTAACCCTAAAATAAGGAAAGTGGGTTAAGATGGTTAAAAGGTAACCCCTTGAGGAAGCTACATGAAAGTATAAATAAGAGGCAGGGCTCTCTCATTTTAAATCACACTTGAGCATATTGAATATCTATAGGTGACTGAGGTAACTAAAGGATATCTAAGTCGAATCTCAAAGAGAAGGTGAAGTAAAGAAGGCTGGAATTCAAGGGAGGATAAATTATTTTGATGATGTTTTCTAAGGTATGTTATTTACAGGTCATCTCACCATTTTCGCAATAAATTTTTTTATAGAATGATTCAGACCATGAAACTGATAGGCCAGTCAAAAAACATATCCAAGTAGTTGTGGTACAAATTTCATCTTGTGAGTCGTTGTAGTTTGGAGTTACACTCCGTGGAAAATAGGGTTTGTGGCTAGTCCTAAAACTAGTCATAAACAGGTGTTTCGGGTAAAAACGTCATAACTTCTTCATAACATATCCAAATTAAGTAAGACCAAATGTGTTGGTTAGAGTACAATATGTAATATTCTGTGTAAAATTTCAGATCCATACAACAAATATTATGTGTGGGGCACGCTCTACAAGTTCACTCTCTAGAATAAGTCAGAATTCAACAAGGTATGCCATTTTTTCTATAATTCCTTTTCCGAGAGGTTCCAAGTAGTGACACCTGGAGGAATTGCAAAAAACAACACTGAAGAAAATTGTGTATTATTTTCATATATTTATTCATTACAGGTACATAGTTATGATTATTTCAAGTTAGGGTTGTTCACTAATCCAAAACTAGTCATGTGAGACTAAAGAAAAGTTTGATGAAAATGCTAGTCTCTTGTTGTTAAAGTTAAGGAAGGTTTGCAAGTATGTGATCGTATACACCAGGTCTATTACAGAGTTACAAATCAGATTTGGATGATGAAATTGATGAGGGCTTTTGGTTGAGGTACATGTTGGGTACATGGTTGAGACAAGTAGTTAATGAGTTGGCACATACATGAGGTGTATAGTTGATGATGTTGGTACATCTTGATGAGTCATAGTTGATGAGTAGTTGATACATGATTGGTACATACTTGGTACATGGTTGGATGCACTTGTTTATGGTACAGGTTGTTTACATGTTGTTTGGTACAGGTTGGTGCATGGTTGATGCACTTGTTTATGGTATAGGTTGATTACAGGTTGAGGTATAGGTTGATGCATGGTTCAAGTTTATTGGTATAGTTTGTTTGGTGCAGGTTTATTGGTATAGGTTTATAGCAGTATATCTCAAAGTGATAGTGTGACAGTGGTTCCATCATTCTACTTATACGTCAGGGCAGTTGGACGGGGCAAGGACAGGTGGTTGTAGCCACCTTTTGGTTGTAGCGGGAGAACATAGGGGGTTGTGGCCTCCTTCTGGTTGTAGCCAGAGAATTGGGGAGTTGGAACTTCCCTCAGGTTGTATCTTGAGAAACTAGGGAGTTGGAGCCTCCTTCCAGTTGCAACTGGAAAACAAAGGAAGTTGGTGCTTCCAATGAATGTAATTCTTCAAGACATATAAAAAAAAAGCATTACATGGTTTTCTCCCACTTTGGATTTCCACGTAAAACACCGATGTATTGTGTATGTGTATAATTGTTCATTTGTTCATTGCTTATTTACTCTGCAGTTATTGGATGATAATGCTACATTGATATAACACTTGGATCATATGGTTAAAAAGGATTAAATTTCTCTATTATTGATTCACCCCCCTCTCATCAATCCAACATCTAGTAGGTTTGAATCACATTATAATTACCAAATACAGCTTCAATCTTTCCCCAAGTTTTATCTGGGCCATCAATTCCTTGAAGGTGAAACCTTCAATCAAGAGAGATGAGCATTTTGATTCATCTGTGTCCTTCATCATTCTTATTTTCCCATTTTGTTTTGTTTTCGACATCAATGGGAGCTTATTATTTTCCCAAGGTAATCCAATACAATATTTTACTTCTTAGCACATCCTTCATATGGGATTTCCATTAGAAGTAGTTGGTACTGGTAAGAAAAAAAATCACTTGAAGAAGCCCTATTACAATATACAGATAATATGGATTCAAAATATGAAACTGATAGCCTAGATGGAAAGATCTCGAAAAAATAAGTTGTTTCCAAAAAAACAGCATTGAAAATGGACTTCAAATGTGAAAGTTATGCCATTTTAAAAAAAAAGGCATAAATAGTAACCAAAGAGCCAAGTGGCAAGTAGATGTTGGTCCACGTGGTGATGCCCCTCCTTCTCTAAATTTGCCTATGAGCTCATTTTTCTCAATAAGTTACTTATGAAGTGACCCACTTTTATAGAATAAGTGAAAATTACTTTTACAATAAAGTGACTTTATAAGTGAAAGTTGCATGCAAAAAAATAAATTAAAAAGAAAATATTAAAGTTGTTTTATAGTGATTCATTTTTATAAGTTAAGCGAAATGCATTTTACAATAAAACTGAGAAATAATTCAAGTTTTCATGAACTATGCCCCACTTTTATAGAATAAGTGAGAATCATTTTTAAAATGAAGTGACTTTATAAATGAATTGCAAAAAAATAACTTAAAAATAAAATATCAAAGTTATTTTATAGTGATTCACTTTAATAAGTTAAGTGAAATACACTTTACAATAAAACTATGAGATAATTCAAGTTTACATGAACTTTTTCAAAATGCAACTTAAAAAAGAGATTGGTGGCCTTTGGTTATGGAAGAAAGCGAAGATTAAGGAAAGAAGGCGAAGCACAAACTGTGTGGAAGGCACATTGATTGATATTGGGTCGAAGTGATCAAAGAAGCAGAAAAGAAGGAGCGAAGTAAGAGAAAGCTAGTCGTGGAACGAGAAGATTGAGGATGACAGTTCAACAAGGAAGATAGATTGTGGACAACTCAGCAAGTGGAAGAAGACCTCAACAAGTGCTTTGGAGAACCTCGCGGGAAAGAAGGAACGACAGGCTGGCGAAGCCCTGAAAATGCGGGTCAAGTTGACCTAGGGTTTTGGTATCTATGGTTTTGACACTTAGACGTTGTTCATTGTAATGTATAAATAAAGGTCTAGAGGACCTGGGATGGGTTGTTGTTGTTGTTGTTGTTGTTGTTGTCGTTATTGTGGATGATCATTGTTGTTGATACTATTGTGTATTGAGAGAGAGAGAGAGAGAGAGAGTTGTTGGGTGTGAGAGCAGTCTATATTGTAAGATCTTTAGTTGGGTGCGAAGATCAACCCTGCAGCTAGGTGTGCAGGGAGGGGAGATAGAGAGGAGAGAAAGAGAGAGAGATCTGCAAGCTAAGTGCGCAGATAGAACTGTATGTTTTCACCTAATATCAAGAAACACAGTTCTATGGACGTAGCCCTGGGGAGAGGGTGAACCACCTATATCTTGTTGTTCTGTGTGATTGATGTTGTGTTCTTTTGTTTTCTATTATTCTGTTATTGTATCATTGTGTTAGATCTGAGACATAGCTTGCATAGTAGGCCTAAAGGAGATAAAGAGTAACTAGATCCATGTGTGTTGTTGCCTTTGATCCACTTTGTATTTCCTCTGGTTGTAGACACATGTGTCCTGCAACCCCCTATTTCTACTTCGGGTGAGACTGCATCTGCTTTGTAGTTGTTGCTGAAAGGGCCAGTAGTTAGGGCTTGTTGGTGCGCTATTAGAGAAGAACCTTGGGTCTGTCCCTGTGCCAACAAATGGTTCTATTGTCAAGATCGGGATCTTCCTGAGGGAATGTCAAGGTGGTTTCCATCGAAGACAGAGATTCATAAATTGATAGAAGACGAAGAAAAGGACTTCGTTGTAGCTCAGAATAAGAACCTTGATATTAGTACAGAGGATTGGTTGGGAAGGTATATCTTTACTGATATACACGAGATTTTATTTAGAGGAATTCATAAGGAGTTATACGAGTGGTTAGCCAGATTAGCAGATACCCAGTTTGAAATCAGATCTAGACCACCTGTGGTTTGGATGTCGGCGTTGATCAAGAAGATTAAGAGATTTGATAACGTTATGTCAAGAGCAGAAAATCATTGGTTTGATATCACCATTGGAGGGTACATTACCGAGTTTGTTATTGACAGGGTAGAGTCATATAGCCAAGCAGAGAGGTATTTCTTTAAAGGACTGAGAGGAAAATTTTTACACTTTTTGAAGTTGAAGATCAAGATGTTATTGCATGAGAAGAACATCTTGAAGATATAGTAATTGGTTGGATTGAAGAGCTAATGTTCAAAAACTCAGACAACGACACAGAGGTGGGACATACGTGCAGTGGGAGAACCTTCAGGGAGATTCCTCTAGTAAACCGGTTTGAGCAGAGCCACAGACCACTAGCACGGGATGAAGGGTTCTACGGTGGAGAAGAAGAAGAGCTATTGAACGAAGAAAAGCCAGGATCCGCTGGAGCAGAGGAAGAGAAGACTAAAGAACCTCACCGAGAAGAATCAGAAACTTCAGGAACTGCGTTGACTGTCGAAGTAAGTACTATTACTCCTCATGTTGTTTTAGCAGCGTTAAGTAACCAGAGTAGTTAGAGTTATCAGAGAACTATTAGCAGCAGTTCAGTACATACTCAGTCAAGAAACCTAGGAAGATCTATGGCAGATGAAATGAGGCTACCTATATTTAGAGGAGATGGATTTGAAGATCCTGATCAGCATTGGTTCTTATGCAAGGATGTATGGAGTATTAAGCAAGTCAATGATGAAGCAGTTAAGAGAGATCATTTTAGTACTACCCTAAGAGACCTCGCACTGAGCTGGTACATGAATTTTGTTAACAGAGTTGCACAGCCTAAACCGTTGAACGAGATCAAGACTGTGTTGAGTGCATAATTCAAGAAACCCAAGTCGGAATCACAATGCATTACAGAACTGGAAGAAATCAAGCAGAGAGTAATTGAACCTGTTTGGGAGTTTGATCAGAGGTTTAAGACCTTGACAGGTCGATTGAGTTTTCATATCCCAGACGAGCAGAACAAGGAATGGTTCATTGCTTCCCTCCTACCACACATCAGAGTTCCTCTAATGCAACAGAAGGTTGCTTTGTAGGCTTAGGCGTTGGAGATCGCCATGAAACTAGAATCATCCCCTATGGGAGAATCCAGCTTAGGTATGAGTCAAATTTTGAGTCAGCTAACTAGCTTATCTCTGCAGGTCGAAGATATGAAGAAAGACAAGGAAAAAGATAAAAGAGACGAGATCTGGTGTATCAGGTGAAAATCAGAAGACCACGATAAGGAGAATTGTCCCCTATTTCATGAGTACTTTGCCTCTAGGGATCTGAGCCCTTTGAAGCAGGTTACGCTACCCTGGTGTGAGGTATGTAGAAATAGACATCGCCCTGGTGAATGCTATTACATACAAAAATATCTTCGAACACCTACAAACCTTTACTGCACATTCTGTAAATCTGTGGGGCACGATGAGAAAGATTGTAGGGCTTATGACCTCTTGCACTAAAGATCAAGAGATACATATAGGATTCAAGACGAAGTATAGCAGGAAGGAAATGCTACGCAGTTTAACTCTCTAGGAACAGGAAACTTCAACCCTCGCGATGGATTCAAAGGAAGAGGATGAGGAGGAGGCATGGGTCGAGGTCGAGGTCAGATCATTTGTTATAATTGGGCACAACCGGGTCACTTGGCAAGGGACTGTCAGAACCCTTGTACCACTTGAAGCTACTACAACTCATTTGAACATGTCATTGAATATTTCCCTATGGTGTTAGCCAAGCTTTAGGAGAGACGAGGAGGAAACCAACAAGTAAAACTAATCTCAGCATAACCTTGTGGAGAGGATCCTAGAGTCACTATTATCACTAGAGGAGGCGTTGTTACAGGAGAAGACAGAGTGACCCCAGGAAATACTATAGAAGAATCAAGGGTCAGAAGAGCTGCAGAGAAGACACGAGAGTTTGATCCGAGGAAAGAAAAACAGACGTTTGAAGAAGTAAGAAGAGAATTTTGAGGAGATCAGGCTTCTTCTTCAAAGGCACAACTAGAAGTGAGAGAATGTGGGATGCCACTGACATTCAATCAGTCTGCATCACCAGGAGAAGGAAAAGAGTTAAGCAAACTTCTTAGTTTCTTGTATACGTTCATTGATTTGATTAAGGACGAAAGAGCCATACAAGAACTACAACACTTGATCCGACAGTATGAACCAGGGAAGGTAGACCCTCTGTTGAATAGAGAAGTACATCAAGTATCCAGAAAGAGAAGGACAAATAAGGAACTACACCTTAATGCTTAGATTAGAGATTATGACATAGATTATGTGGTCCTTGACTTAGGGTCACAAGTCAATGTTATGACAAAGCATACATGGGCATTGATGGGAAAACCTAAGTTAATTTGCTTCCCTATCAGGTTTAGGATGGCTAATCAATAGGCAGTGAGCCCCTTTGGAAGACTGGAGCATGTCCTTGTGGACATCGACAGGGTAAGGATATTTTCGGATTTCAAGGTGATTGAGATAGTTGATGATAATTGTCCTTATCCTGCGTTGTTAGGAATTGATTAAGCTTTCAATAATTCTATTGTTGTTGACTTAAAGAAAAGAAGAATGACATTCGAAGGTGATGGCCTTAGGGTCATTGCACCTCTGGATCCTAATGAAGGTCGCAGATACACAGAACCCATCAGAGAAGAAGATTGTGCTTACGAACTAGAGAACATATATAAATTGACAGCAAGACAGCAGGATTACATTAATCCTACAACATATGTGAACTTAAGCTAGTGAAGTGACAGCGCGTGCTCATCAAATTCGGAAGAAGCACTAGAGAATTGGCAGAAAAAAATGTATGAAGTTTCTACGAGAAGGTGTGCTAGATTGAATAGGGAAGTTCGTTGGATTGGCACAGAAGTAAACAATCTGCCCACATTTGATGGTTTAAATCATTTAGAAACATTATTGTTGGAATTTGAAGAAATTGTACCAGTACAACAGCGACTGTTGGCACTAGATGAAGCTTTCAAAGCAACGCCATCAAGATGGTGGGGAACCCATAAGAAGAACATTGTGGACTGGGTGCAATGTCGCACTTTGATGACAATGCACTTTTCAAAACAAGTCGAAGGGTGCGAAGTTCAATACATAGGTCAAAGTTGTCCGAAGGACCATGTGTGAAGTCGTGAGGAGGCCCGGAGCAGCATCCCTCAAGAGCAGTGGGTGCATAAATTCATCAACACTTTGGACACAATGCCTATTAATTGGTACCTTCAAGCAGAATTGTGCCTTACCACTTCATATTGGTACGATATGACTCAGAACTTTGTAGCTACATTTTTATTTGAAAGTCAGTACCCCTCAGTAGATCAAGATTTACAAGTTGTAAGATAGAAATTCTTTGAGGAGGCACCTAACCTTCCTTTGGAGCAAGAAGAAGATGAATGGACTGCACCACTTCAGAAATTGCAAGGTTGTTACAATAATCAATGTTGATCAAGACGATGATCCTAGGAATGTGAACATCGCAGAGACAGAAGGACAGAGAGACGTAGAAGGAACAGGAGTCAAACTACCTTTTATTGGACAGACAATCAAAATCAAGAAAGTCAATATTGGAACAGAGAAAGCACCTAAGCTCGCAAATGTTGGAGATTATTGGGATGATGCCACTATTAACAAGATCGCAGAACTACTGCATGAGTATTAGGACTTGTTTCCAACCAAGTTCATCGACATGAAGGGAATTAAAGGGCCTATGGGAGAGATGAAGATCCCCTTGAAACCAGATGCAAGGCCAGTCAAGCAAAGACCTTACAGACTAAATCCCAATATAAGCAGAAAGTCAAGATTGAATTAGACAGAATGTTGGAAGCAGGAATCATAGAACCTGTTGAAGAGTCAGATTGGATTATCCCTATGGTGGTCCAAGATAAGAAGACGAGAGATATCAGAATGTGTGTAGACTTGAGGAAATTGAATGATGCATTTTTACATGATCCATTCCCTACATCGTTTACTGACAAAGTGTTAGATAATGTGGGAGGACAGACAGTTTACTCCTTCATAGATGGATTTTCAGGTTATCAACAAATCAGGATTGTTAAGGAAGATCACCATAAGACCACATTTGCAACAGAATGGGGATCCTACCAGTACACAGTGATGCCTTTCAGACTGAAGAATGCACCAGCCATATTTTCAAAGGTGGTGGTCGAAGCATTCAAGGAATTTTTACATAAATTTTTGGAAGCATATTTTGATGATTGGATTGTTTTTAGCTTATTGAAAAATCATATTGAATGTTTAAGACTAACGTTGGATAAGTGCAGGCAATGTCAGATTTCCCTAAACCTGAAGAAGTGCATTTTTTTTCACCCTTTGGAGTGTTGCTGGGCCATATTGTGTGTAAGCAAGGGTTGTTGGTAGATCCTTCCAAGATTACCATCATTATTGATCTACCTCTGCCTACTTCAGTTAGACAGTTGCGCATTGTGTTGGGACATACGGGATACTACAGAAAGTTCATCAAGGGCTATGCAAAGATAACAAAACCTATGGAGAAGTTATTAGAGAAAGATTGTCAGTTCCAATGGTCAGAGGAATGTCAACAGAGCTTCGACACATTGAAACAGAAAATGGTCACTGCGCCCATTCTGGTTTTCCCAGATTGGAGTAAGGAATTCCATGTACACGTCAATGTGTCATCTATTTCATTAGGAGCGGTGTTAGCACAACTAGGAGCAGGAGATAGACCATCTGTTAGCCTTTGCTAGCAAGAAGCTATCTACAACTGAGAAAAATTACACTACCACTGACAGAGAAGGTTTAGCCATGGTGTATGCGCTGCAGAGTTTTGTCACTACTTGTTGGGAGGACACTTTAAGATGTTCATTGATCACTCTGCATTGAAATACCTAGTCAACAAGCCAGTGTTGGGGGGAATAATATGCAGATGGCTATTGTTATTCTAGGAATATGATTTTGAGATTGTGGTCAAGCCAGGAAGAATGAACAAGGGACCTGATCACTTGTCCAGATTAGAGCATGGAGAGGAACCTACTAGTTTGGAGGATACACTACCATATGCACAGTTGTTGGCCATTAGAAATTTTGATGATCACTTCACTGAGATAGTCTAGTTCCTATCAACAGGAATGGCACTTCACGAATATACAATCATTCAGAAGAAACAGTTGGTAGTTCACGCTGCAGATTTTTCACTTATAGTTGGGTAGCTATACAAGATGGGACCTGATGAGATTTTAAGGAGATGTGTTATGGAGGCAGAGAGACCACTGATTCTGGCAAAGGCACATGAGGGCATCGCAGGAGGACACTATGCAGGGAAAGAAATAGCGCAGAAGATTCTTAGAGTTGGCCTCTGGTGGCCCACTTTGCACAAAGATGCTAAGGAATACTACAACGCATGTGGTGCATGCCAAAGGGTTGGGAAACCTTCCAGAAGAGATGAGATGCCTTTAGCACCTTGGCTAACTTTATAGGCCTTTGAGAAATGGGAAATTGATTTCGTGGGACCTATCAACCCACCAAGGAAGTGCACAGGAGCAAGATACATTATCACTGCAACATAATATTTGACTAGATGGGCAGAAGCAAGAGCAGTTAAGGACTGTAGTGCAACTACATCTACGCGATTCATATTTGATGATATCATAACTAGATTTGGATGCCCGAAGATCCTTATGAGTGATCAAGGTAGACATTTTATTAATAAGACTATTGAAGCCTTGACTCGGGAATTTGATGTTCACCATCAGAAGAGCACTCCATACCACCCACAAGCAAATGGGATGGTCAAAGCTTTCAATAAGATCTTGGAGACAACGCTGACAAAGATTTGCAGTGTGAATAGAGATGATTGGGATTTGCAAGTACCAGCAATATTATGGGCCTATAGAACCACTTGCAAGAAGTTGACAATGCAGACTCCCTTTAAGTTGGTTTATGGTCTAGAAGCAGTCGTACCTATGAAATATTTAGTTCCTAGCTTAAGAATTGCAGCATTTACAGGTATGGATGACATAGGCGTTGTGCAAGACAGACTTGCGCAGTTGGTAGAACTGGAAGAAGACATATTCATTGCAAGATTTCACCAACAGGTACAAAAGGAACGAGAAAAGGCCTACCATGACAAACATATCAAGAAGAAAGCATTTAAGCAAGGAGATCTGGTATTGGTATACGACAACAAGTTCATGAAGCATCTAAGGAAGTTCGGGACACATTGGCTTGGGCCATATGAGGTTGACTACGTTATAGAAGGAGGAGTTGTGCAACTGAAGAATTTGAAGGGAGAATGGAAGGAAGGTTTGGTAAATGGGAGCTGGTTGAAATTGTACTACGACAATCAGCTGCCTCGCAGCTCTCAGTAAAAGCATAATAAGAAGGGTCTAGGTACTAGGTGCAGTTGAAATTGGGTACCAGACATAGAAAAAACAGTCTGCACAAGAAAGGGAGGAACAGAGAAGAGAGTTCAAGCTTCTCTGCGTAGTCTAGAAACGAAGAGAAACAGAACGTTCAGACCTCCATCGCCTTGGGACGAGTCACATGTGAGTGTTGGGGGCTTGTTGGCCCTTGGTTATGGAAGAAAGAAAAGGTTAAGGAAAGAAGGCGAAGCACGAACTGCGCGAAAGGCACATTGACTGATATTGGGTCGAAGTGGTCAAAGAAGCAGAAAAGAAGGAGCAAAGTAAGGGAAAGATATATGTGGAACGAGAAGATTGAGGATGACAGATCAACAAGGAAGATAGATCGTGGACAAATCAGCAAGCAGAAGAAGACGTCAACAAGTGCTTTGGAGCACCTCGTGGGAAAGAAGGAACAACAGGTTAGCGAAGCCCTGAAAACATAAGTCAAGTTGACCTAGGGTTTTGGTATCTAGGGTTTTGACACCTAAACGTTGATCATTGTAATGTATATATAAAGGTCTAGAGGACCTCGGATGGATTGTTGTTGTTGTTGTCATTATTGTGGATGATCATTGTTGTTGATACTATTGTGTATTGGGCGAGAGAGAGAGTTGTTGGGTGTGAGAGCAGTATATGTTGTAAGATCTTTAGCTGGGTGCGCAGGGAGGGGAGATAGAGAGGAGAGAAAGAGAGAGAGATCTGCAAGCTAAGTGCGCAGATAGAACTGTATGTTTTCACCTAATATCAAGAAACGCAGTTTTGTGGATGTAGCCCTAGGGAGAGGGTGAACCACGTATATCTTGTTGTTCTATGTGATTGATGTTGTGTTCTTTTGATTTTTGTTATTTTGTTATTGTATCATTGTGTTAGATCTGAGACATAGCTCGCACAGTAGGCCTAAAGGAGATAAAGAGTAACTAGATCCATGTGTGTTGTTGCCTTGGATCCACTTTGTATTTCCTCTGGTTGTAGACACATGTGTCCTGCAACCCCCTATTGCTACTTCGGGTGAGACTACATCTGCTTCGCAGGTGTTGCCGAAAGGGCTAGTAGTTAGGGTTTGTTGGTGCGCTGTTAGAGAAGAACCTTGGGTCTGCCCCTGTTCCAACAAAGACTTGAACTCAAGACCTCTTATTAAAGAAAACAACTTTCAATCAAGTGAACTAATGCAAGACACATTATAATTCTCAAGAATGAGGACGAGGGTGTTGTTGTTGTTGGAGTTCCGCCTCAAAGTGTGTGTTTATCCTAAAAACCTTTGTTTCCATGTGTTCAGACAAAAACAAGTGAAATTTTGAAAAAGAAAATCTAAATCTCAACAACAATGGGGTTAGATCTCGGTTAGTTTACCCAGAAAATAAAAGTTTCCTCTTTGTTTCTGATTAGTTAGGCTCGCGTGCAGCGCTAAGCAAAGAGCATGTGCATAGAAGAAAACATTTTTCACTATGTTTATGATTTGTCTAGATCACACAAAGCGTACAACAAAGAGCATATGTAAACTGGAAAGAGTAGCAACCTGGAAATAAAAACATAAAACTAAAATATTAACTCTGTAAAAAAAAATCAAAAATGGTGTATTTAGGCTTTATACTTCCAGATCTTACTAAAATGGCTCTAACTTGGAAAAACAAAAACATTTTCAAGTGAAACAAAAAAAGTTTATAACTGAAAAAAATGCTTTGGACACAATGGAAGAGTCCTCTCTACCCAAAAATGCAAGAAAATAGAAAAAAGCATAAATGTGGCAACACAGCTTTAAGATCTCGATCTACAATAGAAGCAGGTCTTCAAACAAGCTCCAATACCATGTTCGAAAAAAAGAGTATTCCAACAGAGGGTGAACACCTTCACTTGAAATGGGAAACAGTCAACAACCCGAACTAACGTGGCCACTTGAGGCAATATATTAATGCAAAAGAAAAATATTTTACAAGAGATTTTCTTACAATTGATCATCAACAAATGACCCTCCATGCTCTTTAAATAGAAATCACGGACCAATTGGGTGTTAAGCCACAGAGAATATGAGTCGTCGGATCGCTCTATGTCTAGAACATATTGTGACCGTCGAATTACATAATTACAAATGCATACTAAAGCATACTAAAGAAAAACACTTTTACCTAAAAACACATTAAACCAAATTAATCTTAACTAACTCCTAAATATCTAAATATCCTAACATTTATGTTATATTTTTTATTTGCAAAACTAAAACTTCTTTTATTTTATTATAATTATAATTTTATTATATATAATTTTATTATATATAAATTTATTATTTTATATTTACATTACAATTATTTTATTATATTTAATTTTTATTATTTCATATTTACATTATAATTATTTTATTATATTTATTTTTTATTATTTCATATTTACATTAGAATTATTTTATGTTATAAACACGGTTATTGAAAGACCTCATCTCTTTTATAGTTTTATAAGTAAGAGGAAGTTAAGAGGTGAAAAAAAACTACATGTTAGCATAGAAATTCAATTTTAAAACTTCAAATTGAATTCTTTGTAACCCTGAGCATTTTCATAAACAAAATTAAAACTGGTTGAATATGTCTTGGCTTCTAGGTTTTGTTTAACATAAATAAAAGAAAGCAATATATAGCATATCATGATATATGGCCCATATATTATATAAAAGTTAAAAGGAACATTTTAAAAGGAGATTGATTCTTAGTAATTAAAACTTTTTGAAATAAAACATTAAAAAAATGGAATCTCAAAGGTAGAGTTGAATTTGAGCATTTGTACGTTATGTTTTCTCTTCTTCCAAGGAGACGGGATGCTGGGAGTACTCATTAGCGTGATGTCTTCTTCATTTTTTTGGAGTCTAATCCGAACCTTAGAGGGTTTGTAGCATAAAATAATATTTATCGTGGAGTTGGAGTAGCTTTTCCTTATTTTCCTTTAGAAGGGGTTGCTTCTCTTTAACATTGAATTGAGGTGAGAAGCAATCATCTTTTTAGTGTGCAATAGATGTTCGGGTCAAGGTGTACTAGGTGGTCCTACTTCATGAGAACCATGTGGTTGGTATGATATGGACAATATC
>ML783590.1:338288-349767 GCA_009831015.1 Picea engelmannii
TTTCATATTTACATTATAATTATTTTATTATATTTATTTTTTATTATTTCATATTTACATTAGAATTATTTTATGTTATAAACACGGTTATTGAAAGACCTCATCTCTTTTATAGTTTTATAAGTAAGAGGAAGTTAAGAGGTAAAAAAAAAAACTACATGTTAGCATAGAAATTCAATTTAAAAACTTCAAATTGAATTCTTTGTAAGCATTGTCATAAACAAAATTAAAACTGGTTGAATATGACTTGGCTTCTAGGTTTTCTAGTTTAACATAAATAAAAGAAAGCACTATATAGCATATCATGATATATGGCCCTTATATTATATAAAAGTTAAAAGGAACATCTTTAAAAGGAGATTGATTCTTAGTAATTAAAACTTTTTGAAATAAAACATTAAAAAAATGGAATCTCAAAGGTAGAGTTGAATTTGAGCATTTGTACGTTATGTTTTCTCTTCTTCCAAGGAGACGGGATGTTGGGAGTACTCATTAGCGTGATGTCTTCTTCATCTTTTGGAGTCTAATCCGAACCTTAGAGGGTTTGTAGCATAAAATAATATTTATCGTGGAGTTGGAGTAGCTTTTCCTTATTTTCTTTTAGAAGGGGTTGCTTCTCTTTAACAGTGAATTGAGGTGAGAAGTAATCATCTTTTTAGTGTGCAATAGATGTTCGGGTCCAGGTGTACTAGGTGGTCCTACTTCATGAGAACCATGTGGTTGCTATGATATGGACAATATCCTCATCTATCTTTCTTGTTTCTGCCCTCGAAGCAATCCATGATACCTTCAGCTTCAATGGTTCTTCCCTTGGTTTGAGTTTGTCTAGGTTTATCTTTGTAGTGTGTGTTGTGAGAAGGTGATCAATCATTTCTTTTGGGCTTGGGATGGGGTGGATCAACGTTTCTTTCTCCAATGACTAGTGCTTTTTCCAAATAATTTATTTTGCTTTTTTCTTGAGGTGTCTAACCTAAAAAAACTAGAATAGGTACTTGATATTCCATTTGTGGTCATGCACTTCCTTTCTTAGCCTTTATCTCGTTCTTCTTTGTTTCTCTTGAACTAACTAGGTTTTGATGCTTATTGTGCAAATAAAAGGCAATGGGGAAATCTATTTGATCTGGAGTGTGGTTAATCATTTGGAGGATGTTAACTTCCAAAGCTAGGTGACTATAAACCCCATACCCTTGAGATCAACATCATGCATTTGAAAGCTATGATTTTGTAGCATGTCAATGTCATCATGGTCGTGTGAGGTCCTAGCCCGACATTGTGCCCTATCCTAAGCTTATATTTTCCTTCTATGGTTTTATTCATCTCCTTTACATCTAGAACTTTCATGAACTGAGCTCTTGTGAAGAATGTTATAACCAAATAATGTGTGCAGACTAACTTCATCCCAAATCCTTTAATGAGTGTCGTCTTCCTATATAATATATATTTTCTTATTACATCTTCCTATATAATATCTATTTTCTTATTGCAGATGTCACCTTCTACAATCAAATGGTGGTCATGGCTACCAATTGGTAGTATGACAAGCACATCACATTGTATCCCCAAATCCTCATCCAAATTTATATCTCATTTACAATTAATTATTATATTAATTAAATAACATTAATTTTAATTTCTAAAAAATTATAATCAAATCCCCACAACTTAACTTTTATTTGATTCATTTTAAATATAGTAATTATTATACTTTAAATATAGTAATTATTATACTATATGTCATAATAGCAATGTCTCAAAAAATATAAACAAACCTAAGCCTCATTATTACATAAAACTCTAGTTAACTTCATTGTCTAAATTATAATAAAAAAAATATGAAAATAACCCCGTTGTCATGATGATACTAAAAAGAATTATAAAGTATTATCTTATATAAAGATAAAATAATTTATTATTTTATTATTATTTATTACAAATTATATATATATATATATATATATATATATATATATATATATATATATATATTTTAAAGAATTATAGAGTATTATGTTATATAAAGATAAAAGAAATTATTATAAAGAATTATAGAGTATTATGTTATATAAAGATAAAAGAAATTATTATATTATTATTATTATATATATATATATAATTTAAGTTATTGTCAAACTAACAATAACCATTTTAAGGGTGATTATTATAACAACTAGTTTAATTTATTTTTATATCACATCTCAATAAATACGATAACAATAATCATTTCAAGGATGATTGTCACAACCAGTTTAATTTATTTTTATATCACATTTCAATAAATATGATGATGATTTCATGTATAAATTTATACATAGCTTGATGTGCTAGTCTAAGTGCTTGAGTTCTTTGAGCTTTTTGCAAGAGGTCTAGGATCAATCCCTCATGTTGCCTTACTTTTTTATGTGCCTCACTCAATGTCTCTACCAAGCAAACACTATAATTAGTGCCAATAATACAAATTTCCTAGAACATAATGCTCAAATGAAGACTTTCAATTCTTTGAGCATGGTGGCTAGGGTTTCCTCCTAGCCATTCACCACCACCTTTGGATCTATGACCTCTCCCCAAAGATGACCTCCTATAGTGTCTCAGTAGACGATGTAGATCATATCTCCCTTCTCATGGACTCCCTCCTCCTCGTGGATAGTAGTTCTAGGTATGGTAATGGCCTTTGGTTTAGTGGCCTATGAGAAATACAACTAAACATGTCATTAAGAAAAAGTTGGAGTTACATTGCTTTTAATATTTAGCACTGAGTTTAGCACTAGGTTTAGTCTCAAGTTTAGTGTTGGGTTTAGCAATAATTGTATGTAAATTAAAATTTATGGAAATAAAAACAAAAAAATTGTAAAAAATGAATAACGGTAAGGGAATGATGGGATTTGGACCTAGGTCACTTGTCAAAAGGCAGGAGCTCTACTTAAGTTACATTCCCACAAAACTAAAAGTGTATATCTTAACTGAAACTAGAGTAACTTAGTGCAAATCAAAATTTATAGAAACAAAACAGAAAATGATTAAAAAAAATGAAAATAAAAATGGAAAATGGTAATAAAACATTGGGATTTGAACCTAGATCACTTGCCAAAAGGAAAGAAATCTACTTCAGCTACAATCCCACAAAAAAATTGTCATTAAAAGTGCATATTTGAGTTGAAACTAGCCTAATCTATGCATGCAAACAAGTGAATAATGGAAAATTAAGATAAATATCAACACTTAATAGTAAAGAAGTAAAGAGAGACAAATGGGTGTTGGGATTTGAACCTGGATCTCCATATGAGGATGCAAGGGACTTCCTTAGGTTGCACCCATGAATTGGATATGTGCATTAAATTGACTCCCCAATATGTTATTTTTTCTTTTTCCATTAAACCTGCAACAAAAAAACAATAAACATTAGCAAAATAATAAAGGAAAAGCAAAGTAAAAGTGGATGGAAGCAAGAGAAGGGAAGGGGGAATCCATTACCTTCCTCATGAAGGTTCCTCCATGCATGAAACCTTAAACCTGCAACAATAAAGAAAAAATCATTTGAAAATCACTAAAGTAAAAGAAAAACAAAAGAGGAATGAAGATAAGGGAAGGGAGAATATCTTACCTTCATCGTGAAGATTATGTTGATGATTGCAACTATGTGAGACATTCTCCAACTTACAAACCTATGAGACGTGGATCATTGCAGTTATGTGAGTCTTTCTCTCATCTTACAAACCTGAGAGAAAGCCCCTAAGAAGGGTACGTGGTTCTTGCCTGAGACTGAGCTAGAACGTAGAGATGACCTCCTCCATTCAGAGAGTTGAGAAGAACTCCAGATGATTATCCAGTGGGAAAGGCGATCTGTTGAGTTAGATGTGCCTATGGTTGAGCACAAGGTGAACATGTGAAATACCAAAGTGTTGGGTGCATCGTCAGGAGAACGGAAATGAAGATGATGTATTAGCCTCCTCTGAGAAACAGAGTTGACGAGAAACTCCAGATGATTCTCATGTGTGAGACAGAGGGAAAGAAGATCTGTTGAGTGGATGTGCCTGTGGATGAGCACAAGTGAACGTGTGAAGAATTGGTTCTTTTTTGTAATGCAGTGAGCCAAAGATATGGACATCCCTATGGATGTGCCCCTAGTGGATGAGCACTAGTGGGTGTGTAAGATCCCTCGCTATATTTTTCAAGAGTCAGACCTACCTGTAACCCTATTTGTAATGTAAAGGGTACAGGTCGGCCCCACCTTAATGTGATTAATAATTAATGTAAAAGATAATTAATATGGACATTATTAATTATATTTTGAGTTATTGAGGTTGGCTCTATTGTGCCAATAGACACATCATTTGATTTGACAAGTCTTATATAAATAAAGGTGAATCCCCATTGAGGAAACACACTTTTCATTGTGTCATCTCATGATTTCAAAAGTTGTGGTATGAAATTATGAGAATTGCAGCACCCTCTTGTGTGCTAGTTTTTGGTGATGGTGTGGGAGGGCTTTCTCTTCACGAATATAGCAAAGGATTGGCTGGATTTTCTTCCCTTGTTGAGAAGGGTTTCCCAGGATACTTCTTGTGTACTTGTGCATGGATCTTCTTCTTGTGATATTGGTTTGTTGTAGTAGTTATGGTTCCAATAATTGTTAACAGAAAATTAAAAGGAATACATGAGCCATAGTTCACTAAAATCTAACAGATTCCTCCATAAAGCCTTAGCTTCCATGCATGAAACCCTAAATTTGCAACAACAAAACAATAACAAACATTAATAAACCAATAAAGGAAAAGTAGAGTGAAGGAAAAAGCGGAAGGGAGAATTCATTACCCTCCTCATAGAGGTTCCTCCATAAAATTGAAACCCTAGCCGCCATGAGGATAAAACCGTGAGAGAGGAAACCCTAAGGGAGAAAGGAGGAGAAGAGAAGAGAGAAAGAAAGGAAATGGGAAAAGAATAAGAGACTACGGTTTGAGGGGGTTTTGTAAGGGAAAAAAAGATATTTTAATTAAAACGATAAAAATACTCTCACACTCATAAGCATTGAGATGAGTGTCTTATTTTTAGCCCTCGATTTTTTTCAAATTTCTTTTTGAAAAGTTTCATCCACTTTTATTTAGTTAGTCAAGAAACCTAGTGTTAAATTTGGCACTAAACCTGGCACTAAATCCTAAATTAAATACAACATAATAAGCAATAAGTTTAGAGTCAACTAGTGAAATAACATCGAGTTTAGAGCCGTCATGTGAAATAGCATCAAGTTTTCATCAAAAATACAAAAAAAAAATCACTAAAAAGGTAAAGGAAACAAAAAAACAAGTTGAGAAGGACGCAGATGAGATAGTTTTGAAGTAGTGGGGGCACCTTTGGCCTCCTCAAAATCATAATGTTTCCCTTGCAAATCACTCCTCTGGTTAGTACAAAAAAAATCCTCCATTGCCCTCCTCTCCCATGGGTTCACATGACCCTCTCTCTTCGAAGGGCATTCCAGCATCTCTAGGAACTAGTTGGACCTCCTCCCCGGTCAAGGTACCCTTTGGGTTATCCTTCAAGGATGCAGTAATCAAAGGGAACCTAAGAGATGGAAACCCCCAACTCCCTAGGATATGCATGGTAAATGAAGCCTTGACCCCATCCATATTTGTAACAAAATATGCAACGAAATAGTCTAAATTCTACTAAGAAAATGGGCTTATGTGCAAGTTCAATGGACTTCGGTCCATGTTGGTAGACCTTCATCAATGGATTTATTGCACCTAAAAACCAAAAATGAATGAAGAAGCATACATCTACCCATCTGCAAAAGGTTTCTTTATTGTGAAATTTGACTTTGTTGAAGACAAAGATTAGATCCTAAATTTTGGGCCTTGGTGTAATGTCCCCAAGGCCGAGCCCTGATGTAAAGCTTGCATTATGAATTGTAAGTATGTTTTATTAGGCTGGTGAGCCAAGTTTGTATAAGTTGGGGGCTTATGTGATTATTAGGCCAGGGAGCCTAAGTGTTGAAGGCCAAGAGCCTGCTTTTGTATATGTAATCATGCAGAGCATTAATAAAAATATAAACACCGCCGCGTGCAGGCCGACCCGATGAATGAGTGATGGGGGACTAAGCATCCACAAAGTGGGAAAGGGATTAGGGGCTAAGTGTTGAGCCTAGGGGCTTAATCCTTGGGAATAATATTTTAATATTATTCCAAAAGATATGTGCATTATATGTTTTAACCTAAGTCCTTTTGGAAGGACATGTGATTTTCCAAATGGTGGGAGGAACGCATGCTGAAGGAACGCATGCAGTTGCATGGGTGACAAGTGTCAACCCTGGCGCATGCAATAAAAGGCTGAGACGAGCCGTGTTGGGGGGTTCCTCCTCCATTCGACCCTGGACTGTCCTGAGCATGAACCGTGTGACCTCTGCAAGAGACCCTCGTGCAATTCTGAAACGGGGAAAAAGCCTGTGTTTGTTCTGAAGAGCCAGTACACCTTTGTTCGGAGCCGTGGAGTCGGTGTCGACCCCTGCGGGAATTGTTGGTCACGCAATCCCGAAACCATAGCTGTGGGACTATGTTGTAATGGCAATGAAAACTGCTAAATCGAGCTATGATAGGGGTTTCTCCTTCATTGGACCCGATCTACTAAATGGTACATCTGACCCAACCTCTGTAAGAGTATACCCTGTACACCCTTTGAACCAAGAGTCGTAGTGTTGATTCAGAGAGAGCCTGTGTCAAATTCGGAAAGCCGATGCATCCTTTATCTGACAGAGTGAGCCTGTGCATGGAGTCCCTGTCCCGAAGCCGTGACTGTGAGACCATCCTGTGATTACTGAACCAGTTTGGGAAAGCCTGTGTCTGTTTTCCCGTGGGTTGTTGTGGCCATGCAGTACTGGACTATGTGTGGATTGTTGGCCAGTTGTTCAACACTCTCTTCAGGTGAGAGAGGTGATTGAGGCTGGAAGAACAGGTTGTTGGCCTGTGAACGATTCTCTCCAGGTGAGAGAGTGCGCAGAGGAAGGAGAGAACTCTTGAAAGGAACCCTGTAACTGCCATAGAGCTTGGAGACTTCTGGTCCGGTCTGTTGCTGTAACCCAAGGCAAGGGAGGTTAGCAGCTGAAGGACTGTCTAGGTGACAGAGAAGGTGTATACTTCTAGGGTGGAACAGGCATGTGGGGAAGGAGTGTTTGTGGGTAGTGATCATGAGTGGTTCCTGTGAGTGAATTCCTTCCTTGTGACTGTGTGTTGTTTTCCCTATAACCTCAGCCTAGCCTAGGATTCCTTGTCTTGGGGTGGAGCTTAGTCCCAGCTCGGGGTGACCCACTGTTAAGTTGATGAGCAGTGCGTTCTAAGGCTGGGAGGTTCGTGGAAGGCCTGCACTTGGTTGGTGGAACTGCCACTGTTTCAAAGATAAGTACCAGATGATGCTTTAATTATGTTTTTGTATCTCTGTGTATTATAATTATCATGTATTCTGCTGTGCATTTGGATTCATATTATTGCCATGGATTATTTATGTTAGTAATAATTCTTATGCTTACTCTGAGCTTAAATGTATTTATTTGCTTAAATGCATGTGGACTATATAATTCATGTATGAGTTATGAAAAAGGTGTGTACAGATTGGTAACAGAGAGCGATAAAAGCCTTGGCAATAAAAAGGTGTGCTACAATTTGGTATCAGAGCCAAGGTTTCGACGTTGAGCCTAGATGGGCCAGTTGAGTGGTCTTTGGACCAAGAGTGTGAGGAGAAATTGTGTCTGAAGGACCAACTTCGGACCCTGGATTGCTCTGGAGTGTCAAGGAGGTTTTTGACCGTGCTTACGAGCTCAAGAGGTATAGCGGTGTTATGAAACCGCAGCCAGTGTGGTATAAGTCCACAGGGAGAGAGGACTCCACACTAGAAGTGTTGGTGCCTAAGGATCTGTTCGAGAGGGAAGGTGAACCCTCGTGACCGTCAGATCTAGAAAGTGTGCGTAGGGTTTAAAGCCCTTTGGAGTTGCACGGGAGTGTGGAAATCGCGATACACGAAATCCCGAATTAGTCAAGATCGTCCATCAGAAAGGACGTGTGGAGAGCAATCAACCTTTCGCTGACGTGTAACTTGAATTGTTCAAGGGTGAGTTCGTGAAGATTCACGAAACGTGAATTCACGTTTGGATCACAACCGTCGATCTAAGCGAGATCTGGACCATTGATTGTCCAGGAAGAAATCATCATTTCGGGAGATGGGAAGTGAGGAGAGGTGAACACCTCTGAAACCCGAAACCCCGAAATTCCCGAAACGATCTACACCATAGATCGTAGGAGAGGACTTGACATAGGATCAAGTGTAAGATTAGACCGTAATTCGGGATTTCGGTAAACGGAAGTTCGAGATGTGGGATGCACGAACTCCCAATGCCCGAAACCCCGAAACGTCGAAAAGATCTGCGTCGTAGATCTGAGAGGGAGTCTAACCGTTGGATTTTGCTTGGAATGGATGTGGGTGCATGGATGTGTACCACGTGCCATAGAGTTGAGAAGACAGGCGAGAGTGGTGGGACCCGATGACGTCACCGAGGGTGACGTGGACCCTCCTGAATGTGCCACGTGCCACTATGGTGAAAGGCGACAGCTGTGCTATGGGTCCGAGAATAAAGTAATTCACAATTTCAGAATTTGCAAAGGAGGAGCACGAAGGCTCAACACTCCAACTCGCAAAGTCACAAGTTGGCGAAGAAGTGCTAGCACTTAGCCCTAGCCTACGGTCATGTGTAGTAGGCTCTAGCGAGGAGGGATCCATACCCGTATCGCATCTCGGGTATCGGTGTTTGGAGGAAATGAGTCGAGGGTCTTCGACTCACGAACTCGCGAGATCGCGCGTTGCGAAAGGTGACTTTGGTTACAAGGGTTTAACTGTTGGATCTTCGTGGACTGAGATTCCGAAGTCCCGAAAAGTACAGAACCGAGTAGAGCTCGGAAAAGTCGTGAAATTGAAACATTTTCTTAACATCGATTGTTATGAAAGATGAGGAATTGTCAAGAAATGAAGGCTTGACAAATTCTAATCATCTGCGCATTTGTATTGCAGAAGGTTGACGAGTGCCAGAACTGATTTGAATTGCCACAAAGTGCAAAGAAATGGAAGAGACACATAATTCTTTCAGTTCAGAAAACGAAGCTCAGAAGAGATAGCATGGAACTTTTGGTATGAAGAGTGCGCACATCCAGCGCAAGGAGTGCTTATAGAGGGAACTTGTTTTAAGTTCGAAAGACTCCAGGAGACGAGCATAAAGGGTGCCAGGAGGACACCAGAAAGTCTTTTGGAAAACACTAAAGGGTCGAGTCCCTTTGAGACTGATTAAGTTAAAAGCTCAGGGGGAAACAGTGCAAGTTCGCACGCAGAGCGCAAGTGTGCGGAAAGGTGAAGTTAAAATTTCACTAACCGAAGCTCGGAAGGGAAAACACCATCGAAGCCTTCGAATTATTCGAAATCCTTCAAGTTAGGGAGGAAGTCAATTCTAGAAGAATTGACGCCAAGATATTTGGAAAGAAGTCATTGAGAATTTGAACGAACGGCCGGGATTCTCCATAGAGAACTCGCGAAATCGTGCAGGTTGTAAGATAGCCAGAAGTTGAAAGGTGGTTAGTGGATGGAGAAACTCGCCACCCTAGGATCCAGAATAAATGTGGGTCGTTGATCGTGGTTGGTTTGAACCGTTGGATCATTTCGTGAATTTAGGGATCGTGAACTTGGAGCGCAGGCCAAATTCTTGGTCACTCCAAGTCTTGAATCGCAAAAAGAGATTAACAAGGATAGAATCGGACGATGGAGTGCTTCCAGGAAGAAGTGTCAAAAACCCATGAGCCGTCGGATCCAGCCAAATGCGAGGAAGACAACGCTAAGAGTCATTCAATACTCGAAGTCTCACTGGAGGTATTGAACCGCCAATCTCAAGGAAGATCGAACCGTTGATTCCTTTCATCGGGAATTCGGAGAATTGAAAGTTGGGAGAACGGAGGAAATTGTTCTCAAAAATCCTGAAACGCAAACTTACGATTTGCGAGGAAAGATCTAGACCATTGAATCACGGTGAGTGTCAGCCGTTGATCTGACGCACTTGAATTTCATGAAGACGGAAGTTGAAAGAGGGAAGAGAACTGCTTTCTAATTTCGCAAACCGTGAAGTCCCGATGCACAAGAAAAAGGATCCACACTGTTGGATTACGAGGAGCTTTGAGTCGTTGGATCTGACTCACATAGATTTTAGAAAACTAGAGACCGGAAGAAAAGAAGGGGAAACTGTTTTTCGAAACCCCGAAATGTGAATTGTCGATTCGCAAGGAATTGACCGGGACCGTCGAACCCGGAAAGCTGTGGACCTTTGATCTGAGGCAACAGGGGTTTGAGAGTTCGGACCTTGGGAGAAAGGAGGAGAGTTAGTCCTCGAAGTTTGCAAAGGGTAAAGTCCCGTAGCGCTCGAAAGTTGGTGCCCCAGATCATAGCTAGAGGTCACACCGGTGGAAGTTAAAGGAAGAGCTAGCATGCGCTAGACTCTTGTTTCGGATTTCGGGGATAGAGAGAGTCGAGGGTGACTCATATCGAAACACCCGATACGCGAAATCCTGAAACGCCTTTTGGATAGGCGCATGATCATAGCCAGTGGCCATGTAGGAGAAACTTGTAGGAATCCTGGAAGAATTGAATGCTTCTGGGATCCGCAAGAAAAAGGGTTATAGGGAGAAAGAAGTTGTTGCAATTTGTGGCAGCAAGTATGTTATGGCTTGTTTGGCCAGCCCAAGGAAAGAATGATTGCATGTTGCAGGTGTTGTTGGTAATTTTGTTGCCTCATGAAGGAAGCAATAGAGAGCTGAAGAGCTAGTTATAAGTCTGATAAAAGAAGCATGAAAGCTTCTACTGCTATCAGATATTCATGTAGTATAATTTTTAATGGCAGTCATGCAGGGATGAGTTTTATCACTCTTTTTGCATAATTGTTGAAAGGAAATTATGGTAAGAATTTCCTCAGCCAGAGCTATGTTATTAAATCACATGATTATATTATTTGAATGCATACCACCGGATGTGGTAAAGGTTTTAGGTCTGTATTAATTCAAATCTTTTTTTTGTTTGCTTCTGAATGCACACATTGACATAGTCGAATGTCATGTTAATTTGGTTATGGGGTAATAACCAAATAATTAAAAGATAAGAACTTGCTACAAGAATGAATGCCAGAAAGCTAGTCATGCATGAGACCACGACATGGTTGGATATGGCAAGGTACAGATATGGAAAGATTATGAGCCACACCAGGTACTAGAAGCTGCCTACTTTTAAATAAAACTTGGGCTGCAACCTTTTTGCTAACACTAATGAACACCGCAGAATTATATTCTTGGTGTAGTGTTTGGGTCGGAAAGGAAGGCATCCAATTAATTGGAAAGATAATAGGAAGTGTATGGAGAATATGGCAACACATGGGCCAGAATTCCAACTCATGGATGGTGAGATACATGACTGAGAT
>ML783590.1:356793-405028 GCA_009831015.1 Picea engelmannii
GTAGGGTATAATTAAATATATTATTATTATTATATAATTCAAATAATATATTTTTCAACCACAAATTTTACCAACAATGATGATAATATAGTTTGGCTTAACTGGACATACATTTGTACACTATAAACAATGAAATCTTCTATTTTGTATTTAAAGTTGTTGAAGAAAAAACAAACGCAATAAACTCCGTCATCGATTTAAACAAAACGCCATAAACCTGCTCATGGATTTAATCATCTTGCTTGAAATTGACACCAGGACCCTCCACAATCCTCCATTCACAATCCTCCACATTGACACGCACAAATCGAAATCAACCTACAAAATAATGAAAGCCAACCAAACATCTGTGAAAATGTAGGCAACCAATCATCCATGGTCTTATCAGAGCAACTCTATTTTCCCTCTGCAAATCCTTTAACACCTTGAATACAATTTCCATCTACAAGTCCTTTTACACTATTGCCAACTACAACCCTTCACACCTTGAGTGTAAAATTTCCAACTGCAAGTCCTCTGAAACGTTGAATATAATATAAGAAAACCATACACTTAGTTATGGCTATAATCATCTTACAGGAACAAGATGCAGAATCCTCCAAATTTATCCATTCAAACACTCATCAATTTTGAGCATGTGAGTCTATTTTCCACCAACTCCTTCCACCTACTGAAGTCGCTTTCTGTCGCAATTTCAGTTGGTAAGATGAGACTATCCGTTTGCTTTCTCAATCTCTATTGGTTTTGCCTTCTGTTGGGAAGGAAGAGTTAGTCCTTCAATTACTTACTCTCAGATTTTTTCAAAAAAAACGAATCTTTATTATAGCCACGCATTGCCATCTCAATCCACGATAAGATGTCAGTCCATATTCAACAAACTCTGTAAATATATTTATAAAGCAGGACCGAGGCCTTACACTGTCCAAGGAGTCTGCCATGGCCAATAATGATAACCCCCAGCATTCACATTCCAACGCAGACGAAGCAGTGGATATCTCCCGAAATGGTATTTGTATCCCTTAAATTATTTTTCTACTACACTTTTCTTCAATGCTTAAATACAATGTGGTCAGAGTTCTGTTTATTCTACTGGATTTTCTCTATAAAATTTTCAGTGGATTTGAAGTCTGTATATGAAATTTGGGTGAACAGGCACGCTGTGGACTGCAGTGGCTAACATCGTCACATCATTGATAACAGCAGTATTATTTATATCATGGAGTGTTGCACAGCTGGGATGGATCGCAGGGCCTATAGCCATGATTGTCTTTGCTCTTGTATCATTGTATTCCACTGTCTTGCTTGTGGATTGTTACAGGTTCCCAGATCCAGTCTCTGGGCCCATGAGAAACTGCACTTACTGGGATGCAGTGCGAATAAATCTGGGTGCTATATCTGTCATGCTTAGATTAATTCAAGTTTTTCTTCTATAAACTATATATTTGGACATTGAATTTTAGATATTATGCTGTTCGACTTATTTTCCCTGTCATGCTTCCCAGGTGAAAGAAAAGCAAATTTGTGTGCATTAGCTCAATATGTGGTCTTCTATGGAACCTGCGTTGCTTCCACACTCACTACTGCAATCAGCATCAGGTTAGTTCCCATCACAAAGAACTTGCAATCCATAGTAACATTTGATCCATTCATCTAAAGGTTGGAAGGGGAAAATCCATCTAAATACAGTAGCAAAAAATGTCAAAACAAACAATAATATCTTATATAAAAATAGCTGATGGGAGAATACAGCTAAATGATGTGACAGAAAAAGTAAGAAATATGCTTTTTAATAAAGGTTAAAGTGCAAGATGACAACCAGAAGAGCTAAAGACTACTTTGAAGGTTACAATGACAATGGCAGCCTCTGTACTGAGGTATAGTCAAATTTAAAAACAATACATTTTCTATTTAAGACTCCATAATTCCCATATCACAAATCAAATCGATCTCTAGTATCACTGTCATAAATAGATTTTTACAGACAATAGCGTTCCATACAGCACACCAGTGTTTGTGGACTTGAAACGACAATGTGATTTCGCTTTATTTCCCTGGATTGTTACATGTSCAAGAGCTTCATGTCTACATATATAGACTGCAGATATACCTAAARAAATATAATCAATTCAAAAATAGGTTTACAAATAAAGTTATATTATATTATGAAGTRGTAAAAACTACTTYTAAAGAAATTAATGTAGATCCATCTTARATCTAAATTTAAATTTAAGAGCAATCAATTTCTAAGTTTCTAAGYTATGTGACACTTTGACATGTCAGTGGTTTTCCACCACTTAAACTGTTTCAACTCAAACCAAAATAAGAGCGATCAATTTCTAAGCTATGTGACWCTTTGACATCTCAGTGGTTCTCCACCACTTAAACTGTTTCAGCTCAAACCTTACCTTCCCAGGTGGGCTGCACCTTTCTGATAAATATTATGAAGCCTAACTGCTGGTTCCCATTGCGAAATCTTAATAAAAAGATACGAATCYCATTATGAAGTGTAAAGCTTGATTGGAATTATAATTATCAAATGGTTAAGAATTATCATACTTCTCATGATTTATGAATAGTAAGTAAGGTAAACTTTAGGTTCTGATTACAGGACCTCACTTCAAGGGAATCCTCATTATGAAGTGTAAGGATTGATTGGAATTATAATTATCAAATGGTTAAGAATTATCATATTTTTCATGATTTATGGATGGTAAGTAAGGTAAACTTTAAGTTCTGATTACAGGGCCTCACTTTAAGGAAATTAAGAGCCTTACTTCAAAGGAATTAAAAGAGTAAAACCATAACCAACAACAAACATGAAAAAACTCACCTCTGACTCTAGACCAAGGAAACTATTCCTACATCATAAGTATTCTAAAGCATGCCTACAATTTTCAGAAAACAGAACTTCTATATTGATAAAATATGAATGTCAAAATCAACAAAAATACAAAACCAATGATGGTAATGGTTCATCCCAAAAATGTCCATTAAAATTTGCTGTGATAAGAGAATATTACAGCTGAAAGAACAAAACCATGACATATGGGATAGGTTTTGGTTGCTTGAGATTTTTTTTACATGTGGTGACTTTGAAATTAAAGGTACTGGAAAGAGGGATTGATCTCATTTCATGATTTCATTGTTACTTTTCATAGTTTTCGATCAATCCATAGAAACTCAGAATGATGTTTATATTCGATCAATCCATAAAACTCATAATGATATTTATATTTGATGCTCAAGGTTTGCTGTTCATAATACCTTAGTTATACTGTCCCTGGAAAGTATATTCTTAAATGAAATTTCAGGTTTTAATGGCATTGATCTCAATACATAAAAAGGATTGAAAAGCTTATAAGCCATGAATATTACAGAGCAATCAGAAGATCGGATTGTTACCACAAACATGGACATGGGTCTCCTTGCCATTTTCCAGAGCGCACCTACATGATCCTTTATGGAGTTATTCAAATTATCTTGTGTCAAATACCAAACTTTCATAAACTATGGTGCCTTTCAATCATTGCAGCAACAATGTGCTGTACGTATGCAACATTAGGATTTGGTCTCAGCATTGCCAAAGTAATTGGTATTGTTTTTATATCCTACTCTCTTCCATTATTTTCAATCATTGGCAGGCTATGGAATTTCAATATCTAATCCGGATCCCCATAGTCCGGATTTTATTGACATTGTATATTGAAATGCAAATATTATATGCGCGTTTTATGCCTTCCCTGGTCTCTTGAAACTCATGAGGATCAACCCTTGGGAAAACTCCAGAAAATGGAGTGATTCGCGGAACTCTGGGCGGAATCACCACAGCCACGTCTGTTACTCAAGCCCAGAAAGTTTGGAAGATCTTACAAGCTCTTGGTGGCATTGCATTAACATTTCCATATTCTCCACTTGTCCTAGAAATCCAGGTATAGCTGAAATCCCAACATTTCCTTCGTATATATGAATCCTTCAGAAGGCAGGAAGGTACATTGTTAACTATGTGGCTGGACCCGCCAATGAATAACTGTGCAGGACACTTTGAAGTCTCCGCCCCCTGAAAATAGAACTATGAAGAAAGCAAATTTGGTGGCTACAACGATAACAACTGCCTTCTTTATGCTGTGTGGTTGTCTGGGCTATGCAGCCTTCGGAGAAAACACACCTGGAAACCTACTGGCAGGATTTGGATTCTACGAGCCTTACTGGCTGATTGACTTTGCCAATGCATGCATTGTGGCTCACCTGCTTGGAGCATATCAAGTAAGTAAGAGTTTTCTCCTAGTGCGTCCAAATTTATCAATGCCAAGGTAAAATAGTATTGAAAAACAATCATTTTCTGAAACTTGGAAAAATAATCCCTATCTAAACACCCTTTTATCCTTTCTCTTTGTACTGCTTGATTGAAAAACTAGTGTCCAGATTACCCATATTGGCATAACATCTCATTCTCTTGCAGGTTTTTTGTCAACCAATTTTCGCTTTCTTTGAGGGTTGGATTTCTGATAAATGGCCGAACAGTAAGTTAATCAGTAAGTTCGGAATTCTCATACGTGTTCCGCGATGTGGGTTGTATAGAATCAATCTCCTGAAAGTGTGTTGGAGAACTGCATTTGTGGTGTCAACTACATGCATTGCCATCTTATTTCCATTATTCAATGATATGCTGGGAGTTATAGGTGCTGTGAAGTTTTGGCCATTGGTGGTGTACTTCCCAGTGGAGATGTACATTGTACAGAAAAAAGTCCAAAGGTGGACACTCAAGTGGAACCTTCTGCAAACTTTGAGCTTCATATCACTTCTTGTATCAGTGGTAACAGCTGTTGGCTCCATAGAAGGCCTTGTGAAAGACAACAAGACCTAGAAGCCTTCCAATATGGTGTTAAGAATGCAGAGATGTTGCAATACTCTTTGCTTATGTTGCTTTCTTATAGCAATAAAAACAGAGTCGATTCAGCAGACGTGGAGTGAGAGTGGCATGATATAAACACAGCTGTACAAAGCCTCAATTGCATTTTATTTCTATATATTGTATAAAGTTTTCATATGGATTGAAAGCTGTATATATTGTATAAAGTTTTAACATGGATTGAAAGCTGTATATTATGATGTTTAGATAGTTTTCAACCTGATATCACACCTTCAGTGATCAAATGGAATAAATCTGTGAACTATAAGTGGACAGATTGATCCTCGTAAAATTAAAATTCACATGTCAGAACTAAGAAAAGTTGGAGTCTTGCGAGGAGTAGCAGGGTAATGGAGAGCAAGGACATCCGTGACGAGAAATACTTGCAGAAGATTATGTTTCATAAAGTTTGTTTTTAATTCTTAGCTGTATAAATGAGTTTTAGTTATATGTCCACCTTCATGCAAATTTAGGGCATTTAACCATGAATGGTGGGTATCATCATTGTATTTGTTTTTTTAGTTTTTTTAAATCATTATTGAAATTTGGTTATATAATTTTGTTACAAATGTTGTTTCATTTGTTTTTTAAATGTATAAATAGATTTAGTATTCTATATTAAAATTTTACAATCCCAATAATTTAAATTTTTAATTTAACGAAATTTGAGATAAAATTTATCCAAAAATATATCAAGAAAAAATAAATAAAACGTTTAAACTAAATATTGTAGGATTGCACACCATCTCTTGCATTTCTGGTGCATGGACAATGAGAAAAGACGTGCTTTGGTTTTTTTTTTGGCGTTTGAGACATTACTGTCATGAAAATTTGAGATCTCGTTGGTAAATAGAAGACATTAATATAACAAAATTTGCAATTAGATCGTGACATGAACACTTGTGCAAGTTAAAGTCAAACCAATTTTTCCGGATCTGATTTTGGCAGGGGATCTGAACTTCACCTTAAACTCAGATGAGATTTGGGGTTTGGCAGCTTTGATAGACCTTTTGTCTCTTTATTTCAAGGAGTTGTTTGATAATTTTTCATTGGTGGATGTGGTCTCGGCTGAGCTGGCACCAACTTGGCGTAATGGCAGATCAGGAGATTCCAGTATTGCTAAAGACTTGATAGATTTTTTGTGGCGGAGGATTTAATAGGTCCATCTATGAGATATAGATCATGGGTGGAATTTCCATACATTTTTTATCGTGCTCATAATATTCTACAACTGGATATTGGTTTATTGGCGACAGCTCATCCTTTTAAGTTGAATCCACTTTGGTTACGGGATGATTCTTTTGCTACTGTAGCTAGTGAAGTTTGGTATGATGCCCTCTTTCAGTTAGTCTAAGGGGCACAAAGAAGATTAGTCGAGAAGCTTACACTCCTTAAAAATCGAGTTAAATTATGGTCGAAAGAAAAATGCATTCGGGAACAGGATTTTTTTTTAAAGTTGGAAGCTGATTTGGAATTGCTCTATGTTCAAAAATTTAAAGGATCTCTCACTGATGACTTAGATCATCGTTTGATGTTGTTGGAGGCGGAACGCAACAAATTCCTATTGGTCGAAGAAGAATGTTGGAGGCAAAAGAGTAGGGTTATCTGGATTAAGAGTGGAGACACTAATACAAAAAAAAAATCACAGATTTGTAAGCTACATGAGAAACAAAAAACATCTTTGGGACATAATAGATGAAGATGGCAGAGTTCATTCAGGTCAGGATGCAATTAAAGATGAAGCAATTTCTTATTTTAATTCATTTTATCAAGACTCGGGGCAGCTAAATTTGCATGCATAGTTGGATATTATTAGCTTGTACCCAAAGCTTGTTTTGGAGAAAGAAGTCACTTGAGGAAATATCATAAGTTCTTAAAGGTTTTGCCAAGGACAAAACTCTCGTCCCTGATGGGTGGACTGTAGAATTCTTCCTACACTTCTTTGATATGGTTGGTCCAGATTTACTTGATATGGTGGAGGAAACCAGAATTCGTGGCGAAGTTTTTCGTCCGATTAATTCTACTTTCATAGCTCTAATTCCGAAAACCAACCATCCTACTTCCTTTTCCGACTTCCATCCTATAGCTCTGTGCAATCTTTGTTATAATATTATTACAAAGATAATTACGAGGAGAATCAGACCAATTCTCTCTCGTACATTGTCTGAAGAATAATTGGGATTCCTTAAGGGTAGACAAATTCTTGATGCTATTGGATCAGCACATGAGTGCCTTCACAGCATTAAAGCAAAAAAACTTCAGGCTATTATTTTGAAGTTGGATTTAAAAAAGGCTTATGATTGCACTAATTGGGATTATCTAAGGCTTATGCTTATTCACTGTGGATTTGGACATCTTATGACAAGGTGGATTATGGGATGTGTTGCCTCGGCAACATATGTCATTCTGATTAATGAGGAGGCTACCAAATTCTTCAATAGTGGCAGAGGATTGCGTCAGGATTGCCCACTGTCCCCTCTGTTGTTTATCCTAGTGATGGAGGGTTTGAGCCTCTCTCTGGAAAAAATTCATTCTGAAGGGAAGTTGACGGGAATAAAGGTTTCTAGGATGATAAAGATTCTCCATCTACTATTTGTGGATGATGTGCTTATTACGTCTAAAGCGTCCTTTTATGAATAGCAGGAAATTCACACACTCTTAAATGCATTTTGTGGTGCATCTGGATTGGCGATCAATGTTAATAAGTCTATCTTCCTACACTTTGGTGTCCAACAGGTTCTTCTTGATGATTTGAAATCGTTGTTTCACTTCAGCTTCTTGAGTCTTTCAACTGGGTTTAAATATTTGGGTTTTTATTTAAAGATGGATAGTAACAAGGTGGAGGACTAGCAGTGGCTAATGCTAAAATATGAGAATCGAATTCGCCACTAGTGCAATCATTTTCTTTCTCTGGGTGAAAGATTTGTTTTGATAAAAGTGGTGCTCGAAAGCCAACCGGTTTATTGGTTGGCCTTGGCACACATCCCGGCTACATTTTTGAACCGGATTTGTAAAGTGGTATTCTCCTTTCTCTATCTGGTAATAAAAAAAAATCAACCTTTCACTTATGCAATTGGGAGTCTATATCAAAACCCGAAGTGTTTGGCGGTTGGGGACTTAGAAACATCTTATGTTTCTCGAGAGCATTGGCTGCAAAATCATTGTGGCACAGATTGATGCACCCAGGTATTTGGCAGAGGGTCTTAAAAGATAAATGCTTCCCCATATTTCGGTGACGACTTAGCTGCACTCATCTCTGCCAGTCTCATCCTTTGGCTCCCAAACCTGGAAGAACCTTCTGAATTCTTGACCTTTAATTGTGCACTGGCTCGCTTGGAAACCGAGTGCGGTTGACTCCATTATTACTAGAAATGATGAAATTTTGGGCATGGGGAAGGATTCCTTTCTTCTTGATGAGTTGATTACATGTTTAAATAGCAAAAATGTGTATTTTCTATATCAAGCAAGTTGTGCATCTATACAGGGATCGCTCTGCTCCAACTGGCTTGACAATACAGATTTGGGACTAGAGGATGATTATGCTTCTGAATGGGACCGGTACAGGATGAGCTTGATTGGAGCTGGCATTTCTATTTCTGACAGACATGATGAGTTAAGATGGACCGGTGGTAATTGTTCATGATTGATAACAAAAAAAAATGTTTACAATGCTCTGGCGACCGAGCTGTGGAAGAACAAAATAGGAGGTTGGAAGAGAAATCTGTGGGGTTGGGATTGCCCACAAAAGATTAAACTTTTTGCATGGCTTCTCATTGAGGACAAATTACTTACATGGAATAACCTCCAAAAGAGAGGTTGGGTTGGACCAGGATTTTGTCATCTTTGCAAAGGAAACGGGGAATCTGGTATACATTTTTTTGTACATTGCCCATTCACTCGCACTATTTGGAAAAAGATCAAAGAGCAATACAAGCTATCTACAGGGTGGACAAGAACTTCAATGAAGAATTGTTTTGCAATATGGGCCTTCCAGAATCATAGTTTTTCATCTTTGCGAGCATTCATATGTTGGTTCATTTGGATTGAAAGAAACTTGGTTATTTTTTAGTCAAGGATTCCAACTTTGGAGAAGGTCATTTTTCTCTTCTCAGGCGCAGTGAGAAGCCACAGACCACAGGAACATTTGCACTATTTTAGACGTTCAGTCCATATTTTACCACTTAATAGAATCATAGGATGGTTCGATTGTTGATGAATGCAACTATGGGAGACATCCTCCAGCTTACAAACCTATGAGATGTGGAACATAGCAGCTATGTGAGTCTTTCCCTCAACTTACAAACCTGAGAGAAAGCCCCTAAGAAGGGTATGTGGTTCATGCCTAAGACGGAGTTAGGAACGTAGAGATGACCTCCTCCATTCAGATAGTGAGAAGAAATCTAGATGATTATCTGGTGGAAAAGTGATTTGTTGAGTTGGGACGTGCATGTGGTTGAGCACAAGGTGAACGTGTGAAATCCCAAAAGTGATGGGCACATCGTCATGTGAACATAAATGAAGATGATGTGATAGCCTCCTCTGAGCAGCAGAGTTGACGAGAAGACTCTAGATGATTCTTCTGTTGGTGGCAGTGGAAAAGCATATCTATAGAGTGGGCGTGCATGTGGACGAGCACAGGTGAACGTGTGAAGATCTGGTTCTTCTATGTAATGTAGTGAATCAGAGCTATGACATCCTTGTGGATGTGCCCCTAGTGTATGAGCACTAGTGGGTGTATCAGATCATTTTCTATATATTGTTCAAGAGTCAGACCTACCTGTAACCCTAATTGTTATGTAAAGGGTACAGGTCAGCCCCACCTTAATATGCTTAATAATAAATGTAAAACATAATTAATATTAATATTAATATTAATTATTATAATAATAATAATAATAAATAATAATAGTGACTTAGACAGGTCGGCCATGTTGAGCCAATAGACGTCTTTGTTGATTGGATAAGTCTAATATAAGTAAGGGATGATTCTCCATTGTGGAATCATATCTTCCTTGTGAGTTTGGAAATTTCAGCAAGTACATCTACTTGGCAAAAGGTGGGCACCTCTCTTGGGTGCTAGAGTTCTAGGGTTTGAAACACCCTCTTGTGTGCTAGGGTTTATCTTGGTGGAGGTCTTTCTCCTAAAGAATATAACAAAGGATTTGGCTAGGTTTTCTTCCCTTGTTGAGAAGGGTTTCTCAGGATACTTCTTGTGTTCTTGTGCATGGTGTTTCTTCTTGTGATCTTGGTTGTTTCAACATTATTGTTTATGGTTAAGTGAAATGCAAAAATGGAATGAACTTCATGCTTAACCTAGATTATGAAAAATCAACATCGATGAGGCTCCTCAAAAAAATGGGGAACAAAGTGGAGTGGGTGGAGTCATCAAGCTCAATGAACATTCAGTCTATAGGTGGACACTCAATTGTGGAGGAGGATCAAACAAAAGAGCAGAACTTTTGCGTGCTTGGGCTGCACTAATCTTGGCTCATAGACTTTTTATCACAGACTTCCATGTCATAGGGGATTCAAAAATTGTAATTGATTGGTTAAATAACAAAGGATCTCTTCAAGCAATCTCAATAGACTGTTGGAAGGATAGGATAAAGGAACTCTTCAAGTTCTTTTAAGTCATTACTTTTGCGCATGTATACATATAAGAGAATCTTGAGGCTGATATTTTATCCAAAAAGGCCCTCACCACGCGTCCAGGAGCCATAGCATACAATCATTGGGTAGATGGTCATGAGGGACCACGACACTTTTTAAAGTTGTACTGGTTGGTGTTTTAGTGGACTCTATCTGTGAGAAGACATATAGGATGGTAGTGTTTTTTTTTTGGTATGTATGTAAGACAAAAAACTTTTTTTTTGTAAAAGTTATGTCTACTGATTGAACAGTCTCATAAGATAGTTTTTTTAAGGGCTCATTATTGTACTTTGTAGCTTCTCTAATATGGCTAGAGAATATTACTCGAGGCGAGTACTATGGTTGTAAAAGTTTTGACATTGTGAACAGATTATATATCTTAATATAATGTGCAATTTTCTAGTGGAAAAAAAAATTTAAAGTCAAACCATTCTTGGAAACGACATTTTGGAGTTATGTCATCTTCTTCCAATCCTTGATCATTGCTAGTTAAAGATGAGAACTTTACTGAACCTCAATATCCCTTAGTAGAAATATTTATCATACAAGTGTGTAGATATGGTTGTTTTGCTTTGTTTGATGTAGCACCCCATATCTTGGCCTTAGGTAGTTAGAAAATTGATTGTTTATTCATCTTAGTAATTCAATTTTTAGCATTTGTTTGGGTTTAATTAGATTGGAATAGTTATTTGAGATATGTACATCAAAACCTAATTATGTGTTGCATGATATTATTCTCATTGTTATATGCTCATGATGATGATAGCTCTTTGATTTGTTGAAACATGCAAGTTAAAATGTGGAATTTAGGTACATGGATACCAGTTCAAAGTTATGGTGTGAATGCATAACAGATGCAATGCATGATAAGAATAAACATACATTTCTTAATTGAACATTAATACATATATGGATACTTATATGAAACTATGGTGTATATGCATGGATATGAGTTATTGGTGAACTACCATACAAGATGATGAGCTATGTGATATCCAAATGACTTTAGTGTTGAGGTAACTTGGATGTCATATACATCAAGAAGATAATGTATGTTACAAGTTTCAGTTATTATTTAATTTATGATTCGAGATATTGCTATGATCCGTGGTAAGTGTGGTTTTGACAGGATGCACAGTTTGCCCAGAGTGGTTGTTTGATGACATGAATCTAAGAACAGTAGTTGCACAATATGACTTGATATAGGGTGTTGACCTTGGTTCTATTAGGAGGGGTGGAGATATTTTCCACCATGTATCATTCAAAACCTAGAGTCATGGGAGGGTTGTTGTTAAGTACCGAAATAGATCTGAAAATATATTTCAAAATAAACCCACAATATCAACAAGAATAAACCAAAACATTCACCATAACACTGAACACAAGAAATAGAGAAAACCCTTGAGGTAGGGTAATACTATATATTAATCATTAAGGAAGGATAACACTCCTCAAGCAATGTTTGATACATTCAAAATATTCTTCACTATGTTCTAATACATTGCTTTCACTTCTTTATATAACATTCTCTATCTTCTAGGAACATTCTAGAGAAGGAATCTTCTAGAAAGTTTATTTATTGTATCTAACTACTATAGTGGACCTTATTTAATAATATAGTAGACCTAGTCCACCTTACATTGAATGGCCTTCACTAATAATACATAACCACATTCTCATTGGGTACCTCCCTATGTACCCCATATTACCTCCCTAGGTATACTACATCCCATCCCCCTTCACAGGTTTCATCCTCGAAACACGGGAAGAAACCATACAATATGATCGGTTAAGCAATGTAACCAACTCGTACCAAGTACGACCATCCATACATCTTAATGGGAGACGAACAAAATGTCCAATTTTTGCCTTGCCACCCTGATCTTGATCTACATTATGTCGGTGCTGCCATGGGATTGGTTCTCTAGCATGATGTCTTCTTGTAGTGTTGGTAGGCCTCCATGTAGCTCTTGATCAGTTATGGTTCCTTGCTGGTGCATAAATGTGTTGATGTTCACGCCCTTGCCTTGATGAATGTTGTTTATCTATATTTATCTATATGATGTGGATGGCGATATACAACAACTTTATGAATTTGTTCTTTTTTTCTTCAAATCTGCAAGACATTGTGCTTTTGAGTCAATGACCTCCTTAGCTTTATGATTGTGTCATTCATGTGGTTTGGCTTCATCTCCTTCTGTAGACTCTACTGCTGATTCAACTTCAAATTTGGCAATAACTTCTTTGTTGCCCTCTGTAGGCCCATCTTTCTTACTAAGAGACGCATCCTCCAATGTGATTTTCTTTTTCTTGTACCACAACTTCAAAAACTTCTTTTGCACATTAATATTAATGGTACCCAAATATTATAGCCAAGGATATCCCAAAACAATATCCACTTCATCCATATCCATAGCATAAAAATTTGAATGCAACACATATTTATCCATAGTAATCTTTAAATATTTAACAATTTGAACATTTTCACCCTCAATCTGTGTACTTTAAATATTCTTTACTGGAACTTGCAATCTATTAATCAACTGAACATTGATAAATTTTTGTTGGCAACTGGGGTTAATAGAAACAATGATATTTTCTTTATGAATACAACTATGAACTTGTAATATAGATTTGTCACATGAAAATAAACTTGTGGTGCTCTCTTCATCGTTACACTTTGTATGAGACCACCTATCTAAAAATAATTTTTGTAATTCTTCATCAGAGAGTGTCATTATTTGGGAATACTCAAGCGATGCCCACCAAATGAATGCATCACCTTGTAAGTGTAAATCGACCAAACCTCTCCAATTATCTTTCCATGCTAACTTCTCTTCTTTTATAATTTTTTGAATACTTGGGACATCATCTTTTCCAGTAAAATACAAATACATCTTGAAATAAATCTTTAGTAAAAACTAAAGCTTAAAAATAACTCAATGTACAAATCGCGCGGCTTTTTTCGGAAAAATCCTAAAAAATGACAAAATTTAAAATGTTCATAACTTTACTTCCCAGACTCCGTTTCGAGCAAAAAAAAAAATTTAATTGGGTATTTCTCCGAGAGAAATTCAAATATCCAACTTGTTTGGCCAAACTCTGCTCAGAATGTTTCAGATCTGAACATGAAGTGTGCCGCCCTCTTTTTTCCCTAAAAAATATATGCAAAAAAAAAACAAAAAATTATCCCCTTCTTTGGCCAAGAAAAGTGTTATGATACCAATTGTTAAGTACCAGAATAGATCTGAAAATATATCTCAAAATAAACCCACAATATCAACAAGAATAAACCAAAACATTCACCATAACACTGAACACAAGAAATACAGAAAACCCTTGAGGTAAGGTAACACCATATATTAATCCTAAAGGAAGGATAACACTCCTCAAGCAATGTTTGATGCATTCAAAATATTTTTCACTATGTTTTAATATATTGTTTTCACTTCTTTATATAGCATTTAATATCTTCTAGGAATATTCTAGAGAATGAATATTTTAGAAAACTTATTTATTGTATCTAACTACCATAGTGGGCCTTATTTGATAATATAGTAGACATAGTCCACTTTACATTGAATGACCTCCACTGATAATACATAACCGCATTCTCATTGAGTACATTCCTATGTACCCCATATTACCTCCCTAGGTATACTACAGTTGTGTGAAAACATGTTCCCCTAGACATGTGATGGTGACTGTTGATTGTCTACTAGGGAATGTTGGTCTAGATGTATGGCTTTTCCGCTTATGGGTTCTATCTGGAGTTAGGTCAATATAGTTGACGCTCCAAGTTAGTCCAACAAAGGAAATGATAGGATGGAAGATGAAAGTAGGTTAGGAAGGAATGATGATTTGATGTTAGTTGAGAATATTGCTTGAGGATTAGATGTGTCACTCTTGTTCTCTCACTTGGTTCCAAAACATTCATTTTATTCATTTTTTATATTTTAAGTGTAATGACCAATTATTGTAGTTTTGTTAGTTAAAGTTACTAGATGATGTATTTGTTATCATGCATGTCTCTGTGTGATCATATATGAATTATGCACTAGAGGCAGTGATTGTTTATCATTAATACATGTGTGAGCTATGTGTCTGCTAGCTACGCACACATACCTTACATGTGTACATTAGTACAATAAATTAATGTATTAATTAATAAACTAGATTATTAAGTAGTTAATTGAATGTTTTAATGGCTATATAAATTATATTGCATACAAAACATATCTAGTAGCGTTAAATACATGTTTTGACTTTGATTTATGGTCAGTATAATGAATTGCATGAGTATGGTGGGTTCTCATGTACATTTGGGGGAAATTGTCAAATTGCATTTATAAGCATGAGAAGAAAGACCTTTCATTTTATTTATTGTTATTTTGTGCAAGTCATTTATATTTTACTTTTAAATTTATTTTTTTCTCAAAAATCTAGATAAGGGAGGTTGATAGATAATAATGAAGGTGGTTGAGAAGACTTGGGGAAGAGGGTATGGAAACTTGATAAATAGGGGAGGAGGTTGAGAGGTTGGAAAATTCTTGGAAGATATATTTTCTTGTGATAGTCTTCTTAGAGCATAGGTGTTTTGTTATTCTTGGAGTCACAGGCACGGAAGGTTTCTTGAAGCTAGGAAGTCGGCTAGGCTCATAGTTGGCTGGGAGGATTCCGTTGTTTCACTCTAGGAAAGTGGGAAAAAATTGCTTGGAAACATCTTCCTAGTACTTGCAGGACTATATTGCAAATGGTCATCTTCAACAGACTAGGGAAGGGGTATTTTAGTTGATATATTTTGTTATGTTTCTATTTAAATATTTTAAATTATAAGGTTAATTCTTATTTATCTCATCCTCTTATTTAAAATCATATATTTAAATTCAGATTTGAAATATTTAGCATTGGAAAAATTGTAAAAGAGTTATCAATATGTTGTAAATTTTTCTATCTATGAAAGCACAAAATTTTGTTTACCCTTAATGCATGGTGAGGCTTTACATTCTATATGATGTTTTAATTTAACTTTTTAAAGGTAAAAATATTTGTAATCCAGTTTGATAAGATTGATAAATCAATAATAAGATATTAATTTTCTTCTAAAATAATATGTAAATATAAAAAAACTTTTGAAAATCTTAATTTTTAATAACCAACAATTTTAACTTTTATTTAATGGAAGGATAGACGTAATGATGTGATAATTTTATTTCAAATTTTCAATCACAGGTGAATGGCAAAATGGGGAGGCAAGTAAATATTTGCTTGCAAAACTATTATAAAACCCTAAAACTTCGATGGGAGTTGTTTATGAATGAGCAATGGATTTGTGAAAAACTTTGTTCACTTTCAGAAACGAATAATAATGGAATTGCAGCTTGAAAAATTTTGCAATTTATAAAAGTTTAAACAATTACAACTTCCAATTTCCATATCATACTGAAAGAAAGTTCGAGAAAAACGACAACCCCGTGTGAAATTAACGTTTTGTTTTTTTATTGATTAATGAAATTTATATATATATAATTTAAATTTTTATAAGAAAATAAATAAAAATATTAAGAATATATCAATAATAAAAATAAAAATAAAATATGTTTATATATACAATAAAGTTATATTTTACTATTGAGTGAGGTTACAATCAAAAGCATGTTTTAATTTTTTTTAATTAATTAGGAAAATAAAAACATTATAATTGTAGAAAAGTGAAGAAACCCTAAGGGTGAAAACTTTAAGAAGAATTCATTATTATGCATTATTTTATTCTTCCTCAATTTTCTTCTTTTCTTTAGAGGACATAGAACATTACATCAATACAATAGGAGGGGAGACCCTTTCTCTTGCATCTTAGTTTTTAAAATATCTTGATAGTCATTAAGGTTAGTGTAAGAGTTGTTGCATTCCCCACTTATCAGTTTAAGCTAGTGTTCTTGACACTCTAAAATATCCTTTCAAATAATATATGGCTATCAATACATGTGTGAGTTATGGGAGATGACATAGATTTCACTTGGTAGTGAGGTGGTCCAAACATTTGTCATCTTGCCATAAATTACTCATACATATTTTAATTAGGGTACTCTTTATACCATTGGAAAGCTTTCCATGTGTACTAACCCATGGGGAGATTGCACTAGAGATTCAGTTCATGAATTATGTTTTATGTGTCCTTGAAAGAGTTCATTTTTTGGCCCAAAAATGAAAAATTACATTTTGTCCATGCTTAGTAGATTCCATGACCAGTCCTAAAAATGGCCCCTATAAGTCCACAACTTTGATTATTCACCCTAGAAAGTACCAAAAATGATGAAAACTATATATTGATTCATTATGAATCGAGCATCCCCATTTTGGGAGGCTTTTGGGAGGCTTTTGGTCCCTAAAATTACTAAAGAAGATAAGGAAAATTTTCTCAACTTTCTTCCTAGGGTACAACTTGGCCTTACCTATAAATCTCCCCTTTTTAACCCAACCTACCTAACATCTTGTAGAGCCCTTTGGCTTGTTCTAATATCCTTATGCAAAACTATGTCTTTCACAAGATCTGTTTGACCATGTTGTGCTAAGTCTTCTTTGAAAGGTAAGATTTACCCCTAATTTTCCTCATGAAACATGGAAGGCTCATGGAGTTTTAGATTATCCACATTCACTACTAAGTAAATGTGTCTGCCTGGGGGTAGACTAAGTTATAAGTATTGGTTCTTACCTTTTCCAAGACTTTGAAAGGCACGCATGTCATAAACATCATTTTCTTACCAAATCCCCACAACCTCTCCTTATTTAGGTGCAGTAAGACTTGGACTCTTGCATTGAATGTCTTCTCAATATTATGCTAATCATGTCTAGGCCTATGTGTTTTATACAATTTCTTTAATGTCTCCTATACTTTCAAATAGCTATGTTGAATTTGATCTTAGAATATTTCAACGTAAATTACTAAATAGTGCTTTACTTGTGGCACCTTCCTTCTATCATCCATGTTGCCAATACACAACCTCTAGAGGTGAAGGTGACAAATATCCAAAGCAAGTTTCAAAAGGAGACTTAGTGATGGAAGTTTGAAGTAATTTATTGTAGGAATCCTAAATGTAGATCAAATTAGAATCATGGATCTTTCGATGGTTTTGATTATAACCCCTCAAAATTTGAACGAATGATTTTTCAGCACTTCTACCTATCCCTCCATGTGGGGACGCAAATTTGTAGATCTCTTTAATTGCGTGCCCATCTTTTCCCACACCAACGTAGTCCAAAAGGCACTGGAAAATATTGTATATATGTCTTAAATGATACTCCTAGTTAATCTAGAGTGCACCCAAACCCTCTCAAAGAACATGATTGTTTCACATGTCAATTACGGATCTTTTTACATGGAGTTAGGATGCACATATTACTAAAGTTTTAAACTACCACAAAAAGAAAATCACATTCTCACCCATTTCTTAAAACTACCCACAAAGTCCAAGGAGATACACTCCCAAGGCAATGCAGGTACACACAAGGGTCTATATTGACCTTTCTTCTATTTTTGGGTTTATTGGTACAACAAAGTATGCATCATGTAATGTACCAAGCTACACCTTCTTGCATTTTGGGCTAGTAGACATACCTTTGCAAGTTGTTCATGGTCTTACCTACTCTAAAATCACCTACTAATTTAGAGGTGTGAGCCTATTTTGTAAGTTGGGTTCTCTAACCTTTGGGCACACATGGTTTATTCAATTTGTACTAAAACCAATATTGGAGATAGTAATCGTCCTTATTGCCACCTTCTTCCTCATGAACTTGACACTGCAATTACTAAAATATCTCCTTGATGTCCTTGTATTATTTTTAGTGTGCATCACGGGTGAGAGAATCCATGTGCATAAGAATACCCAAGTTGTATACTTAAGTGATGGTGGTCAAGAGACTTCCAAATCATTAGTATTGCCCATCCCACATTTGATGGCTAGATGAAATTCCTACAAAAATCACATCCATTTGTAGTATTTTCTATGTCGTATCATACATTGAGCTTGAAAGTATTTTATGAGGATGATGGTCTCCTTACCCATATGATAGTAGTTTCACTTATTAACTCCTTACACTAACACATATAGCTCATTGTCATAGGTGGGGTAGTTCACAACTGTGACATGAAACAACGTAGAGTGGTAATAGAGGGGATTGCTTCCTTACATAAGGACTACTCCCATGGACTAGCCACTTGCATCAAACTCTACTTGGAAAGGATCTTGCAAATAAGGTAATGCTAGAAATTGAGCATGATCGATTTTACATTTGAGTTCCTAAAAAATGTTTTATTGAGTCTTTGACCATTGGAAACTCTTACCATTGGTCATTATAATATGAACCGCTACAATTCCTACTAAAAAGGAAGTTATTAACTTCCAAAAGTACATGGATGTTCCTACAAAACTCCACTCTTTTGTAGCTTTTATAGGATTTTTATATATAATGATGGCATCCATATTCACAAGATCAATATGTATTTCTCCTCCATTAATCACAGAACCTGAGTAAACTAGAGATTGTCAAACATACTCACATTTATTTAGGTTCACTAGCAGTTAGTGTTCCTTGGGTATCTCTAACACCTACCTCAAATATGAGAGATGATCTTCCTTAGTAAAGATTAAGATTAAAATATCATTCAAGCACTCTATTACAATTAAATCTAGATAAGGACATAATGCATCATTCATAAAACATATAAAATTAAATATTTCATTACATAAACCAAATGGAATTACCAACCACTCATATATACATCACCTTGTCTTTAGGGTCGTCTTCAAAGTGTTGTCATGTTTGAATCACACCTAGTGCTATCTCAATTTGATATCTGGTTTGGTCAAGTACTTGGCATGTTGCAATTGATCCAACAAGTCATTGATCTTAGGCACATAATACTAATTCTTCATAGTAATATCAAGTTTAGATATTTGCAATCCATCATTCTTAGGCACTATGATGATAGGTGACCTCATGGTGAAGTACTTAATTGTTTTCTCTCCTACTTCAACAATTGTCGCAAGCTACTTCTTCACTTCTTTTGCATCTAGTATTGGTTGTCTACATAAAGGTCCTTATATTTTTAGAAATGTGGAGTTAGTAAATAATTGTATCTTGTGCTCCACATTATTCTAACCTTATTACCTACTTGACAAGAACTATTACCTTGGAACATGACATCTAGGCCTAAAACCACTTAATTTTGGTAAAAACTTCTTAAAATGTGTTCCCAAATTGAAAAGTGGTTATATTAGTATCACAACATTTTTGAAGGATTTTTTTTTATATTTTTTGGTGTCAATGTACTAGTTTTTTTTATTGATTCTCTAAAGGTTGTTTTTTTTATAATTTTTAAAGAATAGTGATATTGGCATAACCACTTTTTTTAATGGTTATACTTTTTTATTCTTTGAGTGTCGATGTAGTAAAACCATTTTGTTTTCTTTTTCAAGGGTTTTTTCGTATTTGTTTCCTTTTAGAGGTGATATAGTAGTTCCACTTTTTTCATATATATATATATATAGTGACCCATTTATTCTAATGGTTACATTTTGGATTTTTTCTAATTGTGAGGGATGAGCAAACACTCAAGCCTACTTTTAATTTTCTTAACTCTAAAAAAATTAAGAAAACATTTACCTCAACTTTATAAAAAATTATGGGAATGTTTTTTATATATTACAAAAGTATCGTAAATTATGAAGACACATTTCTTCACCCCGGATGGGGTGACATCAGATTAATAACCATGCAGATGGCACGAGGACCCAAAGCCAGGTGGTGGCGAGATCCTCCTTATACTCCTCCATAGGAAGGCTTATGTCCCATCGAGGTGGTGAACATTCATTTTGACAGTAGTTCGACGCATGAGAGCTCTGCTCTTCAGATGGGTGATGGTATTGTAGCAGGAATGGATCATAACTCTTCCAGGACTTTAGTAAAGGTTTCTTTAATGCAAGTTTCTCTGCATAGTTATTTGAGCAAGCTCTTAGGACAAAGAGATGTTATTTGCACTAGAATTTTTCCCTTACATTACTGGTCTTTTGTTGGCAATTGGGTTTTCATTTTGGCCTCGCATTGTGATGAGGATTCTCTCCTCCTACACTAGTCTATTTCGGTCTACTTTCCTCCCAAATGCATGCCTAGAGAAAGAGAAAATGTCGACTCTAGAAGAAGTGGTCCACCCTGGGGTAGAATGGATAGATTTTGGTACCATGAAGGAGCCTCATCTTAGATCCATGATAGGGGTTTTGCAACTCCTCCTACTCACAATCATGGGCCTCAATGTGTCCTCTCAATGCAGGAATCTATAGCCATTTGGGGTTGCAGGGTTGAAGAGGAAGTCAATGGCTCGATTCCGATTGGAGCAAGTTCATCGCCTCCACCTAGTCCTCTAGTTCCTCCTTCGGGAAATGTGGATCCCCCTCTTGATTCAAATGATGGAAACAATGATACTTCAACGCACTTAGCTTCGGTCAATTCTCCTTCCAGAGACGCTCTACTCAACCTAGTCTTTGAAATGAGAAGCAAAATAGTGAAGTTGAGATTCAATATTGAACAATTAAATCTTCGCATCTCATAGCTCATAGCTCTACGTGCAAATTCAACTCTTCACCATCAGGTTCCATATATGACTGATCAAGATGTTATTCTTTTGCGCCTGCCTCTTCCTGTAGTATTCCAGATATAAAATAGTAAGCAGAACAACAATATTTTAGCTTGAAATGGCAGAACAACAATGATATGACCAGAACAATACCAGAATAATACTAGAATAACACCAGAAAGAGCACCTTGATTAATGATAGCAATGTTCACTTGCCTCTTTGAGGGGGAAACCTCCAGCAGAGCAGAGCTCTATTACAATAATCTCCAAGACAACATTTCTCATACCCTCTACTCCTATTTATACTAAATCTATCTATTTAAAAGAACAATCTAGAAGAAGATCCTTCTAGAAGCGAAAGATTCTATTAGGTCTTCTTACATTTGACTTATTCTTCCTTATTGGTAGGCCTTATTAATATTTACCTTTATTACATGGAATTATATTATTCTACCTACGTGAGGGGTTAGGGAGGTTATGTCCCTAACGTGCTCTCCCCCTTGAAGAACAACCTTTTCCTCAAGGCTTAAGATGAGGAAATTGTTGTAGAATGGTGGTCGGCTCCCAGGTGGCATCTTTTGGAGTTGCATATTTCCATTGGACTAACACTTCCTTGATGGTGTGTTGATGTAGATGACGCTCCCACTGGGCCAAGACGTCTTGTGGTTGAAACCAGATGGAACCTTCTTCATCCAACTCAAGGAGGCTAGTTTGAGTTTGGAAATTAGTTCCAATCACCTTCTTTAAGCAAGAAACATGAAAAATAGGATGGAGCTTCGAATGACTAGGTAGAGCTAACTGATAGGCCATCGATCCCACACGCTTGAGAACTGTACAAGGACCATAAAATTTGGGAGCAATTTTCTAACAGTGTTCAGCTTTGAGTGAAGTTTACTTATAAGGTTGTAGTCAAAGAAACACATGGTCCCCTTCAACAAATTGTCGTTCGAAACGACCTTGATCTGCTTGTTGATTCATGTGATTTTGATCCATGACCAAATCGTCTTTTAGGGCACGAGTGAATAGCCTCTTGGACTGTAAGGTTTTTGTCAACCTCTTGAACCTTCGAGACCCCTAGTATATATGAGATAATTGATGGGGAATTTTGGCCATGGACTGCTTCAAAAGGAGTCATGTGAGTACCTGTATGGTAAGACATGTTGTAACACCATTCAATTAGGGGTAACCATTGAGCCCACTGATTTTTCCTCTCATATGTGAAACACCTCAACTATGTTTCCAAACACTTATTGACAACTTTAGTCTGGCCATCCGTCTGGGGGTGATAGGCGGTGATAAGATGCAATTGGGTTCCCTGTAGCTTAAACAATTCTTGTCAAAAATTGTTGGTGAAAGTGGGATCTCTATGAGAGACAATAGAATTAGGCATGCCATGAAGCTTGAAGATATCATCCATGAATATTTGAGCCACTGTAGAGGCGGTGAATGGGTGTTGAAGAGCACAAAAATGAGCATATCTGGAGAGACGATATATGGCCACCATGATGATTGAATTATTTCTCGATTTAGGTAACCCACAATGAAATCCATAGAAATATCTCACCAAATAGCAAGGGGGAATTGGAAATAGTTGGAATGTTCCCAGAGCTTTGACAGTTTCTCCCTTGTTGCGCTGATAGGCCTCACATTCAGCCACAAAGGTATGGACGTCATGTTTCATACCATCCCAGAAAAAATAATGTTTAACCCATTCATAGGTTTTGATAAACCCTGAATGATCCGCTGTGGGTGAGGCATGAAATTTAGAAAGCATTGTGGATTTAAGTTGTGATTGCTTGCATAAATACAAATTTCCTTTGTAGTGAAGCTCTTCATTGTGCCAAGAGTACCCTGGAGAAATTGAAGAATTGTGTTGCAATTGGTGGAGCATGCTAGAAATTTTGGGGTCTTGCATCCATTCCTGACGAACAACTTGGAGCCAATCTGGTACAATGAAGGAGAGGGAGAAAAGGGACATGTATTCTTCATATTTTCAGGAAAGAGCATTGGCCACTACATTTTCCTTTCCCTTCTTGTAAATTATCACATTATCATAGCCAAATAGCTTGGTCACCCATTTTTGTTGTGTCGGTGATGAAATTTGTTGTTCCAGGAAATACTTGAGACTCTGGTGATCAGTTTTGATTTGGAAGCACTGACCTAATAAATAAGGACGCCAAAGATCCACAACATGCAGAATAGATAACATTTCCTTTTCATAAATGGATTGGCCCAAATGTCACTATAAATTTTTTTTGCTAGTGAAGGCCAAAGGTATGCCATCTTGCATGAGGACGGCCCCAATTCCTTTCCCGAAAGAACCACATTCCAATACGAATGTCTTTGTGATGTCTGGAAGTACTAGGACAGAGGTTGAGCACAAAGCATATTTCAAGGCTTGGAAGGCATGATCCACAGCTGAAGTCCAAGTGAAAGCATTTTTTTTAAGGAGAGAAGTGAGAGGAGTTGCAATTTTTCCATAATTTCAAACAAACTTCCTATAATATCCCGTTAAACTCAGAAAACCATGCAAGCTCTTAATATTTTTAGGGTGAGGCCAATCCTGCATAGATTAAATTTTCTTAGGATCCACTCAGACACCATCCTTGCCGAAATATGACCCAGGTATTCCACTTATGAGGCACCAAAGGCACATTTAGATTGTTTGAGGAAAAGTTGTTGCTTAAAGAGTAGATGGAGAACTTGATTCACATGGGAGATATGGGATGGACAAGTTTTACTATAGATGAGAATATCATCAAATAAAACTAATACAAAATGATGGATAAAAGGACGGAATACATGATTCATAACTTTGGAAAGTGGAGGGAGAATTACACAAGCCAAATGGTATTACCAAGAATTCATAGTGACCCTCATTAGTTCATGTCTTCTTCTTTCATACGGATCTAGTGGCAGCCAGAACGTAGATCCAGATTGGTGAAGTGCTAAGCACCACTCAATTCATCCAAGAGGTCATCAATGATAAGAATGGGGAATTTATCTTTGATTGTGATTTTCTTGAGGGTGTGGAAATCAAGACACATGCGTCAAGTACCTTATTTCTTGAGTACCATGACCACAGGGGAAGAATATGGGCTAGTACTGGGACGGATAACACCTGCTTCTAGCAATTCATGAACAATTTTCTCAATTTCATTCTTCTAGAAAAAGGGATGACGATAAGGTCGAACATTGGGAGGAATATTTCCCATGATGAGAGGGATGGAATGATCATGGACTCCACGGGAAGGGGGAAGTTCTTTAGGAATGGTAAAAACAACTTGGTGGCGAGAGAGAATAGATTGGAGGTCGGGATGCACAGAAGGTGTCTCAACAGCATGAATGGAGTGGAGTTGGTCTATAATGCTAGAATGACCTTTTTTTAGAAGATCTTCCATGTGATGGGAACTAATGATCTCAGGGAAGCTTGTTGTGATTCCTTGGAACTTATATTATTGTCCCTCCTATTGGAATTGCATGGTTAAGTCCTTAAAATCCATGAGAATGGGGCCTAGAGTGCGTAAATGTCACAACCACCCATGTCTATAGCAAACATATGGGATTTCAAGTGATACTGACCAATTTGGAGTCGCAGATTTTCACATTGTCCCCCACATTTCATGGAACCCCCATTGGCAATCATGATTTGAATATTATTAAAGACACGGATGTAACAATTGACTTCTTAGGCAATGTGGCGATGAATAAAATTATGGGTTCTACCAATATCCACAAGGATGATGACTTTCCTATTTTTTATGTAACCAAATAATTTGAGATTCTAGGGAGCAGAGAAGCCAGTGACAGAATTAAGCGAAATCATTGGGTCAATGTCCGGTGGATCAAATGGTGGGGTCAGATCAGATGGTGGTGGTAGTTCCTTCACAGGTGGAACAACAACATCTTTTTCAGAAATATCCTCAATCACAGCCATAAAAAGATTATGTTCCTTACACTTTTTCCCATGAAAATATTTGTCATCACAATCATAACAAAGACCCTTGAGTTGACATTCAGCCATTTCAATCCTGGTTAATTTATGGATCTTGAGGGGAGTTGCAGGAGGGGCATAATTGATGGGCTTAGGGCGAGGAGGAAAGGATGGTTTTCATATTTGGGAGAATACAACATGTTGTGATTCCTTGGTTCATTGAGTAGATTCCAACCAAGTCTAGGGGCGTGCCATGTGAACATGGGCACGAATTTCATCTTTGAAGCCACTAATAAAGAATTCCCTGAAGAAGGCATCCGATATGCCCTCCATTCTGAAATCCAAGTCCTCAAATGTGGTAATAAAGTCTTCCACTATCCCAGACTACTTTAACTTGGTCAAACAGCCTAAATAGTGGGTGTCAGAGTCAAAGTGGTCATAAAGTTCTGCCACAAACTGTGTCCAAGAAACATACCCTTAGCGTGCCTTTTTTCACCATTACCACCATTGCCATCGTTTCGGATCCAGATGTAAGACACCATAAGGAAGCTTGGCTAGATCATCAGTAATGTCATGCAAAGAGAAATAATATTCCATTTGGGTGACCCGGCCTGTGGGATCTTATCCATCAAATTTGTTCACCTCAATTCTAGGAGGGTGGAGATCTCGAGAAAAGTGGGTAGTATGAGGACCTTGGTAATGGAAAGATTCATGGTCATCCTGATAAGATGGTTGTTCAGAAGAAGAAGGGTTTTGGGAATGACCCATGAAGTGTTCAAATGTGGCTTTGAGTTCTTTGAGGTCTTTGATGTGGGCACATTGGTCCTGGAGGGTCTGAATAGCTTAATCGATTGAGCTAAGGTTGTCATTAATATTCTTGATGTCTCCCTTGTTTTGGTGGTTGTTAGCAATCAAGGTATTGAGTTCTTGGGCTCGGGTGGTGGCCATTTGGAAAAATGGACAGGCAAATGGTATAGGGGAAACACAAGGGGTCTCGAGGGGTGGGTGGGACCACTGAGAAGAAGGGTTTCAAATGATAGGTACCACTAAAATCAAGGAAAAAATGGGGATCCAATGGGACAGGGGCCAAATAAGGGTGTCGGAGAAGGGTCGGGTCCACAAAAAAAATTGTGTATTCAGGGGAAAAGAGAGGAACCTAGTGGGATAGGTCCCAAAGAAGTGTGTCGACAGGACCACTATAATTTTTTTTTTTAATTTTGTGGAGTTATACTTTGACCTGAATAATACTGCAGTGAGGAAATGCCCAAATGCTTAACAAGAAGAAATGTGTAGTAATTTCACAACCAAAATGCAAAAGGCACAGTTGGGCGGAAATAGATCTTGTTTGTTCTATTTGTGTTTCCATCCCAAGGGGTAGGGTATTCAGGGTTTCTATAGACAAGGGTTTGCATTGTGATATAGCTCTATGATATACGTGCAGGGTCCAACAGTAGTACTTGGCCCAATATCTCAGGGCACCAACTAAGGAGGCTTGACCGTACCCTTAGCCGTACTACTCGACTACCCAGGTACTAGAGAGTATCTTCCCGAGTGTTGTTCTCGATGGCACTATAATAGGTAGGTGGATGATCAATTTATTTATGGAGGGCTTCAAGATATCTAGGTTGATTCGTATACAGGTGTTGTCTGATGTGCTACCACTCGAAGGGGTACAACCAGGGGTTACAAGGGTGGCCAACAGATGTGCGCTTAAAAACCACTTGTAGTTTATGCGTGTGTGCTTCCATGACCATGGATTTATGCATTGAACGACAGATCTATGTATCTTTAAGATGTCGGAATACATCTCTACCCTGGAAAAAATTAACCCACAATTTTATGTCGAGGAAAGTTCTTTGATACCACTTGTAGTATTCCAGATATAAAATAGTAAGCAGAACAACAATATTTTAGCTAGAAATGGTAGAACAACAATGATATAACCAGAACAATACCAGAATAATACCATAATAAAACCAGAAAGAGCACCTTGATTAATGATAACAATGTTCACTTAACTCTTCGAGGGGGAAACCTCCAGCAGAGCAGAGCTCTATTACAATAATCTCCAAGACAACATTTATCATACCCTCTACTCCTTTTTATACTAAATCTATCTATTCAAAAGAACAATCTAGAGGAAGATCCTTCTAGAAGTGGAAGCTTCTATTAGGTCTTCTTACATTTGACTTATTCTTCCTTATTGCTAGGCCTTATTAATATTGACCTTTATTACATGGAATTATATTATTCTACCTACGTGAGGGGTTAGGTAGGTTAGGTCCCTAACACTTCCTCTTCTGTTGGATGGCCAAACCCACACTCAGCATGGACAGGTTCTTCCTCTTGGTTAATGGTGTTCTTCCTTTAGTTTGTTATTATAGATATAGTTTTATTGTCATAGCATATAATAGGCCAGTATTGAAGATTTTCAAAAATAGTTGCCAAACTCTTATATTGGACTATTTTTTTACCCTTTAGGGTGACTCTATATGCATTTTTTGGTTGAAGTGGGTTGGTTTCCTTCCATGGAAACCATTTTATTAATATATTGTCTACTTGTACATGATCTTCAATAGTGTTGTGGAAATATTCCCTTGCGGACATGTGAACTTTCCCTTGGAGTACAAACCCCTCTACCAAGATAGAAAACTACCTTTGGACACTACCATTCCTATGGATTGATTTTATCCACCGAAAAAGAGAGAAGGAGAGGAAGTATGATGTACCTCACTTTTGATGTTTTTCCAAGCTTCTCCAATCCGCGAGTTCCGAACAGTACCTGCAATGGACAACAAGGAACAAATGACTATCTCCTACTCTAATGGATTAGACAAAATCAATCGATCTATGAAGATTAATACAAGCATAGAATAGCACATGTAAACACATACTAGAAGGAAATATGCCAAGTATATTAATGAGAACTTCAAAAGGAAACTTGCAATCTTTAGATGATGTTGCAGCAGCCTCTCCAAGTCCTCCTCATCCAACCCATGCTTGAAAGATCCACCATCAAAATAACAATGCTTTGCTGATTTTTTCCACCTCTGTTCACCATGAGAATGCCTCAATTTATAGGCTTTGAGAGGCTTAACCACCTTGGTTATATTTGGAATTAGTTGAGGATATGGCTCCAACAGTTGTGATATCTCCCTTAGATGCAGCCTAGGGATTAGATTCGAGCCAAACCAACACGATCCATCCATAGTTGTCTTTAGAAGAAAAAGGGATTTCTTCCAAGATATTCTCAACCAATTCAACGCTCCCTTAGAATGGGAAACCGAGCGCTACAACTCTCCTTGTGAGATGGGCAAGGAACGGTAGCACTCCCTGTATATGAGCAGGGGAGCGTCGATCTTCCCAAAAGTTGCCAAGATGAGAAATTCTCATAGAAAAACATTTGTTTTGACTGTCAGATGATGGGTCTTCTTCTTCTAACATGTTTTAGGGGGTTGTATCAAGTGTTTTCATGGTGTGATTCGCAATGTGACACTTATGGAACGAGAATGTGACACTTACGCCACTTGCGAAAAAAGGGCAATACTTGCAACACTTACGACAATGAGAATGTGACACTTATCGAAGTGAGGAATTTTGATGTGTAATAGATTGTCCCCCAAAGTGTGAAGTCAGGAGATGAAAGTTGATGGTCGAAACACTTTGTAGATTCTTCGAAGCAAGGGTATGAAGTCGAGGAACCTAGTAGAAGTTGCAGACAACCATCAAACAATGTTAATATATGTTCTGTTCGTGAGGCAGGTATACCTGTGCTCGAACTATAAGTGACTCAAATCATGGCCGCCAATAAATACACTTTGGATCCATGATGATATTGACTAATGGTATGGCCACCAGAGATACAATGTGGATCCATACCTCTATGAAATGAACTGATCGTAGCCACGCAAAATACACAGTGGAGCTACGAGATGATAAAACATAGCCACGGACCAATACAATGTGGGTCTATGTGACAACATATATATTAGCATGCTCAAATTACTTCATTCGCAGCCTGGACAGAGTAGATAGCATAGTGGATGCTCAACTCAGGGTCTTCGTCCTAATTCTAATGTAGTACGAATATTACCCATGTGAATAGATGTTTTGATGTCAGACATGGTAGAAACCACTTAACTACTGGTCATTGAGGTATACCGTTAACAAGTGTGAGATAAATCACCATTGATGTCCATGATTTTCAAGGTACTTTTAAAGTACACTCCAGTGAATGTGAAAAATGAGTTGAAGTCGAACATTCGTGGAATCAGTCGGTCAGGGGTCATTGATGAAAACCCATTGTCGAATGCGAGGAGGTCTGCCATTGAGGCATGCAAGTCCCAAGGTATTGATGTGTTCCTAAGTCTATTTCCTAGATAATTTTTTGAAGTAGACAAGAAAAGACTCGTCGAAGGAGGGCATTGATGTATCCCCCATCAGTCGACATGAAACTTGTCTCGGGAAAGTGATAAGATATAGCATATGAACACAGACTAACATGGGCATGGAAACTGGTAACTTTGTGGATGGTTGACTGTTGAGGCGGAAACTTCCCTTGAACACTGAGGTGCGACGTGAGACTTGGCAGCATAAACTTAGTGGAACAAAACATAATGCAGTGAGTGTTGAGGCATTATTTGGATGGGTCAAAAGAGAGGATAGACTCACTGGATTGGTTTAGTGTGGAGGTTTTAGCAAATTATCCAAGTGTTTGGTGTGGAGGTTAAAACAAGTGTCGTGTTCAAGGGTGACTGTAAGAGTTTGTTTAAAAAAAAATTCAAAAAACTCGATGCACTTCCTTCAATTTTTTTCCCCATACAGATAGATGAGTACCTCTTTTTCATTTAATAAGCTCAAGGAGGGTAACACATGCTCGATATAACTCACCTTTAGTAATTTCCTCTTCCTTTATTTACCGAAATGGAAGAAGTAAGGCTTTGTTCCCATGTGGGTCCTTCAATCTGTAGTTTAGCAAGTCCAGAGAAGGAAAACTCGTTTGTTTTTCATGTTTAGAGAGTTTTAAAAGAACTTAAAGGTGACTCCAGGGTTGTCCTTTTTCATGATTTTAGTCTCCGAGTTCCGAAAAAGAGATAAACTATTACTCGAAAGACGCCCTGTCAAACCTTTTAACAAGTGTGAAGGGAAGTAAGATCACTCATCAATTTTTTCATGTTTAGAGAGTCTAAAAAGAGCTTAAAGGAAACTTCGGGGGGTTCCTTTTTCATATAACCTTTATGAATCTGAAAAAGTGATAAAAGTATACTCAGTCACATTCTCATATATTTACAAGCATGAGAAAGAACAAATACTAAGCTCAATAACTTATTCTCGTGTATTTACAAGCGCAAGAAAGAACAAAGACTAAGCTCATTCTAGAAAAACATTACTACGTTACGATGGGAATGACCTTCCAACGAGGATCACTCCTAGCAGCGTGTCTCTCTAGAGGTATTTTCCCCCCAGCTTCTTTGGTAGAAGTTCGTGGTTTTTCTCCAGCATGATATCCAGGGACTGGAGACCTGCCCACCAAGCGTTGTTTCCTCCGACGACTCTTATGTTTTCCTTGTTTAGGTTTCTGGTTACTAATGGAAACATTTTCACTAGGCAGAGGAAAATAAGGTTCAAGTACTCGATCCAGACTGAGGATCGATTATAATGTAGGGGGGTATGTTTCATTTTTTAACGAGCTTGACAGAGACAATGAACTATGCTTGTCGCTTCTATTTCATTTTTTAACAAGCTTGCCACAAAGAAGAAAAATTGTGCTCAAGACCTATGTTTCATTTTTTAACGAGATTGCCACATAAAAGAAAAAATATGCTCAAAACCTCTCCTTGATCATGGCTTCCAAGAGGACAATGATCTGGAAGGAATACATGTCAAGGGAAAAACGTCGGCCATGTCTTCCAGGAGATCTTCGCTAGATGGAAGAAAAACACTATGGAAGGAATGCATGTCGACGACCTTGATAAGGGTAGAGATATCTGGATCTAATAGACCTATCGAAGAGATGACCATGTCAACTACCAGATCTAAGTTAGGAGAAGGGAGAGATTCCATCTCGTGCGAGGCTAAACGCATGGAGCAGGTCGTTACATAATTGACCTGTGGTGGGGTGTACATCGCTGGCATGTATGGACCGTTCAGGGAAGGTGGATGGTTGACCATCATATGAGGGTCAATGAATGAAAGTTTGTTGATCGTTACTATGTTTCCATTGTGAGGGAAACATATCACTCGAAAGAGAGAGGACACAAAATCTCTCATAACGTAGACGTAGTCTTGCCCGAGGAGTAGGTTAAAGTCCAAGGGGTCGTGAACTACCATCACATCAACGTAGACCATTTTTCCTGCCAAAGTAACCAGAAAAGTAGGAAGGATCCCTAAATCTTGACTAACTCTTCTGTCAAACGTCAACAAATTTTGAGTCATGGGTGCAATTTGTTGGGAACCAAAAGCTTGTCAAGCATTCGTGGATAAGATGCTAACAGAATCACCTTCATCTATTATAGTGTTAGGAATATTCCTATCACAAACATGCACGATGATTTGGAAAGGCACATAAGAAGGAAGATGGGGTTCTGTCAAATGATTCCAATTAATAGAAATCATCTGATTTCTTGAAGGGGGTGTCATCGGGATGGACAAAGTGGCCCCTTGTCTGGGTGAATTAGTATTAACAAGGTAGACCTAAGCGACATCCTCACTACTTGAATGAGGAGTGGGAATGACCGATGACATAACTAGATCGACCACTTTGGTTGCACTCTTCAAGGGAGGAGTGGGATCGATCGATGACATAATAGGATCAACCACTTTGGCACTCTTTAGATAAAGAGTGGGGTTGATCGATGGCGGAACTGGATCAATCACTTGGGTTTCACTTTTTAGATGAAGAGTTGGGTTGATTGATGATGGAACTAGATCAACTACTTGGGTTAGTGGTTCAACCGAGGATGAAACTAGATTGACCACATGATCAACTGGACTGACTGGGGATGGAACCAGATTGACTAGTCCATCAACTAATGATGGTTTGGGAGAGATCTTATAATGATAACCAGTTGTAAGTTGAATATTTTCCAAAAGATAAGAAGCCTCGTCCATACGAGGGCAAAGGTGAGAGTAATGATCATCTTTGCATAACATAAAAGGAAATTTGACAGTTATATTCTTCTTACCAACCTTAACATCACTAGTTGATGGGTTGTCATTATCACATTCAACAGGGGCTGATGACGTGGAATACCACATTTCTAAGACCTGGGGGAGACCAGAGCAATCCCTCAAAAAGTGGTCACCCTTATAAATCATGTAAGGGAATTTGGTCGAGTGACTAGGTGGATCCTGCTATTGCAAGAGTTCAATATCACTGTCCTTGACCCACCTAGAAAGGAGAATTTGGTAGCTGATTTTCTTTCACGCATAAAAAATGAGGATGATGATATTCTCGTTGATGATATTTTCCCAGATGAGCACCTTTTTTCCCTTTCTGTAAATACCCCATGGTTTGAAGATATGGCAAACTATTTGACTACTAGGAAGTTACCATCTCATTTGTCACCTCATGAAAAGCGTAGAATTATTACGCAAAGTGCTAACTACTCCTGGGTTGGCCATGACCTTTTTCATACTGGTCTAGACTTGATTATTCATAGATGTGTCCAAGAAGATGAGATAGCAGAAATCCTACGAAATTTTCATGATGAACCATGTGGTGGCCATTTTTCTAACAAACGTACAACATATAAGGTGTTGCATTTAGGTTACTATTGGCCTAGCATGTTTAAGGATGTTGCCAAGTATGTGAGGAGTTGTGATAGTTGTCAAAGGATAGGAAGATCCATGTCAGCTGAAGAAATCCCCTTGCGTGCCCAAGTTATGATAGAACCTTTTGAGAAATGAGCCCTTGACTTTGTAGGACCAATTTCACCCATGTCTTGTAAGAAAAAATATATTTTGGTTTGTACAGATTATGTCACCAAGCGAATAGAGGAAAAAGGCCTATTCAGGGCTACCTAAAAATCCGTTGTCGAATTCATTTATGAATACATCTTTACCCACTTTGGTGTTCCTCGTGAAATTGTTTCACACCAAGGCACTCAATTCAATTCCAAGCTTATGAGAGAACTAACGAAGAAATATGGGATCAAACACTGCAAGTCTTCTCCATATCACCCACAAGTTAATGGTCACGTAGGGTCCACAAACAAAGTTCTGGAAGCTATCTTAACCAATATTTTTCAATTGCATCATCGGGATTGGGCTGATAGCCTTCCAGAGGCTTTGTGGGAATATCAAACCACCTGGAGAAACACCACTGGGCATACCCCTTATGAGCTAGTGTGTGGGAAACAAGTACTTCTACCAATAGAATTCCAAGTAAGGACCTTCCGTATTGCTGCAGAATTGGGATTAAACTTAGATGAGGCTCAGAAACAACGAGCCCTACAATTAAACGAGTTGGATGAGATCAGGAAAGATGTTATCCAATGAACAATATTAGTCCAAAACCAGAGGAGCAAGTGGCATGACAATTTTATTAAGAAGAAACAATTCCAACCTGGTGATTGGGCTTTGTTGTTTGACTCCCGATTTAAAATTTTCAAAGGAAAACTTACCACTCGGTGGTTGGGTCCTTACGAGGTAGTCACCGTGTATGACAATGGGGTTGTGAAAATCAAAACAATTGACGATGGACAAGTCTCCTTCGTAGTAAATGGACACCAAATCAAACTTTATCGCAGACCCATTTCCAAAGAAGATTTTCTACAGGTCATGTCAACTGACAAGGCATTGGCCTTAGTAGATGGGGAAGTTCCCCCTTGTTCTTGAATTTTTTTTCTGAATCTTCGACTATACATATGTAAATAATTTTGAAGTATGTTGATAGACAATTCTAGAGATTTTTGTAGGTATTTATTTCACCAGGAGTAGACAAATTTCAAGGAGACATAAAGGGAAGTATTTTCCTTCAAAAATATTTCTATATTTAAACCTTTTTGTCTGCTAAGCATCAATTGAATAATGACTTGCGGTAATTAGCCACATTTTTGCAAAGATTTCCATCTTCTTTTTCTCAAGGCATCTTTAATGGCAGTTATTCTTAGACCTTCACCACTAGAGGATATAAGGAAGTGATACCTTGACCATCAAACTTAGAGGTTACTCGTACAGTTTCCCCAAGAACCCTAAGTAAGTGAGTAAAGTATCTTTATTAAAGAGAAACAAGGAGGTTTGATTAGCGGTTAGCCATGGAAACATCACAATAACTTAAAAAAAAAAAAAAAAAACGTGTGTTGAGCCTAAAGATACCTTTATGTTCTTTCCCAATGGTACCATCCACTACACACTAAAAATGTTTGATTATACCATATATTTAGATAGGCTATGTCCGCTTAAGTACCCCTTACATTAGGACAATCTCTAAGGAATGCATAAAGGAGAGTCATCCTCTAACATAAATACCATCCCAATCTTGAAAAAAAAAAAAAGGAAAAAAGGAAAGTTTTTTTCAGAGTTGTCCCCCCATATTCTTGCACAAAGAAATCTCGTATTAAAATATTAAAATATGGAGGGCCAATCTTTGAGGGTGTAAGAGGATACCCCGTTGGGATACTGAACAGGTCTGCTGGCAGAGGGTACCGGCCTGTGGTATGACTAGGTAAACCCATCGGAGTACTGAACAGGGTTGCTGGTAGCAGGGCATTCTACCTAGCAAGGATGATAATCTGACAAAAAAAAATAATAAGAAATTCCTAAATCTTAAACTTGTCCTGATGTACGGAATTACTTGTAGACAAAACTGACACGAAATATGTATGGTTAAGCTAAGGTTAATGAACTCCATAAATCTACCATTGGGAATTAACTTTGAGACTATCTTAAAACGCTCTCGCCTACCTCTTCTTAACTATATGTAGGATGTTCTATCCTATAGGTGAGGCCATATTCTAACCATCTCATCAGACCGATATGTGAAATTTATTTCTACACTTAACAAGCTGTAAATCTTCGACTATTGGGAGAATTGACTGGTTTCCTATATTTTTTATTATGAGGTGTCACGATACTTAGGAGTGGGGGAGGGGTTTCATGAGCTGACAAATGACAATACTTCCTATCTATAACCCATGAGAATAAGAAGTAGAATCTTTGTAAAAATTTATGTATATTGTTTTCATGATATGGGCTATTATATTAGCAGTTATTGACATGCTAAATTCACTATGTGTTATAAATCTGTTGTACATTTCTTCGACATACCGCTTAACTAGTTTTTTTATAGATTGTTCATTACATACTTGTATTACATGCCTTGAGATAGAGGAACAGATTGTTATAATGTGCGAGCACAATGACAAAGCAAGTAACAGTGGAACACTCTTATCTTGTCTCTACTCCTGTTCATTATGACTGTCAAAAGTGTTTAAATTGAGTGATATAGATAAAACATCCATTACAAGATGAACAAATTCCATTTTGCACAGGAGTACCATATGGAGTGCCATATCGAGTGTCATCTAGAGTGCCATTTGGAAGACCATATGGGGTTCCATGTGGACAACTGGATGACGCTCCATATGAAGGATCAGATGAGGTGCACACACATAGTAAGTAACCACGATTGCAGGTAAATAGTAATCATTTGAATTGATCTGATTGTTCAGTTGTATTATGAGATGGATTAAATGGCATTTGATAATTCAATTATACAATCTCTAAATGAATTTTTATGATCAAATGTCCAAGTTGAAGACTTGGACATTGTTCTAATTCTCTCATCATTACAATTGCCTCCAAAGGACACCCTTCGAATTCAAAATCGGCACAGTCATAGTCACACATGGAAAATCTTGTGTGATGAATTCATCAACAAATTCAATCATTTCCACCATGAGCACATTAAAAATAAGAGGGTTAGTTCCAATTTCTATTTCACTCATGCATGATCTGTGTTGCGCTCATCCTCTGCCCAATTGTGCTCGCCCTCTGCCCAAATTTGCTCCTCTATCCAATTCCGCTCCTCTGCTCATCCTCCACACTGTAAACATTCCCAAATGATACGAGCATTCCTCCTATGCCTACCTCCTAGCCATCCCCGAAATCACAGAGTGTAGGGAGGTCTTCCTTCGTGCAGGGTGGGGACTGTTCTCGGCCTGTCTGCAGGGCCATGATGATGTTGTTTCACTGCAATTCTCTCTCGGGTTTGATGGGAGGATGGTGCGCATGGGATCTCTGGGCTTATTGGTCTCTAAGGATTCAATTGCCTCAACCACGAAGCTGCCACAGGTTGGAGATCGTTGGTTCAAGCACCACCAATTTCCACGGTCAAGCTACAACGGAGTTTTCAAGTCCGAGTTTCAAAAAATTTCTGGAGCTAAGGGGTACTCCAAATAGTGTATTAAAGATGAGTTGATTAACCCTCTGATCATCATTATTAGAATTATCACTTGTGAAGGTAGATACTTTGTTTTTAAAGCTTACCATTTTCGTCTGTTAGCTCATTTCCAATTTAACAAGCCCTTGAATTTTCCTTTTTACTTCTTGAAAAATCTTGAGAAGATGTCCTCCCAAGTACGAAAGAATGTGGCCAATCCTCATAACATCCTATTCCACCACAGCCTCATAAAATTACTTTTCATAATTGAGTTGACAAAACAGGGGAAGACATGGGATGAATTCATCTTTCAATTTTCAAACCCCCATCTCTTAATCAAGACCAACAAGAAAACACTTTATTTAGGGACTGTTACTCCATCCAAACCCCATTCTCCAAAGACTCCAAACCCTCCTACTCAAGCTATCTCTCTACTTGAACAAAATACCAAGAAACTTGTTGATACCCCTGCAGCCTCATTAGGAAAGAAAACTAAAAAGCCTATTGATAATTCTCCAATGCCCTCAACATCTATTGATCCTCAACCCAAGAAGTTACAAGAGGCAATTCAACAAGATTTCCATGTAGTCTCTACGAATAGAAGAGGAGCCAATCAATTCAAAGTAGGATCTTTTCGAAAAAGTACCTGGAATTCAAGTGGGAAGCCTAATGTAAAACCCCCAAGAACTTCATATCATATCCAAGTATCTTCCAATTTCGAAATCCCCCATAAAATACTTAGGGAAGTTTCTGCAGAAGAGTGTGATCTTGATAGAGAAGTAAAATCTGAACCCATTCCCTCTCATAAACCCTACATTACTCCTACCTCACATATGCCTACACCAGATCCCAAAGATGATAGACTCTCTACATCCATCAAGGGATCCAAGCCCTCCTTTGAGATATCTTATCATACTCCGGTCATTGAAAAATTACAACAAGAAAATGTTTAGTTGCTGCAACAGTTGGAAGAGAGGAAGACCATGGATAGGCATCTCCACCACGACAATGCAGTATTACAAGCAAAATTGAATTCCCTCCAACAATTGGTTGATCAAATGATCAATGACAATTGTAGCCTTTGTGCACAATTGAAACATCGCAAGGGGGCCAAGACAAATTCTTCAGGGCAAGAAGCTTCTAAAGCTAATCCATCCCCTTCTCAGCAAGTCTAGTCATATTGGGTAATTCATTTTTGTTTGCAGTGGGACATGCAAATCCTTAGGCATGGGGGTAATGTTGGGCTTGTACTTTGATTGTTTTGTGGGACGATTGAATCCTTTTTGCACCGACATTATATATTTTATTGACCATTTTGAAGAAGTTTTCGAAAGATTTTGTATCAATTCATCATGGATTTATAAGAGGTATGCACAATCAATGTTTTGCAATGGTTTTGAGTTAAATTCAGTTCGATTTGATGATTATGAGGGTCTAATGTTTGATCTGTGTGTAACAGGGCGAATTTCCAGTTCGATCCTCCATCCGATAGCTCATTCGACACTTCATCCAACACCCCATCCGGTACGTGATCCAGCACTCCATCTGGCACATGATCCATCACTTGGAGCGTAGGCGAGTTGCCAATTGGCGTATTGGCAGCCTGTGCTGGGTGAATCGGCGACCTGGGTTTTGTGCCCCCTCATCGCCTCTAGCTACTGAGCTCCTGACATATCATATTAGGCAGTCGTGCTAATCATTGAGTGGCTCGTTCAGTTTCTAGAAGCCAAAGACTGTTAGAGCGCATTTAATGGGAGTTACCATTTTTAGAGGAGGTCGACCCTTCCAGATGTTGACCTCTCGAACTATAATCATTATAAATACCACCAGTAGTGGCTAGACCACAAGACATAATTCTTAAGAAGAGTTTCATTGTGTAATTGAGACATCTCTGCAAACTTATGTTCAGACTGTGCTTTTTAAGTTAATGACATAATCGTGTTGATTTGAGCTTGTGTTTTGATGTTGAGGAGTAGCCACGATCTGTTGGGGGGCCCACCAGTGGTCTGGGTGAATACTTAGATAGATAGATTGTGTTTTTCATTTGTGTAGTTATAATTCACTTCGTTTCTCTGTTATATGTATTTTGTAATTTTGCATGTTGTATTTGTTGTTTACAACTTAATTGTCTAATTTCTCTTTTGCAGGTTGCTTATAGAAGATAGTTATTTGTCATGTTGTGTCTTTTATTTCTTAGTAATTGGCTTGCAAGCTACTAACTCAGATGGTGTGTTAAAGTGTTAAATTAGTTTATGCAAGTTGAAACAGAGTAGTATTTAGAACAAAGGATTAGTTTAACGCGGAGTTTCTTTTGCAAGTTTTGATGGATAAATAATTGCAAGTTTTGTTAGTTGATTTAATTCTCAATTCAAGTTATGCTTTCATAGATCTATTTTGTTTATCAGTCTTGTCTTAGTGTGCTAGGATAGAAGTAGATTTTGGATTATGTTTTTACAAGCATGTTAGTTTGAAATTTGATTTTTAAAGATAGGATTAAGCCCAGTTTAATTATGAAATTCCAGTTTTAGATATTGAGTTGTGATTTTTTTTTTGTTTTAAGTAAAAAAGAGGTGGTTCCTGCTATATTAAGTGGCAAAAAATATACATCTATGCTTATGCTTCCAGTTGTTCCGTCGATTTAGCGGAAACAGGAACAGCTGGCAGCCAATGTTATCCTTGTCAAAAGTGGGTTATTCGCCATATGTCATGCCCGTAGGAAACCAGGACGAATGGCAGTCCATAGTATGAGATGTGTCTATAGTTGTATAAGATACAGCTAGAGGCATAATAATAACCCTTGGCAAAAATACTAAAAACAGAAGCATAACCATAGCTATTACCCGGTGGCCATGTTCGCCTCGTCATCCTGTTCTCCTTCCCTAGCTGGCATCACGAATGGTTGCGCACAAGTTGGGCATCTCTTCCTTGCTGGCACATTGGAGAAGGTGTCATATAGCATATCCAGACGTTGGCTCATGAGGATGCCACAGTGGATCTAGTCCGCCATCTGGCCCCGCAGATCAAACAACAATTCCAAGCGCTCCAGGTGGAAAAAAGGTGACGGGACACGCCACTGTTCCTGCATGGACGAGATGGGAGGTGGCAAGAGGACCTTTCCACCCTCCCTCGTCATGCCTCCCGACATGTTCTCCTCGGCTTCGTTTGGGGCTGCCTCCCTTTGTTGATCCATGCCTGCTCCATTTTTTTTGTCGCTTTACATGCCTCTGTCCGAGGTGTGTCCAGCTTCGAGTGCGGCCTTCTAAGAGTCCAGATATTCCAGTGTATCTTCGACTATGTAGCTGGTAGGGAACTCATCGAATTTCTCTTCTCCTATGTCGCTACCTTGCTTCTCCTCAGTGGCGGCCATGGTGTCTTCCTCCAAAAAGTGGCTTGGTGGCTGCCAGTTATCGGGCACAGTGAAGAAGAGATGCTCCAAAGGAACCTGAATTGGCTCCTCCGAAAAGACCTCCTCCACATATGCCATGGGAGGTGTTCTGGCCACATTTTCTCTGCACGTGACTTGGGTCAGAGCCATAGAAAGCGCTTGTTTCATCCTTTGCAGCCTCTTTCGTCGGGAAGCAAGGGTATACCATGCAGAGCCACGACATGTCTTCCCCCTTTCTCATGGCATCAGAGTGAAAATTTGGATTGAAAAGGTTCAGAGGGTGGTCTGGTGATTGCACCAGAGCTCACAATTGTAGAAGTGGTGTAGGGCGAAAATGAACTGGATGAATCCATGGCGCGGGTTGTTCAAAAGTGGATGGAGCAATAGGACGTCCATATTGAGTTGTGATTTTAATTAAAAGATTGATTTGAATTAAGTTTTTTAGTCATAAGTTTATAATCTTGTGAATTTACTTGAGTTAGCATAAGAGTGCATTTGAATTAAGTATAAGAGTGTTTTCTTATCATCGATTATTGATGCATGAAATTTAGAGATCACATGGTTTTCAGGATCTTTAATGTCTCTTCTATGATGGAAAAGCTTTCATTAGATTGCTTGATTCAAACTTTTCATTTCTCTGTAGAAGTCAACATTGAATTAATTCCTCTTGAATTGTCACTAATCGTCAGATGCCATTGTGATGTTATTAGGCACCGAAGACATAATCATCATCTTTGAGTTTCTTGTTATTGCAAGTTAAGAATAGTTTTGATTAATTTCTGAACACAGTCATGATGCTTTTGATTAAGTAGGTTAAAATTTCTCCTTTACAGAATAAAAATGATTATGAGTTTTGTTTTAAGAATAGAGTTTACTTGTTGAATAGTTTTGATAGGTTAGTTGTTTGATTGTTTATTTGCTTAAAGATAAAAAGATCAAAGTAATTTACTTTTTGTTGCTCATTAGATTGAATAGATTAACTTGTTCAAAGTAGGGTTTGATTTGCTTCTTTAGGAATAATCCATTGATCCATTGTTTAAAGCTACTTAGGGTAAATAGTTCAAGTTCATTAATAAGATTTGCTAATTGATAAAGGTGAAAGATTCATTGCTTAAGTAGATTAATCCTTAGATAGACCATCCCCTTAGATAGATAATACTTCCTCTAGCTTTTCTGCCTTGGCACATACAGTGCTACAACTCTAAGTTTACTTACCCCAGGTTGACAATTTAATTGAGGGATTTAGTGAATATAGAATACCCATCAAAGACTTAGTGTGGCAATGCATGGAAGACCAACGTTTCCAAAAGAAGGAAAGACGAAAGGTTCCTTGGGAAAAGTGGTTCCTTCATTGGTACTCCAAGGAATTGATGACATTGACACTGACTTGACCTAAGGTCCAGTAAGGAAAAAAAGCAACACACACTACAAATCTAAGAAGCAAATAATCAAAAAAACCTTCCCACAATGAAACCATTAGTTGGTGATGAAATCCAACATCGCGAGATCAATATAGGAAGGGGTTGGGATAGAGCGGGTGGATTAGTTATGTTGGCAACCTACTTAACGGACTTACGCCTTGGTGCAAGTTCCCACATGGTTTTACCCATGGGTGTACCCTCCAAGGATCCTGAGTAATTTTGACCAACGTCTGACCCAGGTACTTCGAAGACTCCCCTTCACTGTCACCTTGTGTATCAAACCTAAAGATATAGGCCACTAAGGTTACCAACTCGCAGTCAGCCTCTAGGAGGGTACAATCGACAGTCGAGAAGGAACGTATGGGCAGGATAACAAGTCTGAAATTCTTCAAGAGAATTGAAGACAAGTGGACCAGAATACTACTAAGAACCTTGAATGGATTTGATATTCACGAAGCTCTAAGACCAAATGAAACCAGTCATTTCTCAGGAAGAACCCCCAATATATGATCTTTCTGCTACGTAGGTTAAGCTTCGGAGGGGAAATATTTGTTGCTCTCCCACACATGACCTCATGTTTAACCCCTATGTGAGAGGGAGATCCCGACTATGCTTATATGAACAATTGGATTTACCGCTCCCTAGCACAAGATTCTATGTTTCTCTAATGGCTTTGGAAAGTTATCCTCACAACCTATTCCAAATCCCTACACTTTAAGACAATGTAGGTTCGCTACCAGATAATATCAAAGTGTCTGAACAATTTTATAAGTGCTTCATTTGAGGGTTGTTGTTTACTCAAGGATGCGAAAGTGAAACTTATGATGTTTTAGACTCGACTCCAAAAGAATGCAGAATAATGAGATGCAAATATTTTTCTTCAATGAATCCTACATACAGGAAGGAGAAGAGGTTCAACTTTCTTCAATAAAAAGACCCAATTCCCAAATGCAATTTTCTAAATGCAATCTACTACACTACCCAAAAGAAAGAATGCAATTATCTTCTTTATTTGATTTTAAAAAAAATCAAATGAAAATCCTTTAATGCATCATTACTTTCAATCAAAATGAAAGAGTCAGATGCAAATACAAAGACATGAAGCAAAAATATTTCAAACAAAGAATGCACTCAAAGGATAATGAAAACTGAAAGAAACAACTATGATAACTCGTTCAATCAAGAACTCAAAGATGCAAAAGAGAAAGAAGATAAACATTCACGAAAATCCTCAAACGAAGAGCAACAAGAAACATAAATCAAGTTAGGTTGTCATAAGAGTCTTAATCATCCAGAAAAGCCAGATGTTTCAAATGAATACAAGAAGGCTCAATTCCAAGCAACCTTTACAAACCTTAGCTGATGAACAGTCCTAAACAATCAAGCAATCTGAAATCTTTACGAGATGAAGATCAGATAAACTCAAAAGGAAAAAATAACCAAGGGATCTTGTTAACCCAAGGGGACCACAACTAAGAGAAAAATTGCAAAATCAAAGGCTAAACATAAATGAATGATAAATGCCCAACTCTTAGAAAAATAAAGTCAAGAGTATTCAAAGACCTCTGAGCAAAAATCCCCTTAGGATTAGACTGAGAAGAAGTTAGCAGAAAGGGGCAGAAAAACCTAGAAAAGGAGATCAATGCTCCTGTTTCCAAAGGGATAGAGTGATACAGTGCTCTGGTATGCACTACAGGGGAGTCTTGATCCTAGATCAGCGCTCTGGTGTACACAGTAGAGGAACATTTCCATTCCCAAAAACTCAGAAATAATGGCTAAAAAATCAGAAAACTTTGCCAAAGACTCTGTGAAATATTCAATGAAGAAGAGAGAAAGGGAAGTATATCAGAAACAAACAGAAAATAAGATCTAAAGGTGGTAAATATCTCAAACAATCCAAGGAAAGACAAGTCAATGTCCTTCTCAAGCAGAGTCACCAATTTTTGTTGCGGAAATATTCCCTTGCGGACATGTGAACTTTCCCTTGGAGTACATACCCCTCTACCAAGACAAAAAACTACCTTTGGACACTACCATTCCTATAGATTCATTTTATCCATCGAAAAAGAGAGAAGGAGAGGAAGTGTGATGTACCTCACTTTCGACATTTTTCCAAGCTACTTCAATCCACGAGTTCCGAACAGTACCTGCAATGGACAACAAGGAACAAACGATTATCTCCTACTCTAATGGATTAGACAAAATCAATCAATCTATGAAGATTAAGACTAGCACATGTAAACACATATTAGAAGGAAATAGGTCAAGTATATTAATGAGAAATTCAAAATGAAACTTACAATCTTCATATGATGTTGCAACAACTTCTCCAAGTCCTCCTCATCCAACCCTTGCGAAAAGGATCCACCATCAAAATAACAATGCTTTGTTGATTTTTTCCTCCTCTATTCACCATGAGAATGCCTCCATTTATAGGCTTTGAGAGGCTTAACCACCTTGGGTATATTTGGAATTATTTGAGGATATGGCTCCAACAGTTTTGATATCTCCCTTAGATGCAGCCTAGGGGTTAGATTTGAGCCAAACCAACTCGGTCCATCCATATTTGTCTTTAGAAGAAAAAGGGATTTCTTCCGAGATTTGCTCAACCAATTCGGTGCTCCCTTAGAATGGGAAACAAAGCACTACAACGCTCTCTGTCACATGGAAAAGGAGCGTTGAGAGCGTTGTAGCGCTAGCGCTCCCTGTATATGAGCAGGGAAGCGTTGATCTTCCCAAAAGTTTCCAAGATGAACAATTCTCATAGAAAAACATTTGTTATGACTATAAGATGATGGGGCTTCTTCTTCTAACATGTTTTAGGGGGTTGTATCAAGTGTTTTCATGGTTTCATTTTTGATGCGACACTTACAGAACGAGAATGTGACACTTACGACACTTGCAACAAAAATGTGACACTTACGACAATGAGAATGTGACACTTATTGAAGTGAGGAATTTTGATGTGTAACAAATAGCAAGTAATATAATACCTCTTACTTAAAGAAAAAAGACACATTTTTTTCAATTTAGAAAAATATAAGGATAATTTTCCCTTAGTTTTCAATGTGGATGAAATGATGGCCCCTTAATTTCAATGCTCCAAACTTAAAATCATATAATTCACCCAAAAAATTGAGAAAATGATCACATTTTTTCCAAAAAACAAATCAACAAAAGGGAGAAATTGTGTGACGTTTTACCAAATTTTGTGAACTTTTAGAAATATTTAGGAATCTTAGGGTGGGGGACTACCCATCATCTCATGCCCAACCCCTAACCCTGCCTTCCTTTATGTCTGGAATTTCAACATTTTTTCAAGATTTTAAGCAATTTCTCAAATGTTTTTGTGAATTACAAAAATGGGGAGGAGGGGTGATGCCCAACATTTCCCTATTTTACCACATGCTCAAAATTGACAAATTTACTTTGTAAATTTCTAAAAGATATTGATAAAAATTCAAGAAATTTTGCTAAAAAGTTTGTGGAATTTCTACAAATTTTGAGCATGGAGAGAGGATAGCGATGCCTGATGTCTCTTTGGGGGTGATATATGTTGGGCATCTCTCTCCCTAAATGCCTATAATTTTTCAAAATTTCATCAAATTTCTTTATTTTTTTCTAAATTTTGTGCAATATATTAAAAAAAATCACGACTTTTAAGCAAGGGAAGTTGGGCATTCCTACCTCTTCGTATTCTTAAAATTCCCATAACTATTAGACAAATTTCAAGAATGTATGGAAGAGGGTGAAGCCCATCATTGCCCCCCTCCTTACTTGATATTTCCTAAAATTTCTTGTGTACCTTTTTACAATAATGGAAGCAATATTTTCAAAAATCTGCATTTTGTTTCGGATGTTTGAGCACTTTCTCATTTTATTGGGTGAATCGTATAAACTAAAGGGAAACTTTTCCTTCCACACAAAAAATTAAGTAACAATTATCCATATATTTTAGTAAGTTAAAGGAATTTTTCTTCTTGATTATTAAAATTTTTGCAAAGCTTGAGAATGATTCTTTGAAATTTTTATACAATTCAAATAAAATTTCCCATAAATTTTGTAAAATTAATGAAATTAAAAATTTGGCTAGTGATTTACTATCCCTCTCTTAAAAAATAGAACTTATAACTAATAGAAAAAAAGTTTTAAAAAAATGTTGGTGACTCGTGATTCCTCTCTTAAAAAGATTAAAAAAAATGTTGGTGATTTATGATCCCTCTCTTAAAAAAATTAAAATTAAACATATAATCACTAAAACAAATGGTGATATATGTATCACCAAAAAAAAAGATTAGCCCATGGAAAAAAGCAGTGAATTTTTTCCAAAGAAAAATTAGATATTTCTATTCATAGTTTGAATGGAAATTATTTTGATTGATATGGATTGGATCATTATATAATTTTTCATCTACATTGATACTTTCTGAGTGGGAAAAATTGGAGGAATCGACTTACAAAGCCATTTTAGCGGTAAGTCCTAATTTGGAAAATTGGGTCCAAAAAAACATCTGAAATCTTTCAAAGCCATTTTGAGGCATCAAATGGAAATTTTTTGGGTCCAAACCTACTTACTAAAAGATTCCATATTCTACACCCTGAGACCTTTCCAACGGTGCAAGAATCGCCTCAATCTAAGTTTGTATGTTAAAGTTATGCCTCTCGCAAGTTGAACTACCATGTTTACCACCATGGTACGAATGGATGCCACATCATCAACAAACATTTTCCCCATTGATTTCAAATTGTTCACGTGTGTGCAAACTTATTGAAGTCTAAATTGGCTTATTCAAAGTATGTAGGTTACTTGTACTTGTGCACACACTTTAAAGCATGACTCGTTGGTGCCATATGCTAAAACCACCACCTTTCAAACTTGAAGTTATGCAATGAGTTTTGAAGCCTGAATTGAAATGTACATATCGCAAATTATGGTTCAATGAGTGATAATTAGGATTTCACAAGTTATTCTTGTTAGCATCGCTCTCCATAGAACACTAAAAATGTTTCAATTTGAACATTTAGAGGAATAATTTTGGTATCAATCACCCTTGCATGCAAGCATCATTTCCCAAGTTCGAACCTGCATTAGGTGTCTACATTCAAAAATATGGAATACATCTCAATTACGATAGAATGCATATCAAATCAAGGTTAATATTCTCAAAAACCTTTCAAACTTGTCTAATTCGGATAGTTTAAGAGGAATCAACCAATTTTAGTCAATTTGATTTTCAAAATTAACTATGTAAGTTTCTTGGTTTTTTTAACAAATTGTAGGAACTTTTATGTGGCCTCCAAGGGACACGGGAAAAGGAAAACAGGTCTTCAGGAGACATCTACTGCAATTCAACCTCAAGATATAATTGAAATTCTAGAATGCCCCAAGGAAATAACACCAATTAGTGACGTAACAATTATAGCAGTGACTCAAGAATAGGAAGTAAGGAAAAAGAACCAAAAAGATGTTTAAGTTGAAAGGGAGAGGGTATAGTTCAAAGTAGAATAGGTTGGTGAAGGAGAAAAAGGATCGGTTGAAAATTATAAACCTAAATATCGAATTCTTGAATTCATTAAATATGCCCTTAAAGTACAAAATGAATTGAACCTAGTGCAGAGGGAATTCTACAACAAAGCACAACATTTTAAGACCCTAGGGATAGACATGGAATATTTCATGAAATATGCCCAAGTGTGGCAACTAGAGTATCAAAAAATTGATTTGTAGTTCAACGGGGTGAAAGATTAGCAAGTTGCACTAGATGAAATCATGAAGTTCATATTATTACTACATTGGATCTACAAGAGATGGAGTCTAAGCTCAAATAATGGAAGAAAAAATATCATGAGGCTTGCCAAGGGATTACTTGTGAGGTCAAGAGCCCTGCTAAGATATGGAAACACATGGAGAAAATGATAGATGGACCCAAGAATAAGTTATTTCCACAAGCACATGTGTCCAAAGATTTGGAGTTATTTTGGATCCAACATGAAGGATATTATAGCTCTCCCTAAGGTTAATGAATTAACCATCCATAAATCTATTGAAACTCCTACCAAGCACATAACAATAATTAAGACTATATTGCATAAAATGGATAAATATGAGAAAAGGATAAGCCAAAGCATTGTATCATACAAAGTCTCCCTCTAGTAGCATACTTTTTCCCATTGGGAAACAATTAGCTTGGATTTTGAGGTATGGGTTTCCTTTGTGAGAAAATGGAGAAGGGAAGGGGATTAAGTTTCATCAAGCTAAATAGACAATCATCTTATAGATGAAGATTTGAATATCCCAAAAGGGAAAGCTAATAGACAATTTCAAGGTCAAGTTAGTCAAAGGGAGTCAAATCCTCTTAAGGGAAAAGAAGACGAAGTGATAAGGACAACCAAAAGGCAAGGAGGGGAAATGAATACTCATCTAGGTGTCTCAAGCTCATAAGTCCCCCCACCCCCCGCCTTATTATTTTCTATAAATAATATGACTTTAAATTGTACAAGGGCTTTTTGTTTAACAATGTAAATTATTTTCAATATTAATTGAGAAGCCAACTTGCCACTTCTTGGAGATTAATTATGGTGTATGTGTGGTGTGGGACTATTCCTTATTTGAGTCTACTAGAATGGTTGTGAGATTATTTACTTTTGTTGTAGACTCTTGTCATGCAATAAGAATTAATTATTTATGTTATGTTTAAATTAGTTGCTAGCCATGAATATGAAATGGTTTCTTTCCATCAAATTAAGGTTAACTTGATTTTATGACTACTCATTTTTTACTCTTTTAACCATTAATTTTACAGTATACTACTTTTCGTTTTGATGGCTGAAATGGTTACTTGTTTCATGTTCACTTTATATTCTCAAATCCTAACTAGGTTCTTAGATTAGAATTGCATTTTGTGGTTAGTTTTAGGACTAAAT
>ML783591.1:21794-35076 GCA_009831015.1 Picea engelmannii
ATACAATTACTGACTTGATTAATCCTCAATGGGGATTAATCTAATAATAAAAATAATCATAATGACATGATTAATCCACAATGGGGATTTAATCCAATAACAAAATAATAAGAATGCTCTTCGCAGTTACATTATTTCAACAAGAGGCTCACTCTGGTGTTGCTATAGCAAGGCCTCGTGCTCTCTCCTCCTTCCTTAGGTCAACTTGCCAAAACGGCTAGCTTAAATGAAACACAAAATCAAGACAAGAAGGCTTAATGAGGGAGAGTTTTGCTATAGCAAGGCTCTTTCATCAAACCCTAAAAGAAAACGACCCTAAGTGTAGATGACCTAGGCCTGGGACGTCTTCTTCCTCTTGAATTCTAAATGGTACAACTAGCAAAGGAGAGGAAGAAAAAGGAGTGTAGCTACGGCTAGGCTCTCTTTTTCTTCTTCAATGGTTGAATGTTTCTCTATCAGGGGACATGTGACAAGGACCTACTTGTGTGCTTGTCACCTAGAGTTTTGATTCAACAAAATTCATAAACATATGCAAGAAATTAGACTACAACCATTCATTCAAGAAGTTTTGCAGAAAAATACTTACAATTCATCAAGAAATAACCATGCAAACCCTAGTTGTAACACCTTCCTTCAAGAGAAACACCATAGAATGCCAAAAAGTCTTCCTTCAACAAATACGCCTCACTTAAATCAGCCAAATACCCAAGATAGGGCGTCAATTTCAGACCTCACCAAGTGGTGAGTGAGTGATGATGAAAAACTGAGAGTCAAAATCCCTCATTTATACAAAACCTTGACCTAATTTTACATTTTAGGTCAGGTAAAAAGGTCGACAAGGCCAAAATATCAAATCATATTGTTTTTACATTAAATTGTCAATCTAAAACCCTAATCAAGCAAAAGGTAAGATGTCATCCCTTTCTAGGGTGACATTAGCCCATATTAGGGCAAGTGCAACCTCCTCAAGCAAGACGTTAGCCCTTTTTGGGCTTCTCCAAGCTGCCACATGTGCCAACTGCCCTGTCCATCTGCCAACACGCTCATGATGACGTCATAAGCCTCTTGGTGACGTCCTAGGCCAGCTAGAGCCAACGTCCCACTGAAAATGGGTCAATCCCCCTAGGTCTAGCTGTGTCGAGGTGCCTCTGGTGGAGCGTCCTCTTCTTCTCCGGTGCAAAGTCTCTAATCAACCTCTGCCCTGTCTCTCTCCCCTGATGGGGTCTCAGCATCCATTTGGTGGGCTCTTCAGCCCCATGGAGGTCTGAACTGATCATCTCCCCATGTGTATCGGTCCAAATGGTACCTGTCCGTCGGGCATGGTCTTGCACATCAAAGGCAACGCCCTCCATGGGCTCATCAGTCACACGGATCATAGCAATGTCAATCACATCTCATCATCAATATTGTTAAACATATGCACAAAATCCCTAATACATCAATCAATAGCTCAAAAACATTACACAAGCCTGCAATACAAGTCTGGAGAAAGCGACAAGGCATCCTATTGGGCTAGTGTCCACAGAAAAAAGAAAGTTCTCGAAAAGACCTCATCCAAGCCATGTAAGTGGGTGATGTGGTCAGGGGGTGTCCAAGCATGTGGGTGCAGTAAAGGCCAAGGATGCAAAAGTGTTACCTGTGGATGCCTTTGTAGAAGGCGAGCTGTACCTGTCATGGATGCATTTTTTCCAAGCCCATTCTTGCCTTTATTCTTTTTATTCTTTTATTCTTTTTTGCTTTTTTTTATTCAAGAGCTAATCAGGGGACATTGCCTTGGCATGGTGACCAAAGCTGACAGTGTTACCCACAAGTACTTTCACACAGATGTGAAGGTTGGCTCGTGATGAGACCCCCTTTCCCTTGGCCATGCAACCAAGAGTCACTGCCCTGGCGTGGTAACCAACTAGTAGCAATGTCATACTGCTAGGTACCCATGGTCCTAATAGGCTGGATCGTGATGAGACCCGCTATCCTCTGACTAGGTCTTGTTTTATTATTTTTCCGAGTCCCTCTTGTTTCTTGCTAAGAAGCCTTTTATTGCATTCTCGGGGATCCCTAGGCGAAGCATCTCGAGGTTTTATTCTTAGGCTTTTATCTTTTACCAGCTTGCTTTTATCTTCTGGCCCTTTAGCCCCTTCTTCCCACGAGGTAAGGTGCAGTCCGGAAAATAGGTCAACCCAATGCCCGGACAAGGGGAATGGGATAAGTGAGCGGGAAGTAAGATGAAGAAGTGGTGCTATGATGGGAGCGGACGATGGATTTTCAGAAATCCCCCCGGTGGTAAACCAAAACCTACAGATACAGGCTTGATAGGGCACCCTATCAATCCCCCCAAACAAGGTCAAGTGGGCAAATGTAAGATCCAAGCAGTCGTTAGAAATAAAAGGAATCAGATGCATATATTTAAAGGTTTTAACGATCAAATGTGACACATACCATGATACCTGTACTAATTACCTTATGAAGCAAGAACCTCTTTTGATAAAGGACCAAACTGATGGTGATGGATGTTGTTGTTGCTGACAAGATAAAGACGATGGAAGAAGAAAAGGTGGGCCCTCCAGGGCCATGCTCGGGTCAATCCTGCTCTTGGTACTCCATGTCTAGGACCTGTTTTCCTCGAGACATGATCTCCTATTTATCCCTGAAAAGTGGGGATAACATCTGGCTCCAACTCGGGGACATGTGCTCACTGTAGAGCGCATGAGAACCTCAACATCTCTGGCATAACCTGTACACCTGCTTGATCTCGAAAGAAGCATCAATAACAAAATTTGGGGTGGTAATGCCACCCCAGCATATATATATATATATATATATATATATATATATATATAGTGTAAGGCAAACTACTTACCTGTACTTACCAGTTGGTCGGATGTGGGTGTAGTCAAACAACTAGTGAAGCCAATCCAGTAATGTCCCAAAATACTTGCCTTTGTGCTTCATCATAAACCAGAACAGTGACAAATGAAGCACAAAAATGATATGGGTTAGAGCATGTATCATATCATTGGAAATCATAAAGTCTAACTCATGGAGGCGGGTGGGAGGGATAAAATCTTGCCAAGTACATCTCTGAGGAAAGTACTCAATCCACCTCTGGAAGGGGTCACGAAAAGTCCACGGTTCAGAATACTGGCTCAAAAGATCTGCAAACTGGCTACCTAGGACGTCCTCATGCTCTGAAGCCTGGGAGGGGATCGACAAAGATCTAGCAGATGACTGACAAACTCTCAATGGAAAGTTGAAAAAATGAGATGATAGACTGAAATCTGTAGTTTTCAACCAATACTTGGATTCTCGGGTTTGCTTCACAGGAAACTCAATGCAAAATATGTAATTCCCAACTACACCTTTAATGATACTACAAGGTAAGGTAATAAGAGGTAGTTGGGGAAAAAGGTCATGAGAATCCTTCTTTAGGAAAACAATATTCTTACTCCTATCAAAATCCGAGCATAGTGGTGGTTGATAGTCATCTTCATAGGGTAAATCTAAGTGCTCGGAGGAGTACTCATCAAAGGCCTCAAGGTAAGACCGAAAATCATCAGACAAATACTGCACTTGGTCAACCTTGGGTGTTTGGGGAGCATCAGTAAAAATCTAATCTCCTTGTTGCCACTGGTCAAGAGCTTGCTATGATAATTGCAAAGGCGACACTTGGAGATGACTCTTTATGTCATAGATAGGATCCATATCATAACCAACTGCATCCCACCTACGTCTCCCAACATGTATGAACTCATCAAAATCAACTATGTCAGTATCAGTATCATAACATGAAGGGTTCAAAACATTCAAAAACTCACCCATTTCCTCTTCTTTTCCCAAATCATAAAGTAGACAATCATCGAAATCTTGGAGAGGAGGGTAACTTACTTTTTCTTCTTATGCAGGAGCTTCAAGGACTTGGGTATCTTTAACATGCATTAYTGTCTTATCCTCATGAGTAGCCCTTTTTTCTTTGGTCGTGCAGCAAGGAAGATGCTCTTCATTCGGGGATTCCATTTCTCAATCACTCTCTGAATCATGGAATAAGGTATCATCAAAATCCTGAAAAGGAAAGAAACTAACCTTATCATCTTGTTGTCGTGCAGGTGTAGAAGGCTTGTGGATCGCTTCATCAAGAGGGAGAGGGCAAGTTGATACTTTGTCAGTGGGTTCCAACTCCACATATGTGTCTTCAACAATCTCTTGTTGATCTGTGGTTTGTTCCCCTTCTTCTTGGAAATCGATGATGAAGTTCTCAAGGGTAAACAAAATCTCCCCATTGAGAGAACTTAAGGTAAAGAGGCATCCTATATCAAACGAGGAGATCTTCTCCTCAATCACTGCAGCCATGTAGTAGGCTTCATCGAGCGTCCTTGGGGTTCTCTTGTCAAGAGGGAAACTCAAATATCCCAAAAGTGCACGAGTAAAGAGATGGACCAGGTATCTCTCCTCGAGATGATGACTTTCAGGAATTTGATATAGCATGTTCTCAAATCTATCCTGGAAGTCTCTGACATTTTCATCCTCAGCTTGCTTTATATGCTCGAGTTCTTTTAATAGTGCTGAAATGTCTTCTAATTGGCTACCCCATCTCTCGAGAAAGGTTTTCTCTAATTGCTCCATAGTCGTGATGTTGGCATCAGGGAGGTTGTCATACCACTCTTTGGCACTGTGAGAAAGCGTGGCAGAGAGAAGTTTCATGACCACGTCTTCAGCATTATAATCAACCGGGTAGGATAGGAAGAAATTCCAGAAGTTTCTCATGTGATAGTCAGCTCTCTCTCTATCACCACCAGTGAATCCAAAGAGCAAATTTACGTATTCAAAGGGCATTTGTTGAGGGTACCCCGGGATGTTACTCATGTCTAAAGGCTTGTAGTTCCCGGGATCCCATTGTGAAGTCATCATTGGCTTCATCATCAGTGGAGTCGCCAGATAGTTTTCTTGAAACTATCAAAGAAATAGGGAAAACACCCTAGTGGAGTCGCCAGGTAAGCTTGTAAGATAAAGGCTCTAGAGGCAAAGCTACCGAAAAGTGTCGTCTGAGGAAGGTTTGACTCAGTGTTCCCCGGCAACGACGCCAAAATGTTATCGCACAGTTTGTAGCCAGGGTAAAACGCTATAAGATAGATGGCCAAACTGGCGTAACAGGAACCAGTCCCACCCAATGTCACCACAATGGGATGGTTCTTTCTCTTTAGGGAGGTTAGGTCCAGGGGAGACGTCCCCGGTGACCTGGGGTTTTAAGGAGGCAAAAGGCTAATAAGACCAAGATAAGGTTTTCACCCTCTACAAGTCACCACCGAAACAGATAGTCCGGCCAAAGGCCAATTTAAGAAGTAAAACACCCAAAGAAATGTACCTGCCTGGAACAAAGCAACAACAAACTGATATATGCAAGCTATGTCTCAATGGGGTTAATACTTCATATAATAGATGACTATCTGAATAACATATAAGCAACTAGCAATAAATGTTAACAAAGTCAATGTTTATCAATAGCAATGAAAATTATAACACTTCACCAATAAATATTGGAACAATGTAGCATTCAATGTAACCAATCAACACCTTATTCAATTAATGCTTAAACCATCATTCAATTGTTGTTAAAACAAAACATTGTTGCATTAAAGATGCAATAACCAATGATGACGTCAGCAACTAGAGTTAGTGAGTTAGTTGAGTTTTAGATATTTAGAGAGTTTTGAGAGTGTTGTAATCAAGTTTCACTTCAATGTTAGAGGACTTTAGATGAGTGCCTTAGAGGGTAAATGGAGTCAAAAGTGAAGGACGCAAAGGTTGAAGGAGGAAGGCTCAGGACTAGAGGGAAGAGTTTTGAAGTGTTGCTATGGCAGGGCCTCAGAATCAAAACCCTAGGGGAGAGAGGCTCACTACGGTGTTGCTATAGCAAGGCCTCGTGCTCTCTCCTCCTTCCTTAGGTTAACTTGGCAAAACGGCTAGCTCAAATGAAGCACAAAATCAAGACAAGAAGGCTTAATGCGGGAGAGTGTTGCTATAGCAAGGCTCTTTCATCAAACCCTAAAAGAAAACGGCCCTAAGTGTAGATGACCTAGGCCTAGGATGTCTTCTTCCTCTTGAATTCTAAATGGTACGGCTAGCAAAGGAGAGGAAGAAAAAGGAGTGTAGCTATGGCTAGGCTCTCTTTTTCTTCTTCAATGGTTGAAAGTTTCTCTATCAGGGGACATGAGACAAGGACCTACTTATGTGCTTGTCACCTAGGGTTTTGATTCAGCAAAATTCATAAACATATGCAAGAAATTAGACTACAACCATTCATTCAAGAAGTTTTGCAGAAAAATACTTACAATTCATCAAAAAAAACCATGCAAACCCTAGTTGTAAGTTGTAACACCTTCCTTCAAGAGAAACACCATAGAATGCCAAAAAGTCTTCCTTCAACAAATGCGCCTCACTTAAATCAGCCACATACCCAAGATAGGGTGCCAATTTCAGACCTCACCAAGTGGTGAGTGAGTGATGATGAAAAAATGAGTCAAAATCCCTCATTTATACAAAACCTGTAGCTAATTTTACATTTTAGGTCAGGTAAAAAGGCCGACAAGGCCAAAATATCAAATCATACTGTTTTTACATTAAATTGTCAATCTAAAACCCTAATCAAGCAAAAGGTAAGACGCCACCCCTTTCTAGGGTGACGTTAGCCCCTATTAGGGCAAGTGCAATCTCCTGAAGCAAGACGTTAGCCCTTTTGGGGCTTCTCCAAGCTGCCACACGTGCCAACTGCCCTGTCCATCTGCCAACACGCTCATGATGGCGTCATAAGCCTCCTGGTGATGTCCTAGGCCAACTAGAGCCAACGTCCCACTAAAAATGGATCAATCCCCCTAGGTCCAATTGTGTCGGGGTGCCTCTGGTGGAGCGTCCTCTTCTTCTCCGGTGCAAAGTCTCTAATCAACCTCTGCCCTGTCTCTGCCCCCTGATGGGGTTTCAACATCCATGTGGTGGGCTCTTCAACCCCATGGAGGTCCGAACTGATCATCTCCCCATGTGTACCGGTCCAAATGGTACCTGTCAGTCGGGCATGGTCCTGCACATCAAAGGCTACGCACTCCATGGGCTCATCAGTCACAGGGATCATAGCAATGTCAATCACATCTCATCATCAATATTGTTAAACATATGCACAAAATCCCTAATACATCAATCAATAGCTCAAAGACATTACACAAGCCAGCAATACAAGTCTGGAGAAAGAGACAAGGCGTCCTATTGGGCTAGTGTCCACAGGAAAAGGAAAGTTCCCGAAAAGACCTCATCCAAGCCATGTAAGTGGGTGATGTGGTCAGGGGGTGTCCAAGCATGTGGGTGCAGTAAAGGCCAAGGATGCAAAAGTGTTACCTGTGGGTGCCTTTGTAGAACGTGAGTTGTACCTGTCACGGATGCATTTTTTCCAAACCCATTTTTGCCTTTATTCTTTTTATTCTTTTATTCTTTTTTGCTTTTTTTTTATTCAAGAGCTAATCAGGGGACACCGCCTTGGCATGGTGACCAGAGCTGACAGTGTTACCCACAAGTCCTTTCATAGAGATAAGAAGGTTGGCTCGTGATGAGACCCCCTTTCCCTTGGCCATGCAACCAAGAGTCACTGCTCTGGTGTGGTAACCAGCTGGTGGCAATGTCATACTGCTAGGTACCCATGGTCCTAATAGGTTGGCTCATGATGAGACCCCCTATCCTCTGACTAGGTCTTGTTTTATTATTTTTCCGGGTCCCTCTTGTTTCCTGCTGAGAAGCCTTTTATTGCTTTCTCGGGGATCCCTGGGCAAATCATCTCGAGCTTTTATTCTTAGGCTTTTATCTTTTACCAGCTTGCTTTTACCTTCTGGCAAACCAAAACCTACAAATACAGGTTGCTAGGGCACCCTGTCAATCCCCCCAAACAAGGTCAAGTGGGCAAATGTAAGATCCAAGCAGTCGTTAGAAATAAAAGGAATCAGATGCATATATTTAAAGGTTTTAAAGATCAAATGTGACATACCACGATACCTGTACTGATTACCTCATGAAGCAAGAACCTCTTTTGATACAAGACCAAACTGATGGTGATGGATGTTGCTGCTGCTGACAAGATAGAGACGATGGAAGAAGAAAAGGTGGGCCCTCCAGGGCCATGCTCGGGTCAATCCTGCTCTCAGTACTCCATGTCTAGGACCTGTGGGCCTCGAGACATGATCTCATAGTTATCCCTGAAAAGTGGGGATAACACATCCGACGAGGGTATCGAGACAGTTTTTGATGCAGGGAGGTCAACCCATTGTTTTCGAGAGAAAGAGCTCAGTCAGCCCGAGAGGTTGTACTCCATTTATGACAAGGAAATGCTGGCAATCATGCATGCCTTGACCAAATTCAGACAATATTTGGTGGGCAACAAATTCTTGGTCAAAACAGATCACAACAACTTGAAGTATTTCCTTGAGCAGAAGGACCTTAGTGAGCTCCAACAAAAATGGGTGACGAAGGTACAAGCATTCAACTTCGACATAGAGTATGTCAAGGGGACATGTGGCATGTTCTTTGATGGAGATTTCAACAGATTGGAAATCCCACTTAGTGGAATATTCTAAGAACAAGTTCGCTTGTGAGGTTCTGGATGGACAGATTCAGGATGACAGGTACAAGGTCATTGACGATGTCATATTCGACAAGGACAGAGTCTACTTAGTACCAGATTCAGGGCTCAAGAAGAAGATCCTCGCAACAGTTCACGATTTGCTACTAGCAGGCCATGTTATGCCCTATCCTAGGGATAACTAAGGATATTATGTCTCGAGGCCCACAGGTCCTAGACATGGAGTACCGAGAGCCATATGACTTGAGCTTGGCCCTGGAGGGCCCATCTTTTCTTCAAGCGCCTCCTATCTATCAGCATCAACAACATCCATCCCATCGGCCTGGTTCTGAAGTAGTAGTGAGTCTTGCTCCATGAGGTAATGAGTCCAGGTATCATGGTATGTGTCACTCTAGTTCTCAAAACATTTGAATATGTGCATTGAATTCTCTTTTGTTTCATGATGTTTGCTTGGAAATTATCCCCTTTAACTTGTCCATACCTGGGGGAGATGACAAAGTGCCCTAGTAAGTTGGTTCATTTAGGGATGAGTTGCTACCGGGTGCATCTATGAAAGGTCATCGTCCATTCCTTCCATACTTACCACTTTTCATCATTATCCCTCTACTCTATCCCATCTAGGAGACATGTGGCATGTTCTTTGATGGAGATTTCAGCAGATTGGAAATCCCACTTAGTGGAATATTCTAAGAACAAGTTCGCTTGTGAGGTTCTGGATGGATAGATTCAGGATGACAGGTACAGGGTCATTGACGATGTCATATTCTACAAAGACAGAGTCTACTTAGTACCAGATTTAGGGCTCAAGAAGAAGATCCTCGCAACAGTTCATGATTCAACATTGGCAGGCCATCAGGGGTATTTCAAAACCTACAGACAAATCAGAGAGAGGTTCTCATGGAAGGGCCTCAAACAGGACATTATGAGGTACATCAATGAGTGTGTGACTTGTCAGCAGAACAAGTCATAGCATATGCTTACAACAGGTCTACTTCAGCGATTTCCCATTCCGGATCAGAAATGGGAGAGCATATCGATGGACTTCAACACAGACCTACCCAAGGTCTTGTTGATGATTACAGTTGCATGAGACATCCTCCAGGACACAGACTGAGTGAGTCGGCTTGTGAGAGAGCCCATAAGTTGGGTGTGCCCGTGAGATGGTTGTGTCGTTCCTCTCTAAGACTGAGATGGAACGTTGTGTGCCCCTGTGTGGGGAGGATGCCCATGAGATGGGTGTGTCGTTTGAGATGAAACAATGTGTACCCCTGCGAGGGGTGAAGGTGCCCATGTGATGGGTGTATCATTCTCCTCTATGTAGAGAGTTGAGACAATGTGGTACTCCAGATGATTCTCATGTGAGATTTAGTGAGATAGAGATCTGTTGAGTAGGACCTCCCTGTCGCTGAGCACATGTGGATGCGATCCTAGTGGTTGAGCACTAGTGAGTGTGTGTCCAGATGATTCTCCTGTGAGACTCAGTGAGATAGAGATCTGTTAAGTTGGACGTCCCTGTGGCTGAGCACAGGTGGACGTGCTCCTAGTGGCTGAGCACTAGTGGGTGTGGGAGATCCCTTGTTATATTGTCTAAGAGTTAGATTTACCTGTAACCCTAATTGTGATGTAAAGGGTACAGGTCGGCCCCACCATAAAGTGAAAAATAATTAATATGGTAATTATTAATTATATTCTAAATTATTGAGGTCAGCCCTGTTGTGCCAATAGACACCACCTTTGAAGTGTCCAGTCTAGTATAAATAAAGGTGATTTCCCCATTTGAGGAAAAACAACACATGTGATTTTGAAAATTTCAGCAAGTACGTATTCTAGGGCTGAAGTGCGCACCTCTCTTGGGTGCTAGCTTCTTGGTTTTTGAGAGAACCCTTTTGTGTGTTGGGTCTATGGTGTGGGAGGTCTTTCTCTTGAGAATATAGCAAAGGATTGTTGGGTTTTCTTCCCTTGTTGAGAAGAGTTTCCTAGGATATTTATTGTGTTCCTGTGCATGGTATTTCTTCTTGTGATCTTGGTTATTGCAGCAATTGTTAATGGTGTAGTTGCACTTGTCTATGGTTCAAGTAAAGCTAAAATTGAAATAAACTTCATGCTCGAGCCTAGCCTACTGAAAATTCAACAGGTCCAGGGTAAGGATTGCATTTATGTAGTGGTCAACAGACTGACCAAGTTTGCTCACATCTATGCCATACCAACAGAGTACAACACAGTTCAGGTAGCCGAGCTATTCTTCAGAGAGGTCTTCAGACTTCATGGGTTACCGAGGAACATCATCAGTGACAGGAACAGTAGGTTTATTGGGACATTTTGGAGGAACATCATACTGACTCAGAAGCTCTCTGATCTATGGATGGTACTGCTCCCTGCCCTCTGAATCCTTCTGCGTGGTGATCAAACACTCTGTTGCATAGGCCACATCACCGTGACGGAAGATCCGCTCCATCCGTTTTGTCGATACTGCTCGTGGTGCTCCTATAGGCATGCCTCTCAGTACCACTCTCGATCCAAGGGCGCACTCATTCACGGTGAGGGTGCAACTTTTGAGGAGGTTTAGTGGATCGACTTGTCCCTTTCAGGCAGAGTTCAGAGATTCCCCTCCGACCCAATTGAGAGGAAGGCAAGGCGCATCTTTTGCCTGGTTCCTCGTCAAATTTCGTCGAAGGAATCTTCTGGGCGCACTTTCCAGACATTGGGAGTGCGACACTTGAGGACACATTCGATGTTCCCGACAAATCATCAATTGAGATCCGAGGAAATCCTTTCGACCCATTTCCCAATAGACCTGAGCGATCATTTTGAGACACACATCAGCCGATTCCGACAGTGAAATCACTAGGGCACCGTTTTCCAGAGCAGAGGGGGCGCATTTCCCCTAGGGGGATCCATCTGGGGACCAGATACACCAATTGAGGTCCGAACAGTCACCAAGACGGTGAGGAAGACAAGGGCACATTGTTTGGGACAATTTCTAGGCATTTCCAAGAGGTATAGCCACCAGGGCGAACTTTCCAGACTTGTAGCAGTTGTCGTAAGAGCTGGCATATCCGCGGCAGTTCTTCATCTCATCCATTGCATTCCACAACATTCTTTGGGTATCGGGTATTATTGTTTTAGTTGCTTTTATATTCTGGCTAAGATCCTTTTGTCATTGATCTAGTCAAGTGATTCATTTTATTCAGTCGCATTCGGCATTTGTACTCCATGGAGATTTCATAATATAAGCTTTGTAGTCTTTTGTCGCCATTATTATTTGAATGCTCATTTATATGCTGTAAACAATTAATCCTACACACATATTAGCAGAGTTGCCTAGACTAGCCAAGTCAGGAACATTACAGAGATCTAGGCTTCTATGAGCCTCCAATAGCTGCATGCAAAAGATCTACTGAATTAGGAGTGTTTCTTTCCTTCAAACTGATGAATAACCAAGCAGAGTTGCACCCTCCCTGGCTGATGCGCACCCTAGTGTCCTGGATCTGATATTTCTGATCTCCAATCCTCACAAGAATGGCTACAATCCTGTAGATCTGAAGAAGATATGCTCATGGGAAGAGATCCCTTGATAGTTGTTGCAGATTTGAACCCTCCAACTCAATGTCTCCAAATACAGATGCGCCCTCCTTCAGAAAATTCGTACAACTAGGAGAATCAATGAATATGGCATGAAAACCCTCCACAAAATGATGAGAAAAGGCGCCCAGGTGATAGCTAACACTTCTAAAGTGAAATCTCTTCTAGATCCAAAGTCCTCAAGCCCCTATGAACTCTTCTCTCATGGACAGTGCGCCCTAGCTCTGTAGAAAAACCCCAAACCTACACTTTGCTTCCACAATATGCTTCTGAATCTGATATGAAACTGAAATAAAATGGTGAGGGTGGAATCTTTCACCACCTTGGCCAAGCTTGGATCAAGAACAAGAGAATATTTCACTCCCTTGTTGATCTCTAGGGTTTATTTAGTCAGAACCCTCAAGAATCTTGAGCTCTCTAGCCAAGAGGCCAGATATCAAAAATCAATCAACATGGATGAGAGAATATGAGCCCCTATCTCTCTTTTATACCCCCTTTCACTTTTTTTCTATTCAAGTGACTTTTAATTCAAATTAATATTTCTTCATAGAATCACTTTATTAATTTAATGACCCTTTTTACTACAAAAAGTGATTAATTTTCCCTTATAACTTCTCCTGCCACTGAAAATCACTTTTTATCATCCTATCTTGTAGATATTTTTTGTCTCGGTTCCAACGAGATATTACACTAAATTGTTCCTCCAAGAAACAAGCTCCAAATAGCACCTTCAGTGTAATTAATTAAAATATGCTCAATAATAACCCAAAACTACAAAAATCGTCGAAATGCAACGAAACCAACGACAAGTTGTGCGGAATGGATCATGATGATGAAATATGATGAATAATGTAAGATGGGCCCCACAAAACTCCTCAAAACCACCTGAGCTCACTATCACCCCCAATTGGCTACTTTGGCAGGCATCCCAAACCAAGCCTGTTGGGAGCGCAGAGCGGGAGCAGGGAGCGGGAGCGGGAGCGGGAAGCGCATATTTTCAAAAATCTCCGGGAGCGGGAGCGTTTCAGGAGCGTTTTTTATATAATACATAAAAAATATATATTTTGATGCATATATATATATATATATATA
>ML783591.1:58910-75820 GCA_009831015.1 Picea engelmannii
AGGGGGGGGGGGGGGGGGAAGCTTCCGGTAACCCTGGAACTTGTACCTGCTCGAGACAAGAAGAGACAAGTATACAAGCTCAAAGATTAAGTGGACAAGCAAGTTAAGCTTGTTGTCCCAGACTACAGCAGTAAACAAGAGTATATATCAGCAAGGAATAAAGCTAATTACTGCATCTTTAACCACTCAAAACATCAAAGATTTATTGAGAGATGAAGCACAAAACATATAGATTAACTCCCAATACTTTGTTGGACACAGCTACCAAACTTAGAGGGGGGGGTGAATGAGTGTGGGGCTCTTTTTCCCAAGACTTCCCTCTTGCACAAAAACTCATCAATTAGCATTCAACATTTATTCATTACCCATTGCTGTCATTTATAACCAGTTAGATATGAGCACATATCACCAATATATCATCAACAAGTCATCACCACAATGAACACAAAGAACACAAGATGTATGTACAATTTTCTTTTTATTATGGACTACAATCCTTGTGGTTTATCAGCAACAACTGAATAGAGTACAACTCTGTAAGAGCACCTGCTCTATAATGCAAGACTCAGCTTACACCCTCAACACCAACTAAGATGAGGCAACAATCCTCAACAGATATCAATCTGTCAATAGGTACGCGACCTGTCAGTCGTGCAGCCCACGTGTGCACGGGCCCTGACTCACTACAGCCCGCATGTGCACGCGGCCAGTGTATAATGCAACAAGTGTATACTTCTGAGCAACTAGGGTTTTGTTTTTCTTCACATGCTCAGATCCTCTGCAACCTGCAATCACTTTCTCTTCTGTCTTCCACTATCCAAACTGACCCACAGCCAGTCACAACACATCCAAGCTCTCCAATAGCTTCCTCATGCTCCACAACAAATCAATATGAATGCTATCTCAATCATGTATAAACAACTAGTATACCATAGCAATCATGTCACTACTGAATTACAAGAGTGTTGATCACTCCATCAACCAAATCAACCAAACTGAACCACATCATAGAAGCCATACCAAGAATGCCCTAAGCATTCACAACACATCAAACAATAGTATCCATCAAGACAATAATGTAACCATACCAGTGTCTCAGTGATAGATCTGAGGCCATAGAATGCAGATCTGGAACTTGCCTCATTATCCAAGAGCTTGGCACCAGCTCAAACACAAATCTTCGTGATTTTATCCACTCCACGCTCCCTGTACACAGTCATCCCGTGTGTACACTCACCCTATACACAACCAACCCACGTGTACACACACCCTATACACAGACAGCCCACGTGGACATTAGAAAATAGGGTTTTCTGTGAATCCGAGAATTTTGCCGTCAAGATCTCCGACATTGCCGAAACTTTGATGCATCCATGAGATCCTCCTCTCGCTCTCTTCCTCAGAATAGATCTTCAATCATGCTCAAGAGATCCACATCAATAAGATGCTTTCACAAGAAGCTCTCCATCAATACTCCAAAAGATATTCACAAGAAGCTCTTCATTGATCCACAAAAAGGATTCTCACCAAATGTGTGTTTTACAAGAGATCCTAGCTTCTTATTTATACTTTCATCTTCTATGTCACTTAACCCATTTTTAGGTTACTTAACCCATTTCTAGGTTACTTAACCTATTTTCCTTATTTTAGGGTTAACCACTTTCCATGAATAGAAAGTTCTCCAATACTTTATCATTTAAATATTCCTTCTTGATTTTGTCACTTCATTTTATCATTTAAATAATCTTTCTTGATTTTGTCACTCTACTTTATCATTTAAATAATGATTTCTTATATTCAAGCACTTTGACTCCTTTGACCTTTTGGGGCTTCAAGCCATCATATGGGGGGGTCCTTCAACTTCGTAGAGCCATAACTCTCAAAATGTGAGGAGTTATGTGACATTCCACATACCACCGAAAATGGCATGTCAAGCACTATCCATCTAGGATAGTTTCACCAACAACTTCATTGACCTTCATCTCATTAATCCACATGCAAGCATGGGTCCTCCAACCGTTTTTCTAGGATAACTCAATCCGTAAAGCGTCTTCCTGTGAGGGCTTTCACCATAAGGGAACCACTTTGGAGTTCATCCATTTGTGCACCTTATCAACCATGATAAGACAATAATGATTCATCTTTGCATCAATTCACCACTGCATCATATATATCAACTATGCATCATGTATCAATGACAACTCATTGATCCATTTTCATCAATGTGTCATATCAATGATCCATATTTATCAATTGGTTTCCACTTGGACATCAATCATTCTCATCAAGGGCATCATATCAATGACCCATCTTTATCAATTGGTTTCCACTTGGACATATATCATTCTCATCAAGGGCATCATATCAATGATCCATCTTTATCAATTGGTTTCCACTTGGACATCTATCATTCTCATCAAGGGCATATTCATTGTTCATCAATCAATCAATTACTTGACATCAATCAATGACACCAATCAAACCAAACCATTTACATCAATGACATATGATCCAACAATCTCCCAAATAATCAAACCATTGGCATCAATGACAACATGATCCAACATACTTTAGCACAAACTTTAGTGGTATTAGAAGGCTGTTGTATGATGTTTTCTGAGTATGTTTGTAATAGCCAAATGGCTGTAGAAAAAAACTTCTACAGCAGCAAGTTTCAACCACTAAAAACAAGCAAGTAATCCTATAAAAAGTTCACCAATTAACAATAGAAAGATAGTGATGGCTTACTAGCAAATTTCCACGGTTAAAATGCAAGTTAAATTCAAAGATATAGAGTGATTTGTTGCAGCCCTAATGGCTGTAGCTTTTATTTAGATATAGCTCAAAGTATACTAGGCCAATCAAGACACCCTAGAGGCTTTAGCAAGCTTAAAGCATCAAGAAACAATTCCTACTTGAACAAGATCTATATCTCTCTAAATTACATTTACCAATGCGAATGATTTATTTCTCCAATTTCATAAATGATTAGTGCCATGCCAAATAGGTTATGGAGTCTTCTTGTTTTAGGTTAGTGTAATGATCCCAAGCCATTATGCCAGGATCATCACGGTTTTGATGCCTTTTTAAAACTTTTTCCGAGTGAGGTATTTCGTCAAACACTTTACTAACCTACTTGTTTAGATGTGTTTACTTGCAGGATGGCCTCTTGATTTCAGCCTTAGGGGTTACTGATGTGTTATACTGAGAGGTTCCTCCTGATTCCAATGAGCTATTACACTGAGAGATTCCTCCAAGTAATGTGCCCAAAATGACCTCTTCAGTGAATTTAATTGACTTATAGCTCAAAATAGTCAAAATCATGGAAATCATCGGAATGCGACAGAACCAAAGCCAACCTGTGCAGAATGGCTCATAATGATGAGATATGATGAGAAATGCAACCTGCACCTCACAATGCCTCTCAAATTTCAATAACCCCTGTACTCGCTATAACACCCATCTAGCTACTCTGGTCATCATAAACCTCTGCACTGTGATGATGTCCCAAAGTGGGGACATTACAGTCCTCCCTGCTAGAAAATTGCTTGTCCTCAAGCAATAACCAAATCCCCCCAAGTAAAATACCAGGATCCCATGTCCACCTGTGGGATACACAGTAGAACCCATCCAAAGATGAACACTCATACACTCTGTCCCCTGGGTCCCATATCAAGTCATGAACTACTAGCCACTAGGAAGCATAATCCTGAAATACACCCACTTCGTGAGTCTCCTGCACATGACACATGGCCTCATCTCGAAATGAATCCATCCTCCAAGTCACTATCAAGATCCATACGGCCTCCAGCAACTGCTCATGCTGATGCCCGAATGAGGTGTTGCAAGACCTCTATGAGACACTCGCAAGCGATGCGCTCCTCTCAACACTCAAGCTCAATGGAAAGTTAGAATAACTTTCCCCTGCAATGGTCCACTCTCCCCTGTCAGTCAGTGAAATGCTCAATCCTACAATCCTTGGGTCCCATGCTAACCTCTGTCGAAGATCACCCTGCTGGCCCTACACTACTCTGACCATGACTGCCTGCCCCCTGCCCCCTGATCCCAAGCCATTATGCCAGGATCATCACGGTTTTGGTGTCTTTTAAAAACTTTTTTGGTTGTGGTATTTCGTCAAACACTTTACTGACCTACTTGTTTCGATGTGTTTACTTGCAGGATGGCCTCTTGATTTCGGCCTTAGGGTTTATTGATGTGTTATATATGTGTTGCAGCAATAAACAAGAAGATATAACCATGGAACATACCTCAACCATACGCAATATGATAGACAAGCCAAAACATCTCAAAACTATTTTTATTCATGAAATAGAGAAACCTGCTACAATGAAGATGCCGATCTGGAATGCTCAACAGATGGCCAAGAAGATAGATGATAGAGCTACTACAAAATGCTCCAATAGAAGACTACAATAAACCTCCAAAGGCTGGATATACAATGAAGACTAAATACAAGTAGATCTGGGTCGTAAGAATGCTAAACCCCGTAGCAGGAAGGTGCCACGCCCTGCTGGATAGTTGAAGCTCCTCAACAATTCGGCCCTAGTGCCAAAAGTGTCCAATCACCCCAAGAAATATGCCAACGGATAGATCGACAAACTCTAAGGACAACCTAGGTGCCCAAATCTCCAAAGTTACTCTCAAACCTTGTGGATCTGAACTCCTCCACTGAATGGTGCGCCCCCCTGGATGCCTAAAACCCTAGATAATTCGGCCTATGTGAATGAGGCCTCCAAACCTCCTGAAACTCTCCAGAATGATAGTTCGGCCAATCACAAACCCATGGAAGAAGTTTCAAGGTCAGATATGAGGTATAGCCTCCTAGATCTGCAAATCACCAAATCGTCCTCTCTCTCCCAAAGTCGTCCCAACCTGTAGATGATGATTTAGCCGTGGTAACTGCTCAAGAATGGACTAGATCTAATGTCCAAAGCCCTGCAATGAATACCCAGGTGATAGAATCTCCAAAAGCCCTGCCAATCACCTGCAATGAATCTCTCTCCAAGAATGGTGCACCCCCCCTTGCTGGAAACCCCCAATTAGTGCGCCCTCTCTCTATCTGCACAAGTAACTGATGTGGAATCCTCCTGCAACTCGGTAGATTTGGAACTAGAATGGTGTGGGAGCGTATTGCATCTTCGAGACCAAGCTTGGGACAAGCTAGGTGGAATCTTTCACCACCAAATCGTCCTCTAGGATTTGTTAAGTGAAAACCCTCAAAATCCCCAATGCTGGGCTTACTAGCTAGAAGCCAGAGATGAAAATATGATCATACATGAATGAATGAGTAGAGGCCCTTGCCTTCCCTTTATACTTTTTGGCTCCTCGTCCCTCCAAAGTGACTTTCATTTTATTAATATTTAATTAATTAATTAAATTACTTGAATTAATTAATTAATCCTTTTACCTCTGAAAAGCACCTTATCTCTCCTTGTGGCTTCCCTGGCCACTGAAAGTCACTTCTAGCCATCCCATCCTGTACTGTTGCTCCTCCCGATTCCAATGAGCTATTACACTGAGAGGTTCCTCCAAGTAATGTGCCCAAAATGACCTCTTCAATAAATTTAATTGACTTATAGCTCAAAATAGTCAAAATCATGGAAATCATCGGAATGCAACGGAACAAAAGCCAACCTGTGCAGAATGGCTCATAATGATGAGATATGATGAGAAATGCAAGTTGGACCTCACAATGCCTCTCAATAACCCCTGTACTCGCTATAACACCCATCTGGCTACTCTGGTCATCATAAACCTCTGCACTGTGATGATGTCCCAAAGTGGGGACATTAGAGTCCTCCCTGCTAGAAAATTGCTTGTCCTCAAGCAATAACCACATCCCCCAAGTAAAATACCAGGATCCCATGTCCACCTGTGGGATACACAGTAGAACCCATCCAAAGATGAACACTCATACACTCTGTCCCCTGGGTCCCATATCAAGTCATGCACTGCTAGCCACTGGGAAGCATAATCCTGAAATACACCCACTCCGTGAGTCTCATGCACATGACACATGGCCTCATCTCGAAATGAATCCATCCTCCAAGTCTCTATCGAGATCTATACGGCCTCCAGCAACTGCTCATGCTAATGCTCGAATGAGGTGCTGCAAGACCTCTATGAGACACCCACAAGCGATGTGCTCCTCTCAACACTGAAGCTCAATGGAAAGTTAGGATAACTTTCCCCTGCAATGGTCCACTCTCCCCTGTCAGTCAGTGAAATGCTCAATCCTGCAATCCCTGGGTCCCATGCTAACCTCTGTCGAAGATCACCCTACTGGCCCTGCACTACTCTGACCATGATTGCCTGCCCCTTGCATACATCCTGAATCCTCCTCTTCTGGGTCCTCCAGCTGAAATACCTATGACCATTGGACCTGCTGTCCAGAAACTGTATCAGTCAAGACACCTCTGTAGAAGAAGTACCTATCCAGCCACCTCTATGTCTGATCATGTTGATCAAGAGTGAAAAGTTGCCTCGCTCTATCGGACAAGAACCTGCAGGCTCTCTCCAAATCAACCCCTGGTGGTGTATGTGGCTCTCTGGTGCAACCTGGGTCATCATGTAGCAAAACATCCTACCAACCAAATGAACCCCCGGGTCCCATGGCAAACTTGGAAGTTTATCACTTTCAGTGTCCGCTAACTGCTCATGTGCCAAACTGATCACTGTCGGAAGCCCCCTGTGCTCATCTGTTATCATCTGGCCTGTGATGCTCACCATCACACACCACGTCTCAATTGACTGCCTATGACGATCCATCTCTATCCTGCTGGATGCTATAAAAGTACTCCTGTCAGGTGGTCTCGGCCTAACCACTTCCCATGTCCTCCGCCACAACCTACCCCTCTTGATGTTGTTGTCTGTGATAAAGGTGTCAGGACAGGCTAACAGAAACAACTGTAGCTGACTGTAGGACTAAAAGGTGTCACCTGCTTTGGTCAACACCAAGGATTCGACCAGAAGCTTGTCCATCGGTATCCGTGATAAATACTCTACTGTGGTCATCACCGAATCCCAACCAACCAGTACAACCAGAGGTAACTCCTCCGACTGTGGGTAAACCAATCTCCATCTCCCATCACCCATGCTCATGCTGAAACAGTGAAGGTGAGATCTCATAACCATATGTTGTTGCAAAGGAGTGGCATTTGCATGCTCCCCTAAGTGTGTCTCCTCCCTGCAAGGCAGTACACCCCTCTGAATCCCACCATATATCTCGGCATGTACCTATGAGCTATCACTCATCATTGTATGCTCCGGCATACTCATGTTGTCTCCCGTAGACTCATGTTGCATCATAGATCCTGGGCATAGTGCTTGATCAACCTCTACATGGAGGTCAATCGCTCTCAGAACACAAATGGAAGTGTCCTCCATCAACTGGTGCTCCTCCGCTAGATCACCCACATCCTCTATCAACGTGACTGACTGATACATCTGAGTGTCCACTGAGACAGATGAAGTGGATCTTTGACGAATCTCCTCAAGAGACTCATCTAATCTAGACTCTAATTCTTGAAGGGTTGTCTGTGTGCCTCTCAAGAATCCTCGAGTGCTCTCCAACTCTTGAGTGGGTCGATCCATCTCCAACTCCTGCTCCCTCAGAGCCTCATGATACATCTCACCAATCCTCAATAGGTAGTCCCTGTCAGTCAATAACTGCTGGTAGTCGGTCCTCATCATTGATACTCTCTCCCTGAGAGTATGAAAGTCCTCCATGGCAAATCCCTCATCTTAACTACCATGTGCCACAGATGCTCTCCAGCAGTAATCTGCCAGTAATGCATGCATGTCATCAATATGTCTACTGGTTGTCATGAATCATGATCATAGCCTAACTCTCAATTGTCCTGCTAAGTGGTGTGATTCTTGATCATAGTCATGCTAAGGTACCCCCTCATGCCTCTCACTACTAGTGCCATCACTAAAATCCTCAACAACACTCTCTACAGAAGATAAAGTGTTGAACTGCCTGTTGTCTACTGTGCCACTGGGTCTTCCCATACGTAACTGCACATCATCCTCAACTGCTAGCTCTGTCTGAATCATACTGTATCTGGTGTGAGCAGTTGTATCCTCCTGTGCACTCAACCTGCTACTATCATCTGCACCTGGATCCCATATAGCTGTGTCCAGACACATGCTATGGTCATCTTGAATACTAAAGAGTGCATCCTCATCCATGCAGGTCGATCCTGGAAGTAAGTGCTCCATAAACCTGTCAGTCTCCACAATCTTCTCAACTAATGGAGTCTCCAAAAGATGTGACTCAATCTCCTCATGTTGATCTGTGAGTGTAGGATCAACTACCTACATGTCCTGTGTCTCCTCCAGGATCTGTGGATCTACATGTATGTGGTGTGCATCCCTCACACAAGGCTCCTCAATCATATCTGATATGCCACTGATATCCTCATGTGGCGTGGCTATCATGGATGTCTGAAAAGACGACAGATGTGTCACAGCCACCATAGGAGGCTGGTCATCTGTAGGTGCTAACACGTGTGAGTCCTCACTAGTGCCACCACTCTACTGGGGTGTAAGGTCATCAACACCATGTGATATGTCTGTTGAAGTACTGGTGCTATCGTCCTGTCCACCTGACTATCTATCTACTATACAAGGGTCACTATCCTCCTCAAGCGTGCTAAAATCATCATCCTCTGTGCAAGAGTCACTATCACTAGTCGCTGTGCAAAAGTCATTCTCATCATCGGACTGCTCTAGATAAGCATCAATCGATCCATCCTCACATGCCTCATCATCACTATCATAGTGCACCTCAATAATATGCTCCTTACACTTACACCTATGATCTAGTTCCCAAGGCACCTTGCAACTGTAGCAAAGTTGCGTGCTCCTAATGGGTGTGGGGTTTCTCTGTGCTTCCCTCCATCTAGCTATTGTGGCCATGTATTCCTCTGCTCGTTTGACCTGGAATGTAATCTCATCTTTGCTCCACCTAGGATATTTCAAGGATAAATATTGTTGGAAGGTTATTAAGGCCCTAGTTTCCTCACTAAGGTCGTAGTAGTATTCCCATCTACTACGTACAGCCTCTCTAGTAAAATCCACAATATCCATTTCCTCTTATGGAAGACCCCTCTATGGCTCTGCATACATGTGCTAATTCCCACGGCTTGCAAGAATCTAAGCTCTAATACCACCGTAATGATCCCAAGACATTATGCCAGGATCATCACAATTTTGATGCCTTTTTAAAACTTTTTCCGAGTGAGGTATTTCGTCAAACACTTTACTGACCTACTTGTTTTGATGTGTTTACTTGCAGGATGGCCTCTTGATTTCGGCCTTAGGGTTTACTGATGTGTTATATATGTGTTGCAACAATAAACAAGAAGATATGACCATGGAACATACCTCAACCATACACAATATGATAGACAAGCCAAAACATCTCAAAACTGCTTTTATTCATGAAATAGAGAAACCTGCTACAATAAAGTTGTCGATCTGGAAAGCTCAACAGATGGCCAAGAAGATAGACAATAGAGCTGCTACAAAATGCTCCAATAGAAGACTACAATAAGCCTCCAAAGGCTGGATATTGAAGACTAAATACAAGTAGATCTAGGCCGTAAGATTGCTAAACCCCCTAGCAGGAAGGTGCCACGCCCTGCTGGATAGCTGAAGCTCCTCAACAATTCGGCCCTATTGCCAAAACTATCCAATCACCCCAAGAAATATGCCAAGTGATAGATCAGGCAACTGTAAGGACAACCCAAGTGCCCAAATCTCCAAAGTCACTCTCAAACCCTGTGGATCTCAACTCCTCCACTGAATGGTGCGCCCCCCTAGATGCCTGAAACCCTAGATAATTCGGCATGGGTGAATGAGGCCTCCAAACCTCCTAAAACTCTCCAAAATGATAGATCGGCCAATCACAAACCCCTGAAAGAAGTTTCAAGGTCAGATATGAGGCAAATCACTGAATCACCAAATCGTCCTCTCTCCCAAAGTCGTCCCAACCTATAGATGATGATCTAACCGTGGTAACTCCTCAAGAATGGACTAGATCTGATGCCAAAGCCCTGCAATGAATACCCAGGTGATAGAATCTCCAAAAGCCTTGCCAATCACCTGCAATGAATCTCTCTCCAAGAATGGTGTGCCCCCCCTTGCTGGAAACCCCCAATTGGTGCGCCCTCTCTCTATCTCCACAAGTAACTGATGTAGAATCCGCCTGCAACTAAGTAGATCTGGAACTAGAATGTTGTGGGAGCGTATTGCATCTCCGAGACCAAGCTTGGGACAAGCTAGGTGGAATCTTTCACCACCAAATCGTCCTCTAGGGTTTGTTAAGTCAAAACCCTCAAAACCCCCAATGTTGGGCTCACTAGCTAAAAGCCAGAAATAAAAAAAGATAAACATACATGAATGAATGAGTAGAGGCCCTTGCCTTTCCCTTATACTTTTTGGCTCCTCTTGTCCCTCCAAAGTGACTTTCATTTTATTAATATTTAATTAATTAATTAAATCACTCTAATTAATTAATTAATCTTTTTACCTCTGAAAAGCGCCTTATTTCTCCTTGTGGCCTCCCTGGCCACTGAAAGTCGCTTCTAGCCATCCCATCCTGTAGTGCTGCTCCTCCTGATTCCAATGAGCTATTACACTGAGAGGTTCCTCCAAGTAATGTGCCCAAAATGACCTCTTCAGTGAATTTAATTGACTTATAGCTCAAAATAGTCAAAATCATGGAAATCATCGGAATGCAACGGAACCAAAGCCAACCTGTGCAGAATGGCTCATAATGATAAGATATGATGAGAAATGCAACCTCGACCTCACAATGCCTCTCAATAACCCCTGTACTCGCTATAACACCCATCTGGCTACTCTGGTCATCATAAACCTCTGCACTGTGATGATGTCCCCTTTATCCCCACATTTTAGGGATAACTAGGAGATCATGTCTCGAGGCCCACAGGTCCTAGACATGGAGTACCGAGAACAGGATTAACCTGAGCATGGCCCTGGAGGGCCCACCCATTCTTATCTTCTCAGCAAAAGTAGCATCCATCACCATCGACTTGGTCCTGTATCAGAAAGGGTTCTTGTTCCATCAGGTAATTGGTCCAGGTATCATGGTATGTGTCACTTTTGATCATTAAAACCTTTAAATATATGCATTTGATTCCTTTTGTTTCTAACAATTGCTTGAATCTTACATTTGCCCGCTTGACCATGTCTGGGGGATTAACAAGGTGTCCTAGCAAGCCTTTGTCCATAGGTTTTGGTTTGCCACCTAGGGGGGACTTCTGAAAGGCCATCGTCCGCTCCCATCATAGCACCACTATTTCATCTTATTTCCCGCTCATTTGTCCCACTCCCCTTGTCCAGGCATCGGGTTGATCTATTTTCAGGATTGCACCTTATCTTGTGGGAAGAAGGGGCTAAAGGCCCAGAAGGTAAAAGTAAGCTGGTAAAAGATAAAAGCCTAAGAATAAAACCTCGAGACGCTTCGCCCAGGGATCCCCGAGAAAGCAATAAAATGCTTCTCAACAAGAAACAAGAGGGACCCAGAAAAATAATAAAACAAGACTTAGTCAGAGGATAGGGGGTCTCATCACGAGCCAGCCTATTAGGTCCATGGGTACCTAGCAGTATGACATTGCCACCTGTTATCGCGCAGTTTGTATTTAAGGTCACAGGCTATAGGATAGAGGACAAACTGGCATAACAGGAACCTTCCCCACCCAATGTCACCTCGATGGGGAGGTTCTTTCTGTTTAGAGAGGTTAGCCCAAGGGAGACGTCCCCGGTAACCTGGGGTTTGAAGAGGCAAAGGATGCAAGGTCAAGTGTTAAGATTTCCCTCCTCGCAGGTTACCACCGGTATCAGATAGTCTGGCTAATCAGCCAATAAAAGAAGTGTAGTCCCTGTTGAAAACACCTGCCCGGAACAAAATAATAACAAGACAATATGTATATTTGCAAGCTATAACTCAAAGGGTTAGTACTTCTTTAACTATCTGATTTCATTCAATAAGCAATGTAATAGATAAGATGAAGTCAACGTTCTGCTAATTAGTCTATGAAAGATCACCAATTCATCAATATCAACCAAAACGACCAAGCCTACAGTACATCAAATCAATAAGTTGTTCAGTATAAGCTTGACGTCATCATTTAATTGCTTATTATTAGTCAAAAGCTTGTTGCGTCAGCTATGACATCAGCCTAGGTTAGCAGCGTTAGGGTTAGTTAGGGTTTCAGAAATTGAAGTTTGAAAGATGGTTTTTGCACATTAAGGGCTCAACGTTGGAGATATTACCAGTGCCTTAGGGTAAATGGAGTCAAAAGCAAGGGCACAAAGTCTCGGGAGGATTAAAACTTAAAGACTGGAAGGTAGGGTTCTAAGGCGCTGCAATGGCAGGGCCCTAGAATCAAAACCCTAGGGGAAGGAGGCTCACTCCGGTGTTGCTTAAGCAAGGCCTCGTGCTCCTTCCTCCTTCTCTAAATACACTTGGTAAAACGGCTAGCTTCAAAGTATAAATTTAAGGGAGAAGGTGTTGCAAAGGCAAGGCCTTCAAACCCTAGAACGTGAAACCCTAGGTGTAGTCCAACTAGGCCTAGGACGTCTCCTCTTTTCAACCTATAACTTCAACGCTAGCTCAGAAAAAAGAATGAAAAGTGTAGCAACGGCTAGGCTATATCTTATTCTTTCAATGGCTGAAAACTATTTCTCAACATGGGGACATATAGCAATGACCTACTTGTGTGCTTGCTACCTAGGGTTTTAAAATCAGCAATTTATAAGCAAATGCAAGAATACTAACCTACAACCATTCAATCAAGAAGTTTTGCAGGAAAAACACTTACATATCATGAAGAAAAGCACATGCAAACCCTAGTTGTAAACCTTCCATGAGAGAAATGCCATAAATGCCAAGAGAAATCCTCCTCCAAGAGTAGCGCCTCACTTAAAACACCAAAAATACCCAAGTAGGGCGCAAGTATTGATATCTCACAAGTATTTTCGCAGAAATGATAAGGCTGGCTCGTCATGAGACCCTCTTTCCCTTGGCCATGCAACCAAGGGTCATTGCCCTGGCGTGGTAACCAGATAATGGCAATGTCATACTGCTAGATACCTATGAACATAATGGGTCGGCTCGTCATGAGACCTCCCATCCTCTTGGTTAGGTCTTGTTTTATTATTTTTCTTTGGGTCCCTTTTGTTTCTTATCGAGAGGCCTTTTATTGCCTTCTCGGGGATCCCTAGGCGAGGCATCTCTAGGTTTTATTTCCTATGGCTTTTATCTTTTACCAGCTGCTTTTACCTCCTGGGCCTTTAGCCCCTTCTTCCCACAGGACAAAGTGTAACCCCTCAAATAGGTCATCCTAATGCCCGGACTAGGGGAATGGGATGGATGTATGGGAGATAAGATGTAAAATGATAGTATGGTGGGAGCGGACGATGGCTCTTCAAATCCCCCTTAGTGGCTAACCAAAACCTATGGGCACGGGCTTGCTAGGGCACCCCATTAATCCCCCCAACAATGGTCAAGTGGGTTAGTGTAAGATCCAAGCAGTTGTCAAAAATGTAAGGAACCTGATGCATATATCTGAAAGTTATAATGATCAAACATGACACATACCATGATACCTGGACCAATTACCTCATGGAGCAAGAGTCTTCTCTGATGCAAGTCCAAGCCGATGGTGATGGATGTTGCTGCTACTGACAGGACAAATCTGACGAAGAAAAAGAAGGATGGCCCCTCCAGGGCCATGCTCAGGTCAATCCTGCTCTCGGTACTCCATGTCTAGGACTTGTGGGCCTCGAGACATGATCTCCTAGTTATCCCTAGGAATCGGGGATAACACCACCAGTTGGTTACCACGCTAGGGCAGTGACTCTTGGTTGCATGGCCAAGGGAAAGGGGGTCTCATCACGAGCCAGCCTTTCATTTCTGTGAAAGTACTTGTGGGTAACGCTACCACCACTGGTCACCACACCAGGGAAGTGTCCCATGATTAGCTCTTTGAACAAAAAGAAAAAGAAAAGCAATAAAAGAATAAAAGAATAAAGGCAATGGGCTTGGAAAGAGTGCATCTATGACAGGTACAACTCGCCTTCTACAAAGGCACCCACAGATAACGCATTGCATCCTTGGCCCTCACTACACCCACATGCTTGGACTTCCCTTAACCACATCACCCACTCACATGGTTTTGATGAGGTTTTCTTCTGGGAACTCACATTTTCCGATGGACACTAGCCCAATAGAACGTTTTTCCTTTTCCTCCAGATTTGTATAGCTGCTAGCAGGCTTGTGTAATGTCTTTGAGCTATTGACAGATGTATTAGGGATTTTATGCATATGTTTAATAATATTAATGATGAGATGTGATTGACATTGCTATGATCCCTGTGACTGATGAGCCCATGGAGGGTGTAGCTTTTGATGTGCAGGACCATGCCCGACGGACAAGTACCATTTGGACTGGTACACATGGGAAGATGATCAGTTCGGACCTCCATGGGGCTAAAGAGCCCACCAGAAGGATGCTAAGATCCCATCAGGGGGCAGAGACAAGGCAGAGGATGATCAGAGACTTTGCACCAGAGAAGAAGAGAACGTTCCACCAGAGGCACCCCGACACTGCTTGGCCTAGGGGGATTGACCCACTTTCAGAGGGACATTGGCTCTAGGTTGCCCAGGACGTCACCAGGAGGCTTATGACATCACCATGAGCATGTTTGCAAATGGACAAGGCAGTTGACACGTGTGGCAGCTTGGAGGAGCCCAATGAGGGCTAACGTCTTGCTTCAGGAGGCTACATTTGCCCTGATAGGGGTTAACGTCACCCTAGGAAGGGGTGACGTCCTACCTTTTTGCTTGATTAGGGTTTTAGTCTAGCATTTAATGTAAAAACAATATAATTTTGATATTATGGTCTTGTCGGCCTTTTTATGACTGTTATCCCCGATTTCTAGGGATAACTAGGAGATCATGTCTCGAGGACCACAGGTCCTAGACATGGAGTACCGAGAGCAAGATTGACCTGAGCATAGCCCTGGGAGGCCCATCCTTCTTCAGCAGAGCGCCAGACTTGTCCTGTTAGCAGCAGCAGCTTCCATCACCATCGGCTTGGACTTGCATCAGAGAAGACTCTTGCTCCATGTGGTAATTGGTCCAAGGTATCATGGTATGTGTCATGTTTGATCATTATAACTTTCTTATGTATGCATTAGGTTCCTTACATTTCTGACAACTGCTTGGATCTTACACTAATCCACTTGACCATTGTTGGCGGGATTAATGGGGTGCCCTAGCAAGCTTGTGTTTATGGGTTTTGGTTAGCCACTAGGGGGGATTTGAAGAGCCATCGTCTGCTCCCGCCATACTATCACTTTACATCTTGTCTCCCATACATCCATCCCATTCCCCTAGTCCGGCCATTAGGATGAGCTTTGAGGGTTATACTTTGTCCTGTGGGAAGAAGGGGCTAAAGGCCCAGGAGGTAAAAGCAGCTGGTAAAAGATAAAATCCATAGGAAATGAAACCTAGAGATGCTTCGCCCAGGGATCCCCGAGAAGGCAATAAAAGGCCTCTCGATAAGAAACAAAAGGGACCCTAAGATAAATAACAAAAAACAAGACCTAACCAAGAGGATGGGAGGTCTCATCACGAGCCGGCGCATTATGTTCATAGGTATCTAGCAGTATGACATTGCCATTATCTGGTCACCACGCCAGGGCAATGACCTTTGGTTGCATGGCCAAGGGAAAGGGGGTCTCATCACGAGCCAGCCTTATCATTTCTGCGAAAATACCAGTGGGTAACANNGTCAGCTCTGGTCACCACGCCAAGGCAGTGTCCTCTGGTCAGACCTTGAAGTAAAAAGAAAGAAAAGCAATAAATAAAGAATAAAGGCAATAAAGGGGCTTGGAAAAAGTGCATCCATGACAGGTACAGCTCACCTCCTACAAAGGCACCCACGGACAACACCTACCCCTGGTCTTACTATGACTAGACATCCCTAGACCATATCACTTCATGAACATGGCTTGAATAATCCTCTGTGGAAACTTTCCTTTTCTTGTGGATATTAGCCCAATAGGTTATTCTGTTTGTTTCTTCAACTTTGTATAGTAGATATGTGTAATGTCTTTGAGCTCTTAGAGGATATGCTAGGGGTTCTATGCATGTATTTGATAAATTTAATGATGAAATATGATTGACATTGCTATGATCCCGAGGACTGATGAGCCCATGGAGGGCATAGTTTTTGATGTGCAGGACCATACCCGACGGACATATACCAGTGGACCGATACACATGGGGATATGATTAGCTCAGACCTCCATGGGGCTGAAGAGCCCATCAGATGGTTGTTGGGATGGCAGAGACAGGGCAACGTTATGATGAGCCATTGCACGAGAAGAAAGAAGGATGTTCCACCCAGGACACTTTGGCAGAGCCCGGCCTAGGGGGAATCACCCACTCCAGATAGGACGTTTGCCTTTGATGGACAGGACGCCACCTGAGAGAGCTGGACGTTGTCTAGAGCATGTGGCAGGGTGCTAAGGTCATTTGGCACGTGTGGCAGCTTGGAGGAGCCCTAAAGGGGCCAACGTGTGGTTGTCTGGATGTTGTGCTTGCCCAAAAAGGGCAAATGTCTCCCTCAGAAGGGCTTGACGTCCCTCTTTTAGCTCATTTTATGACATTTTTCTGGCAATTAATGTAAAAACAATGTAAAATTGGTAGTCATCCTTGTCGGTTGTTTTAATGACCTAAAATTTAATTAGAAGGTCATGGATTGGTATAAATAGAGGACGTTTGGCCTCATTTTAAACATAACATAACTCACTCTCTTGTGAGAGATCTACTTTTAGTCTTTTGTCTT